>CM075336.1:54112500-54712500 GCA_037788925.1 Mytilus galloprovincialis
GGCTCTATCGTTAAATCAAGTCTGTTAAGACTGTTTTGGACAAATTTAGACCAATCATTAAAAGTAACGTTCGAAACTTTCAGATCGGGTTAAGATCCGTTAAGTGTGTCAGAATGATATTAGGAGTTACGCCCCTTCATGTGGATAATACATTGTATTATAAATGCTAGAATAAAAAACGTATTTTATTTTTAATTATTAAACATAAAATCATTGGTTGACTTTTTATTTCTGTTGGTCTTTTTTAAGGGATTAGAGAATTAATAATATATACATACAGTTTTGTTAGTTTGTTTTGTTGGGAAAATAAATTATTCGCCAATAACTGTTTCTGATTTTATTTATTTTTTGAATTTTCTGGTGTTCATTTATTTATTTATCTACTTATTATTTGAAAAAGGAATTGCAAATTTCAAACGTAACACTAACAAAAGAGTGACAACAACATCTTATAAATTACATACGTCCAAATCAAATTTCTGAATTTTACTTTATCAGGAACGATAAACGCAAAATATAAATATTTTATATGTAAGATCATTTACATAGTTAATTTCGTTATTCTCTGTAGGGCGCATCAGGGAACCGTGTCTCCGTTTGAACTAAGATTCTGAAACTGCTCTTAGGCCGTGAAGTGAGAGTGTTAAAACTATGAATAACATACCATCGGAAAGAAAAGGATGTCGATGGGGTTTTACAGAATAGAGAATGATCGGCTATAAATATGAATTATAGAGAAAATGGAACAAAAAAATAAAGAATAGAGAATAATAAAGTTTGAATATAAAGAATTGATGATATAGACAAAAAGTATAAAGAATAGAAAAATAAAAGGCCTAAACATTAACGAAAACAGAAATGAAGGACCCCGTCCAGATCCTCATAGATTAAAACAATATCCTAATTTTAAGTTTAACAGCATCGAGTATATGTCTTAGTTTATCTGTTTGTAAATGCGCTTATCCTTTCTTTCATTGGAATAAAAAACTTATTGAATATAAATATGTACTTATTTGTTTGTTTGTTCAGATTGCACTATTTAAAATAATTCTTCTTCGTATTCTTCCTCTAAACTGTAAAAGTAACAGATGCGTTATTCGATCTATAAAGATTTAGTTCGATGGCACGTGTCAAAATCAACGATCCATAAAATAACGTGGCAATTACAATGGCTATTTCACAGTTATATCATACGTTCACCCGTAATGGTATCATACATGTACCTCCGTATGTGTAGTATAAGGTTCTAAATCATTTTTTATAGCTTCTTTCTAATACTATTGACGACATTGTTCAAACTACATGCACATATCACAAAACCGCAAATTTAATATAGTTAAAAAGATATACGATATTGAAAATGCATTTTTTTCTATCAAAAATGTATGGTCGTGTATTTGTTACTCTAAGTGTTTACCTAAAATGTATTGAATATGGAAAAGATTAGCTTTTTTCTCAAATATTTGCCAAAAGAAACATTTTCCGAAAAAAAAATCCATATAATAACATTTTGTCCTTAAATTCTGGTTTGTTTGGTTTTTTTTTGGGGGGGGGGGGGGTCCGTAAAAATACCGCAAAAGACCCCTTTAGTGCACTAAGAACAAAAAATGCACTAAGGACCTGATGGAATGATACAATTGACACAAAGGACATTTCATATATAAGTCAACGTTTTAAAAATAGATAATTTCAAATTTTATAATCATATCTTAAGTAATTAGAAAGTTATTTAATATTTTATCGACATGCGCCACACTCAGTTGATTGTAATCTATAGACATTCATGTTCGTTCAACCTTGACCCTTTTTTAATACACTAGTATACTTATTAAAAATGTACATATATTATGTTATTTCATGTTGTTCTTGGTTTTTTTTATGGTATAGTTATTACTGCCGTATCTATTTTGCTTTTCTGTCTGTTATAGTTTTTTACTTCTATGTAAGAGTGTATTTTCTTCTTATTTTTGTTTCTTTTAATTTCGTTTGTTTGTTCCGTAAGTTCATTTTTTTAAGGTCTCTAGTAATGTTTTATAAAGATATTTTAAAATAGTAAACATTGTATAGAGCTTGTTTACCAACACATATTGACATAGAAGATACACATGTTTCGCAAAGTATAATAGTTTATTACATTTTTGTTGAGCCTTCCGACTTTTGTTGCAAAAGCGAGACATAGCGTTCCACAAACCACAAATATTCACTCTGTGGTTAAAATGTTTGAAACTTCAATAACTTTCTTAAGTATCCTGGATTAATAAACTAGGACAGAAGCTTGTTTATGATCATAAGATAGCTTAAAAAAACAAAAAAATAAATGTATCCGTATTTTTATTTATAACTGATGTTTTTGGTTTTCAAGTTCTGTAAGCTGATATACATTTACTCTGGTTAAAGTTTAAAAAAAAAATCACATTTTCATGTCGGGGCCTTTTAATGATCGGTCGACTATATGGAAGGGTTTTTCTATTTTTTGAAGGCCGTATTGTTGCCCATAATTGCTTACATCCACAGCAGTTTAGGAGCCGAAGTTGGGAGTACACACACATGCATGTTTATCACGTCGCCTTCTTTATGTGCCTATCCCAAGTCAATGGCTTGTAGTTCAGTGGTTGCCGTTGATTCATGTCTGTCATATTGGTTTTTTTTTGTAAATTATTGTTTTTTCTTAATAAGGCCGTAAGTTTTCGAATTTTATTGTTCCAAATTTTTTCAGGTTGGAACCTTTTATATATATATATAGCTGATTATAAGGTATGGTCGCCTAATATGCGACTCCTATAACACATAGAGAACAATTCGAAATAGTTGTAAATTGATTTTATTTTTAAATATGTATTTTTAACTCACTAGGTACGAGAAATAATGTAAAAAAAATATTGAAAAATTTCGAAACTTGCATTACAGGCATATTCTATATATCTAAGTTTGAACATGGAAATAATATTTAAATATTACTTCCATGGTTTGAATTAAAAGTCTAAACTTTTTCAAATATTGAATACGCAACCAAATCTCTGTAAAGGCTTTTGATTGGGTATTAGTTAAAGGAGGGCGTGGTTTTCCTTAACTTTCCTCCAATCAACTGGCCTATTCGACAAACCTTTGTGCGCTGATGCGTATTATATTTGTAAATTGTAAAAGATTAAGAATATTTTTATATCTGTACTAAACAATCTGAAATAAAATAAAACATATGTCTCTCTGCCTGAATTCAATCGTAAGCAAATTTTCATACTTTTTTTATCGATTTGCAAATGACGAAGAATTCTCCTTTAACTGTGAATTATTAAACAGACAGACTAACTTTAAAGGACAACATAGAAACGTGTACTATCATCCAAGGAAATGAGTTTCTATAAAGTAACTAATCTAAGTGGTCATCGATGTGTAATATTTGACACTGGACATTATTTGTGGACCAATGCAATACATATAATGTATTCTATCAATCAAAATGAAATACTTTTGAATGTAACCACATTTGATTCACTGATTTTTTTACTTTTTTTTTTTATCTAAATGAAAATGTTATAAACTGCTCCCGGTTAATATAGATAAGAAGATGTGATATGTGTGCCAATGAAACAACTCTCCACCAAGTCACATGGTATAATTTAATTAGAGTTCAAAAGTACGGCCTCAACACGGAGCTTTGGTCCTCATCTAACAGCAAGCTATAACGGTCCCTAAAATGACTAGTGTAAAACAATTAAAATGGAACACAAAAGTCTAATCTATAAGTACGGTCATTTCGCTACGTTATTTTATAGCTTTTTCGTCAATTCCGAAATAGTAAGTAAGCGTCTCACTGTGAGTAGTAACACTGGTGCTTAAAAAAATCTGATACGAAACTGAAATATAAACCGTACATTAGATTTTATCAACCGTGTCTTAACTAACGTTATTAGATATTTTTTTCTATGATATGATTTACTCCTGTATTTATTCGTGCTAAAAAATATGACGATAAAAAAAAAATTCAAGGGAGTTATCGACATCGGTCTTTATATGTATATAATGGTCAATATAAACTGTATAAATATGCTGATATTGTTTTTGTATTTATTTTTAAAAAAATATGTTTTATTTGTAAATGTAATAATTTAACCCGGTTTAACCTTATACATCTTATATAAAAGATAAAACATTGAACTTCATTCATCATACGTCCACGAATGGGTAATTATCTAGTTAGTGTATGATCATCCGTTTCGGTTAAAGATTATATCGGAAATAAATGAATTGTTTTTAAAGTTTGCATACTATATTTAACGAAATAGATATACAGTCATATTAAAAGACCACAACAGAATATCATTCAAGATATATAGAGAGTTTATTCATAAAGGGGGAGTAACCCCTGATAAAAACAGATAAAGTGTCGCCCGTTTTATTCAAAATATTCAAAATCTTAACACAACTGAACACGATCTTACAGCAACTAAACAGGTTTTTCAGGTTTGGTCTTATTTGATCTGAACGAGATCTAATCAAGTCTTATTTGAATGCTAGTTGAATCTATCTTGTTTATCTTGACACGACTAATCTGACTGAACACAGTATATCTTAACAAAGTCTGAGTGTCTTAACTGGTCTTAACGTTTTTCTCTAGCGGTAAGTTAAGTCGATTAAGACTTGATCAGACCAAAATGACCGTTTCAGACTAAAATCTGGCTACTAGTGATAGAAAATAAAAATAAAAAATGAAAGTCCCGTTATATTAGATGCTATTTCATCATTTGATCATAAGCTTCAGTCGAAGTTTTATTACAGTCACTAAGCGTTTACAATATGAATCAGGTCAACAAAATTAAGTCTGAGACTATCTGTAATAGTTACTGTAAATTTCGAAATTATTGCAAGGATTTTATTAATGCGAATGATGTGACTGGGTGAGTATAGCAATAATAAGAACTCGCTTTATAATATCTGTTACATATATTTGTTTGCAGATTTTTCTAAAATCGCGCATTAATTAATCTTGCATTGGTGTCCATTCTTAAAAACAACGCAATCATAAATGCACGCAATACTTTAAAACATTAAAGTAACAAGTAAGTCCAATGATAAGTTGAAACTGAAGTATGACATTGTTTTTTTTTCAAAATGTTTCCATAATAATCAGCAAAAATGGTTTTGCCAACAGTTTATTAAATTCTTTGAAAAGTTAGCAACGAAATTAATGAATAACACTTAGACTTATTCTACTTATTACCTGCAACGAACTAAATTTTAAGTCTTTTATCAGTACAATACGGAACTTGTTATTTTTATTATTTTGTCCTGAGCAATGTTTTTTTTCTGTCGAAATTCCTTGAAGTTTACGAAGATGTTGATAACTGAAAAACTTTAACATAAGACTGTATCTTAATGCTCACTGAAAAAATATTTTAGAATATGACAGTCCTTGTCCATTCGTTTTTGATGCGTTTTGTTATTTTATTTTGCCATGTGATTATTGACCATCCGAATTGATTTTCCTCTAAGTTCAGTATTTTTGTGATTTAATTTTAATCAGTAAAATGGAGAGAAATGAAAATGAATATTTAAAAAAAATGGTATTAATACCGTCTTTTGTTCATGCTATCCAAATTTCATATAATTCTATAAAGGTTTGACAAAGTTATTGTTGTATAAACAAAAAATAATCACATACTTAAATTAATGCTGATGTCGTCGACGACTTTGTAATCATATATCGCTATGTCAGGCATTCACGACATAAATGTCGGAAGCTCGACAACGAATTTACCTAAATGTTAAACCAAAATAACAAGATATGTCAAACCAAATGAAGGACTTTTACTACTGTACAATAAAGAATTATTCAAATATAACGAATTAAAAGAAGTAAAAGAAGTTGAATTTACCAACTCATATAACTTGATATATGTGTTGGGTGTATGCAAATGGGAAAACAAGCCCAACACAATAAAACCAGAAAAATGTAATAACATCAAAATACAGTCTTGATCATTCTATGTCAGGCTCTAACTCGTCTAAAGTTACGGAAAGGTGTAGACAATTTGAAAGAGGTTACAATACAATTTTTATCAACAGAAATGTGTGCAAAACAACCATAAACTATGTAACTGTATTCCGAAAGGCCAATTGCATTACGTAGCTTTAAAGATACATGTATACTTAAGTCTCTTTATGTTATCCTGTTCATCTACCATGACTGCATAACCCAAATGTAAACGAAAAGATTGTATTGCATTTCTTAATGCTAAATGTTACACATTTAAAAATAAATCTTGTCATTTCGTGATATATTTTAAATTATTTTACAATTTCCATTTCCGCATGTTGTTGTTGCTAATTGTCCTTTAAATTTGCTTTTTAATTTGAATTTGTCAAGTCATATGAAGAAATACGTTAACTTTTGGTGGTGTTTCGGTAAAAAAAAACAACACTTTTTCAAAATTCTTTTATAATGGAATCGAATAATTGTGTAGTTATTTTTTTGTTTTTGGTTGATTGTAATTTCAACGCTTTCATCTTTAATGCCTGTAGCATTAGTGCTATATTTGGTATACATGTGATACGTGAAGAGTAATAGGTCAATGTGTACATGGTTAAATTTGGTTCGAGTTGAGCATTTTAACAAGAAAACCACATCACAGTCCGTATAGTAAAATACATTGAATAAGAATTATCTTTTGATTGTTTATTTTCTTTAAAAAAAGAAAAAAAAATATATAAGGTTTAACAAACAACTTTAAACATATATTTTCAAATGGGTAATGTAAGGTAATAAACGAAGGTCCTCATATAACTATATCTTTTCTTGAAGAACTAGAGTAATGCTTAATCACAAAATTGGTGGTTTGTCTTTTATATTTGTGTCTTCAATCGAAGGTTTAATTGATACCAAAATGTCGTTTACTTGTTTGGGATATGATCAGATCGTATTTACAGTTTCATGTGATAACTGTCCTCAAAAGATTTATTTCAGTTTGAAGGATTTGTTTATTGTAGTTGTATGCATCATTTTGATGATGGTTTGTAAAGAGAACACAGAAAAAGGTAAGTAGTTTTGTCTCTATAGCTATCGACTTAAGTGTCCTAATTAACTATAGGTTCACACCATTATCTTTTGTTCGACTGAACGACACACGTTTAATAGGAATAATCAAAGTTCGAAGAAGATAGAGGAGTACACGTATATTTAAGGTTTATTTAGACATTCACCAAATAATCTTTAGACGTAATAATCAAAACTGTAATTTGTAATATTGACAACAAGTATTAATTCTGTATATGCTTATAACTGGATAATTGTATATGCTACACCTGATGCAAAAATTTCCAGAAGTACGTAGTTGTGGCTTTTTAAACACAATATCCTGTTTATATTGTTTTTCATTTATCCAATAAAAAATTCTGTTTAAGGATGTGACTTAATTGGAAAGATAAAAATGAGGCGCAGATCAATAGACGTCAATGTGTTGAAAACTACACATGTACATGTAATTTTGTGCACGCCTTTTTGTTGTTAAAAACTTAATATTTCCGTCTTTTTTTATTTTTCAAACCCTTTAACAATGAATGGTCACCGCGGCACAGATCATATCTCTTACAACTAATATTTATCAATGGTCGGTTGCTATTATGCCCTTACGTCTTTTATGTCAAGTAGGTTTACTCAAACTTTGCAGAATATATATATATATATGTTACAGATCTAACATTGTGGTATATATATATATATATATAGTGAAACTCGTCTAAACATCAACCCAACAATGCTAGATCTGTAAATTTGCTTTTGTTCTGCCCTCGCCGGGATTCGAACCCCTACTACTGTGATATCGTGACACCAAATCGCCTGCACTGCAGCCGTCCCGCTAGACCACACGGCCACCCGGGCTCTACTGAAAAATGAAGCTTTCGGGGGCCGGGTGTTACCTGTCCACGTCAGTTTTAATCTAGCGTCATACTACAGTAAATGATATATAAGGCATGGAGATGTTTTTTTTACAGATCAGCCAAATTAATGTAAGATACAGTCACAGAAAAAAAATATATTTATAAGTACGTCTGATCAAGTGACAACTCTACAACAGATTTATCCATTGGATCACCAGCAGTGATGGTGATACATGGCTGTGTACATTATATATATACAACTCGTCTAAACATCAACCCAACAATGTTAGATCTGTAAATTTGTTTTCGCAATGTTTTTTGTTCTTCCCTCGCCGGGATTCGAACAAGTCAGTTCTAATCTAGCGTCTTACTACAGTACATGACATATAAGGCATGGATATGTTATTTTCACAGATCGGCTAAATTATCTATAGTAAAGGATCCTACAAACTAATGTAATATACAGTTACAGAGTATATACTTTTTGAAACAGGCCCATGTTATACACTGCTTGCAAACGTAGTAACCTCATGTTTTCTCGCGACTTCTTAATTAAAATAAAACTCATTTAACTTCTTGTATCTTAATCGCCTTTTTACAATTACATTGATCATCGGAAAAAGTGACGCAACCAAAATTCGAACTTGATGTGAGTTTTATTGTAATTAACACTGTCTATTAGTAAAGGTTCATATCATTAGTTGGGGCAAACTAAAATTGGAGAACGAGCATGTAAAACTCAGTATTGTTTTACATTTATACAGAAAAAGGTGACACTACCTAAATCGAACTAAGTCTGTGTTTTGTGAAAATAAGCATTATGCATAAGTGTTTAAATATGTGATTGAAGCAAACGAAAATTAAAGAACGAAAAAAAAATTTGGGATGTACAAACGGACTTACGGATGGACAAGGGTAACATTTTTTATCTCCTTCGATAGCAACGTATGTATAAACACAGCCAAAAAATTCTGAAATCCTAGAATGTGTAAAATCTTTAAACTCAAGTAGCTATTTATTTGACTCTATGCATAATAAATTACACCATAATCAGATAGTTTAGATATTTTAATCCATTGCCAAAACGTTTGCACAGTTATTCTTTACATTAAAATATATCCTACATGTTGGCCCCTTTAAACGGTAGCTCAACTTTTAAAAAAAATAGATAAAAAGAATGTACAGCTGAAGGTAAACAACATGTATTGCTACATGAATAATAATACAAAGGTTATGCGTATCATTATTTGTGCGTGCGCAAGAAATACTCATAGTTTCCGCTCATAGTTTCCGTGAATACCTTTACGTATGTTTTGTGTTTCAAAATGGATAAAGTGGTGAGAGTAGATTCTTAATGCAAAAACAGAGAAAGAGATGTAGTTATAAGTGATTTTGTTGTTTCAAGCTTTGGATTAAAATCAAATGTATAGTCAGAATCTACTCAGATACATTATTTCAGTGTTGATTACAAAGAGGATATAGTCAAAGCAGCTAATAATGGCAAGTTGTATATATATATATATATATATATATTATATTTAAAAATGTATGTATGTCCTATTAGTTTATTGTTTCTTCTCTGGTTTCATTTTGTACTAGGTGAATGAGACAAAAAGAATAGCATTTGAACTCAGGTTCTTGTTGAACCATATCGAGTGCACCGCAGTTGATTTTATTTCAAAAATATAATCAATATGAACAAACGAAGAGATAACAACAAGCAATCAGTTATATTCTTTTGTTGGAATTTTCAAGAGACTGTTATTGTTGACCCAAACAGTATCACCTAAATAAACCCCCCCTTTTTTGTATTTTTTTTCTTTCTGGAAGTCGTGTCGCTTTTTTTTCGTTTATTTGGGTATTGCGTCCCTTGTTTTTTTTTTTATATGTAACAAAAAAGTGCGAATCTAGAACTTCCTTCATGAACTAGGTGACTTATATTTCTTTTTAGAATTTTCAGGTTTCGGTGTTGATTTAAAAGTTTTTTTTTTTTTTTTAAGTTATTGCTTTAATATGAATATAATGCAACACTTTGCTTGTGAACGACGATGAATATGGGAAGCAGAATAAAGGAAGACATTACCGCATTTTATCTGTCAAAAAACCAATCGTGTGTCCGATTCTCACTTTGTTCGAAGTGATCGTTTTATAAAACTTTTTTTTTCAAAAGAAAATCTAGACGAAACTACGTTTCGGTATCATTTAAAACATACATTAGACTCAATACACAAACAAACGAAAAAAGAGCAATACGAACTTGCAGAAAGAAAAAAAAAACATAAAGAGGGCGGGGGTAGAGGTATTCGGGTTGTACAATTTGGGTGCATTCGATATGGTTCAACAAGAACCTGTCTTTATATGTTATTCTTTTTTCTTATTAACCCTGTAAAAAAATTAAATCCGAGAAGAAACAAGAAACTAATAGGTGGGGACTACATTTTGAAATATAATATATATAAAACTCGCCATCATTAGCTGCTTTGACTATATCCTCTTTGTAATCAACACTGACATAATGTATCTGAATAGATTCTGAATACTCATTTGATTTAAATCTAAAGTTTGAAACAGCACAATCACTAATAACGACATCTCTTTCCTCGTTTTTTTTTTTGCATAAAGAATATACTACTTTCATCACTTAGTCCATATCGAAACACAAAACGCATGTGCATGTATTCACGGAAACTTTAAGCCGAAGATATGAGGTGTCCTTGCGCACGCAAAAATCATTATACGCATACTTTATTCTTCATGTAGCAATACATGTTGTTTACATTTAGCTGTACTTACTTTTTTTTTATTTTTTAAGTTGAGCTGTTGTTTAAAGGGGCCAACATGAAGGATATATTTATTGTAAAGAATTTTTATTCACAAAACAATTTTCATAGACTTAACGAAAATAAATCTGGCTTTTTTTAACCTTGTTCGAAGTGTTAAACAATGTTGTAAGTAAGATATAAGCTTCTAACAGTCCAATCTGTAAAAAATTGAACGGGTCTTCGGCCTGCGGCTGTTATCGGTTTATATTCCTTACCGAGGGCCGTGTGGTTGTCTCAATTGCTTTCATCCACATCATTTGAATTTTTGTGGATATTTGTCTCATTGACAATCATACCACATCTCATTTATTTTTATATACGTGCTAATGTATGTTCCGATAACTGATAAACCAACCAACAAAACATTTAACAACGAAAAATGTCAATACAAATGACAACTACAATAACCTTTTACTATCTACAGTATTTAGACAGCGTTTGCCAAGAAAGTTGCAATCCAGAAACGGTACCGTTCGATATTGTTTTTCTTGTATACAAGACCAGGAGGTTAGGGACGACATCAAAAGATCGATGTAGGATAAAAAAAACTTAAATGAAATAGTTTGTGGGGGGGGGGGGGGGTTAAAATTCTGCAAGTTTTGAATTTTTCCCAAATTAAGTTAAGAGGAGGGGTGGGGGGTGGGAGTTAGTGAAAAACTATGTGAATTAAGTTTTTTTTTTATCCTACATTGAACTTTTGATGTCGTCCCTTACATGTAGAAAGTCGATATAAGTGTTTAACAGAAAAAGAGGCCTTTAAACTAAACGTACAAATATTATGGTGCATGTATAGGAAAAAACAGGATGGTTGGTTCCTTTACATGTGTCTTTCTTTTGACAAAAAAGAAAAAAAAAACGACTTTTTGCGTCAGATTATCGAAAACCAAATCATTAACTATATATTAGTTCTTACAATGTACATATTATCTTAAACAGAGCCAGAAAGATGTACTGATGAAGTAGGTTTGCATCACACTTTATCAAATCTTGATGACGAAACAGATGTTCTACCGCCAGTTGTTAAAAGTAAGTTAGATGTTTTATTTTCACCATGTTCACCGCTTATTAAAGCCATTTTACAGATTACTTTAGATTTAACTTCTGTTTCCTGCAAAAATCGTGTGGACCGTATTTTATAGCAAAATTTCTTACACCGATTAGAAGGGAGCAAATTGAGGAGACATTAAAAAACTGTTGGAAACAAATAAACTCCAAAATTAATAAGATGGACGCAGTAATCCTTTCTTGCTATGAATTGATCACCCGCCATCCGATTTTTTTCTCAGTTAAAATGTCATAACAGGTAAATACAATTAAAAATCAAAATGTTTACTGTCATTCTTGTATATATATACTGATGTATATAAATTTGCATTTGTCATTTTGGAATCTTTTGTAGCTGACTATGTATTATTGGCGATGTTAATTGTTGAAGGCTGTATATTGACCGATAGTTGTTAATTTCTGTGTCATTAGGTCTCTTGTGAAATGTTGTCTCTTTGGTAAACTTACCAAACCTTCTTATTTTAAAACGCTGCATGTATATGTTACATCATATCAAGTGACAAGGTCATAGTAAAACCCGACTGACTGATTAGGGAAATTCAGTGAAACCATACAAAATTAACAAAACGGTTGACCTCGAACAAAAGTTTAGGCCAAGTTTCACAAATAATAGTTCGTCTTTGCATGACATTTTGAATAGTGATCAATAATGTCAATTTCGATTAAGTTGGATATGTAAAGTTTCCTTTCAGTTCAGACACGGACATGTGAAGTTTTGATAACAATGTGTACTTTAAAAGAACTTATTATATGTTATTTATTATTCGTTTATGTATTTGCTTCAATTTCCCGTATTTATTCTTTGTAAATTCGAATGAGAAACTGTACTCTACTTTTTTAAACAGGTCCATGTTATACACTGCTTGCAAACGTATGCACCTCATGATTTCTCACGATTTCTTAATTAAAATAAAACTCATTTAACTTCTTGTATCTTAATTGCCTTTTTACAATTACATTGATCATCGAAAAAAGTGACGCAACCAAAATTCGAACTTGATGTAAGTTTTACTGTTTATAATTAAAGGTTCATAGCATTAGTTGGGGCAAACTAAAATTGGAGAACGAGCATGTAAAATTCAGTATTTTTTTCCATTTGTACTCTTGAACATTAAAAAGGTGACACTACCTTAATTCGAACTAGGTCTGTGTTATGTGTAAATAAGCATTGTTATAAGTGTTATAACATTTGATTGAAACAAACTAAAATTTAAGAACGAAAACAAATTCGGGATGTACAAATGGACAAGGGTAAAATGCATTATCTCCTTCAATAGCAACGAATGTATAAAAACAGCCAAAAAATTGTGAAATCCTAGAATGTGTAAAATCTTCAAACGCAAGTAGCTATTTATTTGACTCTAAGCATAATTAATTACATCATTATCAGATAGTTTAGATATTTGAATCAATTGGCAATACTTTTGCATAGTTAGGAGATGACACATATTCAACAGACGGTTTAATTTTTTAAATCGTACTACTGTTCATTTATGTGTTTCTGGGGGGGGGGGGGGGGGGGGGGAATAAAGACATACACACGCATTAAGTCAAAATATAACGTACAAATGAAGTACATGTAGTGAGCTAGACGCTAAATAATTTGTCTAAAATGGGATGTGTTTCACTCGAGACATTTTAAAGCATAAATAACACCATTAAAATTTAGCCGTCAGACGATCAGTATTTGTATAACATAAGGAGACGAGAGGATTGCAAATACATGTACAACAACTGACCATCCAAGGTTCAGATATATCAAAAATGAGCAAAAATATGTCCTCATAGGAGAACACCTTATATTAAATAGTTGGCTATTCAAACCTTTGCCGTAAATAATTTGTAACATTTACACCCAATTTACAATGACCTTGCCAAATCTCACTACTAACATTGTTAATGAATGCTCGACTATCTTTTCTACTACTTGATTGTCTATTATTGTCATTTGTGTCCCAATGAATTATTTAGAAAACTATTTAGTAACGCTTCCAATACCAGATAATTAGTTGGCTTGGTCGTATAAACTCGTAATTGAGTTGATAAGTCATTGTTATATCATGAAAAGCCTACAGCTAAATTTTATTTGTCTTACTGGACAGGGCATGATTGTGGTGTCCATCGTATGGCCGAATTATAAATAAACAATCATTTGAATAAAATGATTAAGATTAGGTATGATTGCTAACGAGATTACTCTTCACAATTGTCGATAACAACAGTGTCCCCGGGACATAAGCTATAATTTCCAAATCGATCTAATTCCTGTTAACCATCAGAATAAATTCACCGAGATGAAATCCATTTGAAGGTCCATCTAAAACATTATAATAATCAATTCGAAATAGCCCATGAAAGAGGTTTACCGTGTTGGTAGGATTTGGAAGCATATTTTAGTACCTCTTTAGCCTTTTCCCCTACTGTTGCATGTCCATAAAGTCTATTTCCAGTTGTTTTTATGACAGGTGATTCGTCAAAGAAATGTAAAGAATAAGGATTAATTGCAGATATAGTATTTACATATTCGTCAAATCGTCGTTGGTTCTCATCACTTAAAGCTTCCTTAGCCTATACTTTTAACTTTTTGTGTGACATTTGGCAGTCATTTCTCAAAATTTTTGATATTGTAGACAGACTTGGCAAACGATCATTTGTCGTTACTCCATCAGACAATAACGTACTTTGACTTTTTTCCCATAAATTGACGGCTGGCGAAATTTATAGTATCTTATAGCCTGAATAATGTCTTCGGAACTTTTAAGCCTTGTTGCACCATGTTGATATTTTACCGGAGATACAGAACCATCTAATTGATATTTATCAATGACATTGCGAACCGTATTTTTCGAAACGGCACAGTGTTTTGAAATAAATGCACAAGTATGGTTTCCTGATACATGTGATAAATACATGTCTAGAATAGTCTCTCTTGTTACCACATTAGTAGCATTTCCAACTTCATAGTATCTTCCGAATGAATTTTACTTGATCATATTACATGTACTGTGATGGAATATGTACAACTGTTCAGGTTTTTACTTTGAGAACCGTTATATTTGAAAACAGGTTTTTTTTCAACTTACAGGTACATGCATATTCATCATTACATGTTCATGTATATTCATCGATTTTTATTTTATATTTTAAGTACTCACATGCCATCCTTTCTACTATAAATGAACTATAATTCAATCTTATTCATTTATATACTACCAACATGGATGATATGACAGTGACTGGATTTCTCTCTTAAATTGGGAAGGGATTTGTACAATATTCGGATTATTTCGTTCAACATAAATTTCTGAATGTCTCTTCGTTATGCTGTATTCATATTCCGGATGACATGAATTACATTTTTGGACCTGTATTGACATTAGGAGAAAAGAGGCAAATCGAAAATGCCTTCATGGAATCAAAAAATGTCGCCGTAAACATGGTAAATGAAAAAAGAAACTTTTGAACCTGAATCTTCAGCACTTCACAAAATTTTCGGAAAGCTTGAATACAGACTGTCACGGAAAAAGATAGAACTGGCAGATAAAGAGCACCAACTTAGATAACTGGAAATGCCTGTAGAAGAACCACCACCCCAAGGAAATTTTAAATATGTGTAAATGTTTTGATATATATTTTTTTTTCTTGCGCCTCAAACTATTATTTTCTGTGATTTTTTTGTTCATGTTGTTGTTGTGATAGCTATACTTTGTTATTATTTTCTATATTGCTATTTTATCTATTCGGGTGAACACTAAATTCATTAATAAGTTTGTACGACAAGCACAGACTGTTTAAAGTATAAACAACATTAATTATAAAGAAACTCATCATAGATACCAGGACTAAATTTTGTATATACGCCAGACGCGCGTTTCGTCTACAAAAGACTCATCAGTGACGCTCGAATCCAAAAAAGTTTAAAAGGCCAAATAAAGTACGAAGTTGAAGAGCATTGAGGACCACAATTCCTAAATGTTTTGACAAATCCAGCTAAGGTAATCTATGCCTGAGGTAGAAAAGCTTTAGTATTTCACAAATTCATAAATTTTGTAAACAGTTAATTTATAAACATAACCATACATTGTATCAATGATAATTCATGTCAGCACAAAAAAGTGCTGACTACTGGGCTGGTGATACCCTAGGGTAAATAAATCTCCACCAGCAGTGGCATCAACCCATTGGTTTAAATAAACTCATCATAGATACCAGGACTAAATTTTGTATATACGCAAGACGCGCGATTCGTCTACAAAAGACGCATCAGTGACGCTCGAATCCAAAAAAGTTAAAAGGCAAAATAAAGTACGAAATATATCTTCATAAAATAATTCTAAAGCATTTTTTTCCCTTGACGTATGTTAATATATGATATATACAAACTCAATGAAACTCTTGACTAAGGTTGTTTTTAAAAATGTCCAGTTGAAAATATGACTAAGCTTATCTACAGAAATTGAACAACGAAAAATACAAAATCATAAATAAATTAAGAAAGTTTAGTAATCAGATTACATAAAATGAAGTCCAAATTTGTTATTGGTCATAGTTATTCAAATGAGAAAAGTCACATGGTAAAATTAAACAGGTTTAAAGCACATGTATTATGCTTTGTTTTGAATGGAAGGCTGTTACACTATTCATACTTACTTCATCAATTATTAATTATAATACAAAAACAAATTAGAAGTAACTAATGGGTATCCTTTTTTATTGATGGCCCAATATTATGATATTCACAGTCAGAGTTCGTATATAACAAACATTAAAATGCATGAAGAAAAAAGTTAGACTTTTAAGAAATTATTTTTTGAATATTTATAGAAGCCCCAGTCAAACGAATTATACCGGTTTTTATAAGTACTTCACATTCCTGTTCCTGGTCATTGTGTTTTGCTTACCGTTAAAAAAAACCATTTCTTATACGTAATATTTCTTGTCATATAAACAATTAAAACATATAAAAAAGAAGATGTGGTATGATTACCAATGAAACACCTCTCCGCACGTGACCAAAATGACCCAGAAATTTACAATTATAGGTAACCGTACAGCCTTCAACAATGAGCTAAGCCCATACCGCATTGTCAGCTATAAAAGGCCCCGAAATAACAAAGCAATTGAAACGAGAAAACTAATGATTGCGTAAAAAAAAAACACCCAAAAAGTGACAAATCAAAATACACATATTTACAGCATATAACACAGATCTTGTAATTATCTAACAGCGGGAAACGGTTGACTCGGACTGTTACACGATTTTCAGAAAAATTTTCAGAGAAATATTTTTTTAATTTATTTTGCAATATATAGACCAAAAATCTACGATCCGCCTCTTCATCCCGCCCGCCAATATAGGAGCAACCACCACAAGAAATTTAAATCATATATCGCGTAACCTATAAATATTCTAATTTATTCTGTTGATTAAGTAATGCTCTTTCAATTTATAGTATCAATTAAAAATTTCATGTAAGTACAAAAAAGTCAGCACTTTTATTTGTCATATTCTTAACGATTCATTTTTATTTTTAGATGCACAAACTGTCACATTAGAGGTCATTAGGCTGACAACAACAAAGGGACTAATGTTTGCAAGAATGACCGCTGTTCTACATTTCTGATTTGTAGACAGAAAGAAAATCACAAAGAGTTTCGCGAGGAGAGAAAATCTTTGCAGACACAAATACGAAATATATGCATATAAGTAGAGTCCCTCACAACAGAACAAAACCTGTTCTGTGAGTAAAACCAAAGACATGATGCCTCATTCATGAAAGTGATGAAAGACCCATTAAGGAAAACAGACCATGTAAAATATTCCAAACCAAATATACTGATGCGCAATCTTATGTGTCTTAAATCTACGTATAATGGAAAAATCCCACCTGTGACACAAAATGACAGAATAGAGCTTCCCAAAATGGTCGAGAGAGCAGACGAAAAGAAACGTGAATTGAATTCAGATTCTGAAAAAGAAAGCTTTGTGTCATCTTTTAAAAAGGCACGTTCCTCTGTAAATTCAAACCAAAATGTCTCGCAGACGTATATCAGTCAATGTGTGTAATACCAGAATCATCAAAAATTTAAACAACACCATCCAGCTCCATACAATATGATTCTGCAATACCATACATTTAATTATACTAACGTGCCACAACAACATCAACACATATTCGACCAGTATGTTATGCAACCTTCTTATAGCCCTACAGTATATATCCAAATGTTTCAATGTCGTGTAATCCTTCTTTCAATTTCATCCAAATGCCTCTCAAAGTCATACCACCACAGTCTCCTTACTTCTCTTACTCCACACCCGCAGATGATAATTACCAGAGTAGTACAGATGAAGACCAAGAGGACAAGTCTAAGACACCCAAGATATGGTCACCCGTTGGACTATGACATTTTAAGTTATATGCTCATTAGAATGTGATTATTAAAAACTTTCCTGTCAATATTGTAATATTCACATGTTTTGCATTTTGTTAATGTGTTACTTTGCTGACCAGATCATATGAAAACTCAATATTGGCAAAAGAATACATTTGCCTATTGTATACTAATATCTGTATGCCAAGATAGTTATATAAAATATTATGTATTTCAATTTGTTGCATTGATTCTTCGAAGTCGTATATTAAAATAAGGAGAAATGGTATTATTGCCAATGAGAAATCGAAGAAGACAAAAAATTGAAAACACGTTTCATTTCTTGCGTACGAAGCGCTTTTCTGGATTAACCTCTATCAGGAACGCTCAAAACCAAACATTTGAAATCCGAAAATTTATCAGTACCGTTGAAGAGCTATATGTAAGCAATACCTTAAATAAATAGCCAACCCCCCCCCCCCCCAAACCTCCCCAATACCTGAATATAAAGTGGTCGTCCCCACACAAACCGAGTCAAAATAAAACTTATTACTGCAACTAAAGATAATCGTACGACCTTCAACTTAACAAGTTATCCCGATACCGTGTAGACTAGTCAGCTATAAAATGCTCCGACACGACAAATGCGAAACAGTTCAAACGAAAAAATCAACGCGAAACAAACATGCCTTATGAGTTACATGTTATTCATTAGGAAACTAGATTAGGCAGCAAAAGAGTAATCGAGTAATTGAAGAACTTTAAACACCAAGCCAACTAATTATCTCGTATTCGAAGCGTTACTAAATAGTTTTCTAAAGAATTCATTGGGACACAAATGCCAATAATAGACAATCAAGTAGTAGGGGAGATAGTCGAGCAGTCTATTAACAAGGCTAGTAGTGAGATTTGTCAAGGTTATTGTAAATTGGGTGTCAAACGACAAAAAGTTTCGTCCTAAAAGATTTTACTAAAAAACTACTAACTAATAAATAAATCGTATTGCTCTGACTAAAAATATATAAGTACACACTAAAGTGGGTTAGTGTGAAGACGTCGTAATCAGTCTGAGAAAAAAAGCATGTACTTGTACAATACCAATTATTAGTAGACAGTTTGTTTGCGATTATATTACTGATCATTGATCCTTTTTTTCGAAAATATATTACTCTTCTCTGTTCTGTATGTATCGTTTATAAGTAAGAAACATTTTTCATGAAGAATTTGTAAGTCATAAGAACACACCCGCGAATTCCTGGGTATTTAGCGCGTGGTTGAAAGTATCTAAACTGTAGAAGGATGAAGTTTTGTCAAAGATTTTATGACTGGAGAATTTCAGGAAAGGTTTCAAAAGTAATACTTTCTTGGAGACAGGACAATTTTATATAGCCCTCTCCCTTTTTTCCAAAGTCCGATATTTTCTGTTTTTGATAGTTTATTTCCGCGTTTACTGTATACTATGAACATACGGTATTGATTGTTTTCATTGTTGAAGGCCGCGTGGTTATTTGAATTGATTTCATCCACATCATTTGAATTTTGGTGGATATTTGTATCATTGAAAATCATACTACATCTTTTTTTTATATAAGTGCTAAGGTATGTTCCGATAACTGATTAACCAACCAACCAAACGTTTAACAACGAGATATTTCAATGCAAATGACAAACAATGACACCTACATTAACCTTTTACTATCTACAGTATTTAGTCAGCGTTTGCCAAGTAAGTTTCATTCCAGAAATGGTACCGTCCGATATTGTTTTCCTTGTACACAATACCAGGTGGTTAGAAAGTCGAAACATTAGGTGTTTTACAGAACAAGAGACTTTTAAACTTAACGTTGGGCAAATTTCCAAATATTATGGTGCATGTATAGGAAAAACAGGATGGTTGGTTCCTTTAAGGTGGTATGGGAGTCTAAAATAAAAATGATAGAATTTGTTCATACTTTGCCAAAACGTTGTATCTATTGATACATGTTGAAAAATACAATAAAAATGATAGGTCACCGCGCATTTTCTCAAGCTAAAGGACGGGACAAAATGACACATTTTGTATGGATTATACAGGAAAAAACACCATTTTGTGATTAGAAACTAAACAAAATGATAGAATTGTTAAATACGTCAGGAAAACATAGCTTTCAGACACTGCTTTGAGAATATCAAAAGAAAAGATAGGGTCACCGTACGTTTTTTCTGGCTAAAATACAAAATAGGAAAATTCCATACAGAATCCTTCAGAAAATGCACTTTTTTAGAGTTACCTCCCCTTAAAATGCCAATTTAAAAAAAGAATAAAAACAACCAAAAATAATTTACATTTGCAAAAATATCAATATTTAGAAGTTATATTCTTATAAATTGGCATTTTAAATGAAAATGTACATTTAACATCTGCATTCCTGCATCAAATTTTGCTAACTTGATGGAAAATCTGGACCTTTGATTCTCTGTTTTTTACAATCCAAGATGGAGGAAGACACCCATACCACCTTAAATGTGTCTTTTTGTTTTGACAAAAAAGAATAAAAACGACTTTTTGCGTCCTTTCATCGATAAGCAAATAATTAACTGTAAGTTCTTATAATGTACATATTATCTAAAACAGAGGCAGAAATCTGTACTGATGAATTAGGTTTGCATCACACAATATCAAATCTGCATGACGAAAGATATGTTCTACGGCCAGTTGTCAAAGGTTAGCTAGGTGTTTAACAGTTTACAGAATTTTTTTTATTAATTTAATGTTGTTTCCTACAAAAATGATATCGACCGTATTTATAGCAAAATTGCATACATCTTTTAGTAGGGAGCAAATAAAGATGACAATCAGAAACTGTTTGAAACAAATAAACACAAAAACATACAAGAGGGACACGGCAATCCTTTTTTGCTACGAATGAATCACCGACATCCGATTTTTTCTCTCAGTTAAAATGTCATAGCAGGAAATAGGAAACACTCAATACAATTACAAATCCGAAATATTTACTGTCATTCTTGTATAAATACTGATGTATATAGTTTTACATTTGTCATTTCGGGACCTTAATTCTACAACTGACTATGTATTATTGGCGTTATTATTTGTTGAAGGCTTTATGTTAACCAATAGTTGTTAATTTCTGAGTTTTTATGTGTGAAATGTTGTCTCTTTGGCAATCATAACACATCTTCTTTTTGTATACGCTGCTTGTACATGTGACATCGTATCAAGTGACAAGGTCATAGTAAAAGCCGAGTGTTGACTGGTTAGTGAAAAGTCAGAGAATCTTGACAAAACAAGCAAAACGATCGACCTCGAACAAAAGTTTAGGTAAAGTTTTACAAATAATAATTCGTTTTTGCATGACATTTGGAAAAGTGATCATTTGTGTCAATTTGGAATAAGTAAGATATGTTATGTTTCCTTCCATTCAAGACATGAACATGTTAAGTTCTAATAACAAGGTTTACTAAATTTAAATAAAAAGAACTTATTTTATGTATTATACGTTTATGTGTTTGCTTCAATTTCCCGTATTTATTCTTAGTACATGTACAACCGAATGAGAAACTGTACTCTACTTTTGGAAACAGGTCCATGTTATACACTGCTGCAGACGTATGAACCTCATGATTTCCCACGATTTCTTAATTAAAATAAAACTCATTTAAACTTTTTGTATCTTAATCGCCCCTTACAATTACATTCATCATCGGAAAAAGTGACGCAACCAAATTCGAACTTGATCTGAGTGTTGTGGTAATAAGCACTGTGTTTTGTAAAATAAGATCCTAACATTTGATTGAAGCAGCCTAAAGTTAAAGAACGAAAAACAAATGTTGAGATGTACAAAGGGGCGTACAGATAGACATGGGTAGAACTTAATATCTACTTCAGTAGCAACGTACGTGTGTATAAACAAGCACAATAGTTGCGAAAGCCTAGACTGTGTAAGATCTGAAAACGCGAGATGATAGGTGACTCTATACATCATTAATGACAATAAAACTTAGTAGTGAGCTAGAGGCTAAATTATTTATCTAAAATGGGATTTGCAAACATACAAAAGTTTAAATGACTCCATTTAGATCAAGCCGTCAGACTATCAGCGTCTGTTTAAAATAAGACCACTAACCATCCAAGTTCCAGATAAATTAAAAGTAAGGAAATATAGGTCATTATATGGCAAAACAGTTGCCATCTGAAAGCTATTTAAAAACCAATAATAAATAAATCATATTTCACGGACTTAAAATATATAAGTACACAGTTAATAAGACGTCATAAACAGTCTGAGAATAGCACGAATCTGTGCAATACATATTATAAGTAACATATTATTTGTTTTGATATTGACCATTGGTTAATTTTCTAACATACCTTAGTCTTCTCTTTTTCGCATTTATCGTTTATAAGTAAGAAACCTTTTTATAGAGGATTTATAAGTCATTAACAACAATATTGGCGTCAGTAGGTGATACTGAGCTATTTTCCTTACTAACAATTGTCGAATTAGGCCCTGGTTTGTGGTGGTGTTGCTTAAATATAAAGTTGCTTGATACTGCTTACCATCCATTTGTTATGAAAACACAAGTTGACACGATTGGAAGACAGTTGTTTATATTTAATTTATACCTTGTACATGTAATATGGAGAGAACTTTTATATATCTTATATGCTGTGCCTGTTGCGCATTGCTTTTAATATCTAAATGAATAAAATATGTTTAAAATTAAATTTAATTAAGAGCACTTAACTGCATATCGTGCTGTAAATTGTTATCATCATTTCCTCTTTCAGAAACAGAAATGAATTTCGAACATGTGGGAGCAGAATCTTTTGCGGATAATATAGTAACCACAAAGGCATACAGATTAATATCTGAAACTGTCAAAGAAAGTAAAGTGACAATCATTTCAGGTCCACCAGGCTGCGGAAAGTCATCAATGTCCAATCAAGCGGCTTTGCGATTGCAAGAAACAGAAAACTACAGTATAGTAGTTATATCAAGTCCATCGGAACTTATTGAATCTGTTAATTCAAGAGCAAAACAAGTCTTCATAATAAATGATATCGTTGGAAAGTATTCTTTACATGAAAACAGTTTACAGATGTGGGTGGAAGAGGCATACATCATGAAAGATATTCTAGGTCGATTTCCAGACACTAAATTTATAGTTACATGTAGATCATATATTTATAGGAATGAAAAATTCAGTTTATTAAGGCTTCCTCATATTCATTGCGATATGCTGGCAGATACACTGATTTTGACAGTAGAAGAAAGGCGACGAATCTGCAAGTCATATGTTTCTACAGACGACATCCGTTCACTTCCAGATAATGTGTTGATGTTATATAATTGTCTTCCGTTGATTGCTATGCGATACAGTATTCAAGACGAAAAAAACATAAATGACTACTTTATGTATCCCTATGATATTATTCAAAAAGAAATGAATGAACTGAAGCTTTCTTCAGATGCTTGCTATATTGCTTTGGGACTTTTAGTTATCTTTAACAACAACATCGATAAGAAATCTATTTTTTTGCACGATCATAAGCAATCAACGGGACGGAATTTTACCGATATTTTAGATGATATGCTACAAGATCTAAATTTTGATAATTCTTTATCTCTAAAAGCAATTATTTCAAGCCTTTCATATATGGAAAAAATATACATTAAAGAAACGATTTTAACTTTTACCTGTATAAATACATCTATGTTTAGTATGTTAGTGCGAACTGTTGGCCGACATTTCGTACCATGTATTTTGAAGCATAGTAATAGCGAATTCATTAAGAAATACATTGAAGTAGCTCCATTTTCAAAAGAGCATGGCCTTCATACCATTGTTATTGAAAGTAAGCATGAACCTTTATACTTAAATCGAATGTTTGAAGACATCAATAATGGCTTAAACTGGGAAGTTTTCTCCAGTGTTCAAATGGAACATGAATACCGACGTTTATTATTTATAGACATTTTGAAAGCCGAAAAGCCAACCTTTTGTAAATCAAAAAAAGACGGAACAACACCGTTGCACGTCACTTCACTTTTTGGATACCATGATTTGTCAGTTTTTTTTGTAGAAAATGATAAATCAATGGTAAATGCTAGAGATAACACAGGGAAAACACCGTTACATATGGCTTGTTCAAGGGGTAATGTAAGTGTATCCAAACTGTTGATTGAATCGAATGCCGAAGTTAATCAATTCGATGCAAATAAAGTAACACCATTTATGCTAGCTTGTACATCTAGACAAATTGAGCTTATAAAGTTCCTTCTCACAAACGATGTTGACATCAACGCTATAAATTCATTCGGATCCTCTCCTCTTCTTGATGCATGCACTGAAAACAATGTTACATTATGCTCTATTTTACTCAAACATAAAGCCAAGGTTAATTGTTTTAATAAAAATGGTGACACTCCTTTACATTTGGCATGTCTGACCGGATTCAGTAAAATAGTCAAATTGTTGATTAATCATGGTGCAGATATTAATAAACAAAATGTAAAAGGTTACACTCCATTTCATTTAGCTCTCATTAATGGCCATACAGAAATAGCTGATATGATCCGAAACCCCAAAACGAAAATTATGTAGCACTATCAATCATTTCGTGTAAAAAAATAAAGTAAAATTATTTTAAAAATAGTTTAAAAGCCTCTGGCCTTTGTTAGTCTTGTATGATTTTTAACTTTAGTTTCTGGTGTATAATTCGGATTTTAGTATGACGTCCATTATCACTGAACTAGTATACATACTTTTTTTCAGGGGCCAGCTGAAGGACGCCTCCGGGTGCGGGAGTTTCTCGCTACATTGAAGACCCATTGGTGGTCTTCGGCTGTTGTCTGCTCTATGGTCGAGTTGTTGTCGCTTTGACACATTTACTGTTTTATTTCCAAATTTTATTAAAAGAATATTCAAAAAGAAATGATTAATAAGACAAATACGCTGCAAGAATCATCAGATGAAAAATATATTTTGTTTTATATCCATGTACAAATGTATATAGAACACATACAATTCTACTTCGTACTTTATTTGGCTTTTTTAACTTTTTTGAATTCGAGCGTCCCTGATGAGTCTTTTGTAGACGAAAAGCGTAACTATATACTAAATTTAGTCCTGGTATCTATGATGAGTTTATTCTACTTAATTTTCTCTAGGTCGTTTAAAATTGTACGTCAGTTGAGATAAGCAAACTTTAGAATTTACCCTCTATTATAACATCTTTTGTCAAGAAAATTGTCCAATTATAAAAAAAAAATCTTTCTGCACCGCTGTGACCTCTATATATAGCTGATGTTTCAATATAACATTGTAACGTACAATCTACTGATAATCATATACATGTTTTTAACATGTCCATACTAGTTATATAGATTCATAATGATGTTTACATTCCCCTTGCATTAGCCGATGATTATTACGTCAACATTTTAACAATTTGAAGTTTGAAATTTGAAAAAAAAAAACATTCTTAGAACATTTTTTAAAAAACGTTTGTACACTAATTTGAAATATGTATGCATATGATTTGTTTTTATATAGCAGCTACAAAATGTATAACAGAGAGATAATTGTTACAACGTAAATTTCATGTATGGTCACTTAACAGTCGTTGCTTCATGTGTGATTTAAAAATATGTTGAGGTTTTTTTGTTACTGTTTTAATGAATTTCGACATTAGCAACAATGCAAATCAATTGCAGACCATTGTAAAAAAAAATTGTCATATATTGTTATAACCAAAGAGTGAAATAAGCTTATTAAGCTAGCCTTTTTAAGTTTCTAGGTCTCATTTCTTTTCTTCTATTTTTTTTTAATCGAATGCATATTGTTTATCTTATTTAACATCTAGTCGAAGTCATGTATGTATCTTTGAACTATTGCTTATCTATGTAAATTTACATTACTCACATGCAATAAAATTTATATAATACCGAAAAGTTGTTTCGATCTGTCAGATAAAGCAAAATCAACCACTACATGTACACCGAGTAGAACGCCATATGCGGGTTGTCGGCTATGCTTGACACGGGAGGGGGCGTTTTTGAAGGCCAATTAGTATGCAAATCTATTATTTTTTCTACCCCTTGAAAAGAAACATCTGACGCCTCAAGCGATCGACGCATTATATTTTGAAGAAAATCGAGTCTTGAAAGCAATTAATTCTAACTAATAATCTGGCATTTGGTTAAATTTCATTATAGGAATTCATTGCTATAAATAATACGGAAAACAATCGCCAAAAGGAGTTTTTTTTTATCCTGAAACTGGCATATGAAGCCTCATAATCTGCAACACAGAAAACTAAAGAGAGGTGTTTGAGAAAACAGAGCAGTTAAAACGTCTGCTTCCGCTTGCTTGAAATAGATTACGGTTCGGTTCCTTCCGTGCAATACATGATCAGGTTCTTACAATTCCCAAAAAGAGAAATTGTGATGCTGGAACTTGCCATTAATGTGTTTCTTCGCTTCAAAACCGTCACCTGTGTCAGGCATAGCCGACACCCCACATGGTGCACTAGGTGATAAGCTAATATATAGTACCTGACCCATGAATGTGCCTTGTGTAGATCATTTCATCAATGTATTATAACTTTTTTTTTATTTGAAACAAAAGAAATGTGGTAAGATAGCTTGTTAACCTTCTAATATATATAAAGGTTGTAATTGACTAATTCTGATAGCTCCAATGTGGCCAAGAAGACATTGGTACACAGAGCTTCTTCAAAAATCAGTAGCAAGTCCAATAAAACTACCATTAAGGCAAAATCTACTGTATCAACCAAAAACAAACATTTTTATTTTTTTATATTACTTTCCTTACCAGTCCAGACTTCGCAATAAAAATAAAACATCTAGATGGCGAAGATCCTTACAACCGGAACTACGTCACCTACATGCTTTACTTTACCTGTACCTCAGTTTTGTTTTCTATTTTTTAGTAACATTATTACTACTATAGACATTAACGTGGGCCCGGGAGGATGGGTGGGTAATTATCAGGTGGTAAGTAGAAAACTTCATTCATAAAATATAAATTTGAAAACAAATTTAGAATTTCATTTCATTCATTTTCTACTTACCACCTAAGAAATATACATATAGATAAATTACAAAGCCTTACCTCTCTGGTGGTAGGGTTATTTTCTATGGCTCTGTGTCTCTTCATCCTGTGTATAATCTCTACTTTATACCACTTGTTCATTTTAAAAAAACATTCTTCTGTACACTATACAATATTTACAATGTCTTTATTCTTTTTCTTCTTTTCTTTAGTCTTTTTGTCTTTTTTTTTTTCGAAGTACACATTACAGTAAAAAACAGCAGTTTTTTTATGAGTTTAAAAACAATATGTTATATACACATCAGGATAAAACCTTAACATCTACATTTCTCAAATAAAACTTGATGAAAGTTGTATCTGTAGACCAATCAGCTGACTTTAAAATACTCTTCATACTAGCCCCATTGAATAAGGCCCATGAAGGTCCAATTGATCTCGTACTGTGAGCTTTTGCTTTGAAATCTGTATTTTCATATGCCATTTTGATTGTATTCACTAGCCACCTAGAAATTGTTTGTGACGTTACTGGTTTAAACGGTTTAACAGTTGACAAGAAAAGTTTTCCCTCATCTTTTCTTGTTTATCTCGAAATTTGGGTTCTTCGATACTACTGAAATATGCGTTGCGGAACATATTGACCATATACCTTTTGTTCCTCTTTTAATAAGCTTTCGAATGAGGTATAAGGTATATCAATAATTAGTGGCTAAAGGGTCAAAGCAGTCCATTCCATTATTCTAAATATCAATTTCATTAATTAAAAATTGGCTATTTCTCAATTTTGACATTTCAGTCCTCTGTAACCCCTCTTATGGTCATTGCGGCACATATTGTTTATGTTTAGTTTATTCCTCTATCAATGAGCTTTAATTTCCATGGTTTATATTTTTTTCCTTTATAAGGAGTTTACGGGTTGCAGCAGCCCATTCAATTATTCAAAATAAGCTATAATTTTTTCTAAATGATCACGTGTATTCCGATATTTAGGTCCTTCGTTACTCCTCTAATATACGTTGGGGAACATATTGACTATATATTTTTTGTTCCTTACGTAATAAGCTTTCGAATGAGGTATAAAGTATATCTATAATTTAGGGCTGAAGGGTCACAGCAGTCCATTCTATTATTCAAAATACTCATTTCATTATTCAAAATTGGCAATTTCGTAATTGTCACGCGTATTTTGGCATGTAGGTCCTCCGTAACCCCTCTAATGGTCATTGCTGTACAATAAGCATGTTATATTTATAATCAGAGGATGAAGAATAGCAATGGTCTAGTGAAAATAATTTGAAAAAAAGACAACGTAGAGTACTTTAGTTTTTGATATATATATGTTTTGGTATTCAGGTCGTCCATATATTGAACCAAGGAATTTCTGTGAAAAATAGTTGGGAAAACCCACTAGGTTATCCTTCGAAACTTGTTAAATAAATCATTTTTGTTTTGTCTTTTTCTTTCTGATATCAATTTGAATATTTGTTAGATAACACCAAAAAAGACGAATTTAGAAATACGGGATATAACAATAATGTCGCAGTCAATTTGTTTATTTGTTTATTTCACTATTCACCACATCAACTCGAATATTGAAATATAAATTATTTCATTATTCACTATTCATCACTTAGCATTAGATAGTGAATAGTGAACTATTTCATTATTCATTATTGAATTTTGAATAATGAACGTACTTCAGCGCGGTTCATTAGCGGCGCTCAGATCAAAATAGTTTTAGAGCCAACCAAGTACAAGTTGAAGAGCATTGAGTACCCAAAATTCCTAATGCGGGGTTCACACATTGCCGATTATTACTCCCGTTTGAGATCAGACAGCAATACGACACGAAAAGTGAAAAAGTCGGATTAGTATCCTCAATTATCTGGAATGTCCTATTATTGTCTGAACGCAGTCGTTTTAGTTCGTAACCGATTCCTACTGGTCGGGAAGGGTCCGAATAGTTCGGCAAAGCACCCCAAAGTTTGAATTTACATCCACGATTCATAGGATCTTGATCAGACTTTTGATAAATTTTAATCGGGAATGGTCCTGTCAAGGACGGCAGTAAAAATCGTGAATGTGTGACCCCAGCTTAAAAGTTGTGTCAAATACGGCTAACTTAAAGGTAATCTATTCCCGGGATGCGAAAATCCTTAGTTTTCGAAAAATTTTAAGTTTTGTAACAAGGAATTTTTAGAAGTGACCATATAATTGACATGCATGTCAACACTGAAGTGCTGACTACTGGACTGGTGATACCCTCGGGGACGAAATGACAATGAGCAAAGCCCTTATCGCATAGTCAGTTATTTAAAGGCCTCGAAATGACAATTGTAGAACAATTTAAACTTGAAAACTACCGGCCTTATTTTAGTACAAAATAATTAACTAAAAACAAAATTTGTAACACAGCAACAAACGACAAACACTGAACTACAGGATCCTGACTTGGGTTCGGCACACAAAGGTTGGCGGGTTTAAGCTTACTTGTTGGCGCATACTCTTTCAGGGCATCTGAAAATTCCCCTGGGGTTTGTAGGGTGTAACACTCCCAAACGTATCTATCCCCCAAAACGTGTCTTGTTTTGCCCATACATGTACGTGTCTCTAAAATCCCAAATCGGCCAAACGTGTTCGATAATTGTTATTTGCCAAAACGTGCCCACTTAAAACGGAAGTCTGCAAACTGTTTGCGCTATTATATCCTCAGTAACATCAATAACGTTAAAGGCTGTTCAATATTCTACAATTCCAGGGGAAGATGTTTTGATTGGATAGTATAACAAGATTATAGCCACATTCAAGACATACATGTACATGCTGAAGTATTGTAGCACATTTATTGGAAATAAAAAATGGGAACAGAGTTGACAGAATAAAATACAAAATTTAAAAGCATTAGTCTGCTCAACACCGGCATATTTTACCTAAATTATCATAATTGCAACATATAAATATACTCTTTACTGTTGATTGTTTAAAGTTTAGTTACAACTATTTCATGGTATTTAGACCGGCAACATAGTAACAATAAATACATTAGGTAGATATATCACTTTCTACCCGAGGTTAAGGATTCCCCAATAATCGACGTCCACCTTTTGCTAGAATTAAATGTCGGTTTGAAGAAAGCCTAATCGACCATTTTTCAATATTCTCCATTCACGATTTGAGATGGGCAATACAATAAAAGAGTAATAGGAGTATTCGTCAATAGAAGAACAATAACACAAATATTCTATTAAACAAAATTATATAAATTTTGATATTGCTGGACATGTTATTGGAAGTCAAAAATTAAATGAGCATTTAAAATGTACATCTGTCGATACCTGTAACTGGGCATTGCACAAGGTCATGTTTTTCTCTGACTGTTTATGTCGTCTTTACACTAAATACATTAGATGTTGGATGTGTACGGATTGATAGTTTAGTCTTAGATGCATGATTTTTTTATTAGTTGTGAGTGGCTTTGAACTAGCTGTCAGATAACTGCGAGCACTCTCAAATCCGTTCCTAGTGTCTTTTTGTTGTCGGGATGTACATGTACAAGTACCCGGCCACGTTCACTTGTGTTTGTGTCCATCTGATGAGTTAAGCCTTTTTCAACTAATTTTTATAGTTCGTTCTTATGTTGTACTGTTATACCACTGTCCCAGGTTAGGGGGAGGTTTGGGATCCCGCTAACATGTTTAACCCCGCCACATTATTTATGTACATGCCTGTCCCATGTCAGGAGCCATGTCAGGAGCCTGTAATTCAGTGGTTGTCGTTTGTTTTTGTGTATAATATTTGTTTTTCGTTCATTTTTTTTTATATAAATAAGTTTTCTCGTTTAAATTGATTTAATTGTCATATCGATACCTTGTATAGCTGACCATGTAGTATGAGCATTGTTGAAGGCCGTACGGTGGCCTATAGTTGTTTTAATGTCTCCTTTTTTTTGGTCTCCTGTGGACAGTTGTCTCATTGACAATCATACCACATCTTCTTTTTTTTTATATATGGTCTCGATTGGGTGTTGAGAAAATGAAGCGCGAAGTCTTTATATAAGCTGGTACTCGGCAAAATAATATATTCTGTGCATTATTTGAGTGAAGCGTAATACATGCGGCTTCAAGTTTAGGTTGAATATTGACACGTTTGGGGGTATAAACACGGTGTGCGTTCACACATAAAAATGGCACCTTCTGGCATCTTTTTGCAACTAGACATGTCTGCTGTAGCATCCATTCTAAAATTTAGGCGTGTCGAATGAAAACAAATATGAATAAACTACAATATCCAAAAAGTCCTTTATGAATTTTAACAGTAAGCAATACCGAATTGGAATGTTATATTGCAGGATAAGCTCATTAAAAGATTCGTATCATAAAGTCTACGTGAAAACGATACATACATGTACATGTATTAGTTTGCTTTTCCATACGGGAATAGATAAGAAGCCACATTATAAGAGAATCATATTTATATAATTATTTTTGTTCTATAAAGTAAAAATTACATTATAAGCAAATTATTACACAGATAACTGAACATTGCTGATTCGTAAATTACTGAAATTGCACAGAAGCTATCATGATACTAATCAGCAAACAATACTAGTATCGGATTTGAATTTCAATGCTTCATATTATTTATAATTCTGCACTGTAAGTCACGTATTAAATTATGAATGCCCTTCTAATATCTGGTTGCGGAATTGAACTTGATTTATCACCAGATGTTATACTTACCAGAGGTTACAGGACGGGCGTTACATAAACCGCACACCCCCATATAGTTCGAGATTACTTTGAGGTCCAACCGCTGTTTTGCCAGACAAGCTGGTGCCGTGGGACGTCAGAGGACGTCCCATATCAAAAAGTGGATATTTGCCCATCCAAAATAGATGCGCTGCTTCGTCGCTTCTGGTGCCAGCTAACGGCCTTGAAATTATATAAATCGGGTATCTATTTGTTCATTTTTCATTTATCTCTTTCATTTATGTAAGCTTCACCTACCTGCCACCCTTTATTTTTCCATATTTAAACAGTTTTCACAGTGACCCATCGATTCAGACATTTTTATTTTTATTTTCAAAAGGCCGTTGGACGTCAGAGTAATCTCGGACTAGCCCCTATAGAGCGACTACACTTACCCTAGAGTTATAAATGGATTCATGTTGCGCATTCGTCAGCAAAAGATCTTTGTTGACCGCTGTTTTTCACTGATTTATAGATGATCAATGTGTCGCTTTTAGATGTTTTATTTTCCTAGTATTTAAAATTTGGTACTCTATTCTTATTTGTAAAGACCAACAGTTCGTCAAAATCTATCGAAACGCAACATCCAAAAAATGCGGCCAATAAATGTGTGGCCGTCATGCGCCTGAAACATGCAAAAATTGCGTCTGTAGACAACAAATCTTTAGATGTATCTCTATATCAATTTTACAATTTTAATTTAATTTACATTGTTCATTCGAAAAAAGACTTTTTAAAAGACAATTTGCATTTCCGATATTTTATGAAGTTTAACAAGTTTTAGAAGATGATTTAAGCATACAAATTAGCACTATATAAAGAACCTCGATGTGCTGATTCCCTTTTAACACTGTGCCCTGGTTTTCAAATTGTTTTTCTATAAACAGTGATGCATTCACTACAATACCCTGCTGTTTTCAATATTGTATTGATGCCAATTGTTTTCTTTGATTGGTTTTCTATAGGTTTCGACCGATACAGACTATCGTACCGATTTGGATCACAGTATGCAGATCCATCTTCTCTTTTAATAATCACGATACTGGTATTATAATACTTATGAGGCTGAATTAGCGAATGGTATGGATGGAGGTATCCTCCATCGTCTTCGGTAGGTTCGCTATGGTAACCTTCTTTCGAGTCGCTATCAATTTGAAATTGATTACTTTGATTACGTAGTAAGTCATTCACATCGGCCTCGTCTATCTCCTCATAATCATGATCTAAGGAATATAACGCAGCTGCTTCATTTATTTAGCTTGACACACGACTGTTGGGATTGGCTGGACTCCCTGACGGTATGACGTTTATCCCAGCTCGTTTTGTAACAAATACGAAAGAAGCACATACTAGTTAACAGATTACAATGAAAACGACCCCACCACCAGCCACATAAGTAAATTTCTGGCAACTGTCATTTCTCAATATATGTTTGCTGTCGCCTGCAAAAGATAATATACCCTCAATCTACAGATTTGCGAGGTTTACCAAAAGACGAGTAATATGATGGTTTCTAAAACAGAAACGCCAAAATCAAATTGATTTGTGCAAGTTAAGCACATCAACGTAGCTCTAAGCAAATCGTATACAATGTGATCACTGTATGATATCAATCAGGAACACGACGTATAGCTTTTTGACTTGTTACGTGCAGGCCAGCAAGTTCTTTTGAATCAGTATATGCAGTAAACTTTTGAAATGTTTAATTAGAAGTTCATTTCAATATCTTGGGTAGTAAAGCCGTCCACAGCAGTCCGAAATAACAGCAACGACTATCCAACTAATTAGATAACAAAACCAAAAAAAAACCTCTGTTATATACATTTAAAGCATGATACTTATACAATGACGACATCCACGTTCCGTGTAACCGGTTGTTGTTATAATCGAGTCATAACAAATTGATCAATTTCGCTAGAATGTATCATAACTTATATTAAGACAGCCTTGAACGCTGAAAACTGATGATGAACTTCAGTTCCTGTGTCATGTATGTATGACATACTTCCATATAATGAATTTAATTTGGTCAAACATGTATAAGGGTTTTAATAAAATGTAAATAACGCTTACTCGTGTAAGTCCAATTTTCACTGAATGTTGTTAATGTTGTTGTCCATTGAATATAGGTTCCGTCCTTATTGTCACATCTGAAAGCAATCAAAATAGTCAGAAATAGTATTAGGTACGTGAAATAGCTCATTTTTAACATTGAGAAGCTGTGTTAATAATAACTGAAGACGCTGTTTGACAAAGATCCAAACTTGAGGTTTTAAAACATGTGCCAAAATGTACATGCAAGTTAATATCCAGCCTTTGCATTTCATTGAAGCTAATGTGGCTCGATGTGAATACGTTTGACCTTCATTTACTTTAATGTTAACCTCACTAGTCTAATTAATGCATACCTTTCGTTTGCTTTACAGATGCAAGGATATGCACATTTCTTTCCGTATTTGTTTTGAGGACAAAGTTGACATGTCTTTCTACCTTCTTCTGTGGTATAATACCCTACTGCACATGCTATTATAAATGATTAATACAAAAAATTGATAGCATTTATACAATAGTCTTGAGTCGTAAAGACATGCAAAATCATAGCAACACCATTATAATTACTACAATATAACGAGAATACTGTACATGCATGTACTTTCATGTTAATTTGACATATTGACACAATGTGTATTGCATTTTTGTTATTATATCTTTTAACTATTTCATGTTATATTTTGTGGTCATTTTTTTTAATGTGTACCACCTTTCTAAATATTTAATATGATGAAATTTTTTTCTTCTGTTATCGTACTAAGAACAACAAATGTATTGATTTTGTTAAATATATTTCCACACTCCTTACCTAACAACGCAATTATTGTATTGAAATTTATATTGAACGTCCTTATTTTTTATTTAATATTTCATCTATGTTGTGTCATAAATCAGAATTATTCGTTCAATGTTTATCTTGACGTGTTTTTAGTAGTATGTCTGTTTGATTGATTTAACCTATACTATTTCAACTGATTTTTCATAGTGTGTCTTTCAATGTTGTTATGTTACACTTCTTTCTCAGGTTGAGGTGAAGATGGGCGCCTGAGCTGTTTACATTGTAAACCGTTTAAACCCGCTGTTTGTACCTGTCCTAAGTCAGAAACCTGTTGTTTATTGGTTGTTGTTTGTTAATGTGGTTCATAAGTGTTTCTCGTTTGTTGTTTTTCATGTATATTAGAAAGTTGGTTTTTGTAGTTCATGAAGGACCCTTTGAACTAACGACATGAATACCTCTCTTGTCATATGGTATATGTTCCTTCTAAGTTTGGTAAATTTTCAAAAAATTATAGTTTAAAAGAGTAATTTTAAAAGTTAATCCAACCTTATGTTGTTGCCCAAATTATTAAGTGTACCATTAGGAATTTTACGTCGGAATGTTTTCTTATTTGTCAATGGATTAACAATTTTGTTCCGCAAAAAATAAAAAAAAAAGAAGTCGTGTTTCTGTTCCATGGGTTTTGCGTCGTTTTGTCCACATCAAAATGCATTTGACAACACATTTACAAATAACTATGTTGGATATTGAAAGGATACACTGGTCTAGTACAAACTAATGTTCATTAATTACTTTATCATTGGACAGGAGATATAACACCAAGAGGCCAATCAAAACTCATAAGTTAAAAAAAAATCAAAGTCATGGACAAAACAAAAAACACCAAAGAGACCAAACATCACTCTAAAATTGAAACAAAAGAGCGATACGAAGCCAATCAAAAACAGAATCCGACCTCAGATGCTCTAAAAACCTTGGCAACGCATGCATGCACCACTAGCTATATGTATAGTGACAAAAGTCTTGAAAATCATCATGTTAAGAATGATTACTAGGTTCACAGTACGTCAATTAAATTGCATATATTTATAGGCACGCGGTGGTTAGGGTGTACCTCGCTAATCATGTGTCGTTTGACCAATGTTTCATTTTCGAAAGATCTTTTCAACATATAGTTTACATGTATCTTTATATTTTGCCAATTATAGACATTCTAAAACCCGTCCATCTGAGAAAAAACAACACTTTGAGAACAAACAAGTGATAGTATTGTTAAGGACCTGACGAATTCGTGCAGACAACAGTGTTCCAAAAAATGTAATTTTAAAGAAAACTTGTTGAAGGACAGACGAACTCATTTCTTCAATGCAAGCATTTGACGTCTTTTAATTGTTATGAACATCAAGTAATCTGTTATCTTTAACTTCAGGTAGGGTCACGTTTTTTGTTCCATTATATCAAAGTAGCAAAGAAAAAAATGTTGTTAAAGACGATAAGCCCACTCATATATTTGTTCTATTGGGCCCCATCTTACTATATATCAAAACTCGTTTGGTTTGCCCGTGCATGTATTAACATTTTGGATTAAATAAGAGTGATTTATGATTCACTGGTAAATTAATTATTATTCTTTTAAATAAACTTATTCTTAAAAGTACTCCCCTGTAATTCTATCTGTTTATTGTATTGTTTTATCGGTATACATATTGATATTGTCATCAGCAAATTAAAACCACATTTATTATCATCATTGTTGTACATATTCACTGTCACAGTACTGAAAGGCTGTATTCTGGCTTCTTCTAATTCAATGAACAAATTAGTTTTGAGTAAAACTAAAATGAAGATGAGCAGCTTAGGAAAATGAATAGTAGGATGGCTTTTGTGTAAAAAAATGTCAGAATAAACTCACCAAAAAAGGGGCAGGTTTGAAAAGAGTGAAAAAATATAAAGACAGGATTCATATTACAACTAAAAAAATGCCTGACAGCATTTTTCATCCTAGCTCCCTACCCCCTAAACGTTACCAACAACTACATATGTATAAACATTTGTTAAGAGTGTTTAATTTTGGTTAATGGAAAATTTGTTTTGGTAAAAATAAAAAAAATGTGATTGTTATTTAACATGTATACAAACTATACTAAGTTCAAATCATGATTATGCAATGACATACAAATTCAGCTGACACCATCGGAATAATTCATCATATCAGAGGGCTACACAAAACTACATATTATATCTCCTTTGACTTTGTGACAGTACTGCAGTTTATTTTGTTCTATACATTGGCATTGCACAAGGTCTTGCATTTTCCTAACTGTTCATGACGCCTTTTACACAAAATTCAGTGGAAGTTGGATGTGGACTGACTGACATTCCAGTCTTATATAAATGATTTTTTTATTAGGTATTATCGTCTTTATTCTAGCTGTTAAAAACTGCCAGTACACTAATGTCTGTATGTTGTGTCTTTTTTTTTGTTGAATGTGTATTTATACCTTGCCTCTTCTGGTCTGATTTTTTGTTTGTTTGATATGTTTATGATTTGTATCAATTTGATTTAGTTCTTTTTACTGATTTTTGTTTATTCTAATGTTGTGCTGTAAAACCACTGTTCACGGTACGGGGAGTGTTGAGTGCTCAAACAGAAGTTAAACCATGACATATTCTGTATGTGCCTGTACCAAATCAGAAGCTTGTACGTAGCAAGTGGGTGTCGTTTGTTCGTGTATGTTATTTTGTTTTTGGGGATTTGTTATATTATAAATTAGGGTGTTGATTTTCTCAATTGAATTGTTTCATATTTTTCATGTCAGGGCCTTTTATGGCTAACTATACGTTATGGGTTTTTACAAATGAATGATTATAGTTTACTGTTCCAATATTAACAACAAATAAGGAAATTCAAATCTTACAAAATTTTTGATTTTATTTCATAATTGATATCTAATAAGTCGATACACTTACAAACAAATCTTAAAGGAATAAAATGATACTTACCTCGGCAACTATTGTGAACAAATTCGTAATGCCGGCAACAAATGAAATATCGCGAATCAGCTCTGTCAAAACAAAATGTAACATTATTATTTACCAGCTTTATATTTATATGTTGATTATTACAAGGACTTGTATAACCTTACTATACAAAACCTGGATTATTATAATGATCATGATTCTTTTACTTCAGGTTTAAGTAAAAAACTGAAATTAGAATGCACCCATTAAACTTCAAACTTTATACAATGTTATAGAAAATGTGGTGAATTGATTGTTCGGCAACATGGTAGATCAACAGTTACTACGATACATGATGAAGTCATATTCTATTTAGCACTTCCAAGGACCCTAAATCAGCTCAGAAAGAGTATTCAGGTTTTAAAATTATTTTGTAGGCCCGATTAAGTAAATACTCGCATGATTTTACAGGCTATTCATGTAGACAAAGAGTTCGGTGTGAAAGGATTCAAGGGTAGGCTATAGCTAATAATAAAGTCATAAGATACAGATGTTCTGATCTTATGCGTTAATAAGTTGGAGGTTTAGCGCTATGAAAACAGGTTCAATATACCATTTTCTACATTTGAAAAGGCCTGTTTCATGTCAGAAATATGACAGTTGTTGTCCATTCCCTTTTTTTTTTTATCTGTTTTGCCATGTGATTAAGGACTGCCCGATTGAATTTTTCTTGGAGTTCAGTATTTTGTGATTTTACTTTTATGTGATGCTGCATACGCATGAGCTATGGTTTCATATATGCACTATAACTTGCATACAAGATTTGCGCCGCTATCACACTTTCAATGACACATGTAAAAGTATCGGGTTTGCCACCTGTAACAGTGTACCAGCCGCACATGATGTTACATGATGCGATACAATGTAATCGGTCCTGTTTAAGATCGATAGGCGCACTGTTGTTAAGTCTTGAAGGACAACTCAGATTATTTCACCGATTTGTCAAACTTTTCTTATTGTAACACCGGTGGATCGATGGGTGCATCTCGGGATTGTTATTAGGTTGAATGATCTTAAGTCAAAACTAAAAATAGATCATTGTGCTTAAACAAATTGAGCGTAAAATTGGCTACAATTTGAAATTTCTCCCCTGTCAAATTTCCTCCTTGTGAATCTACTTTTAAACATTATGAAATAAAAGCTTCACTCCAGACGTAATGATGTTTTCCAAAATAGCAAAACTTCCCTAAAATTCTCCTCTTCAGTTCAAATGGGAACAGAAAATGACTTGTCAATCTCGAAGGTCAGATGTCATCCGAAGATGCGAAGATTCAATTCAATGAAATAAACAGTTTATAGTTCGTATTTGTTGAAAAAAACATGTTAACGGAATTAAAAGACTATATATTGTAACAGTTTACAATCAATTTGACAAGTCCACTGATATCTATTATGTATGAACCTGTCACGTTTTTTATGTGCCTGTCGGGAACATGTGATTCAGTGATTGTCGGTGCTTTATGTCTGTTCTACTTATTTGACGTGGATCGTTTTTTAAGCCTACAGTTTTCTCAATTCAATTGTTTCATATTGTTCATGTCGTGGTGAACTTTAATAGCCGACCATACGACTATACGGTATGGGATTTCACAGTGTAGATACTATTCTGTACGCTTTCCGGAAGTCGCGATTTTCGAAGCGAGAACTTTTTGGATCACATTTTAAATTTGTCGGATATACTATATTAAACGGTAAGATGTTCATCTGTACATTGCTTAATAATTAATTCAGCTGACATCGATACTCACAAATGGTTTATAATTAAATTTAGCACATTCATTATTCGTATCTTTGCCTTAATTAAGAGATTTTCAAGTGCATCACTAAGGAAAATCAGTTGGTGAACCTAAAAACAATCTTTTTGCACTCTTACTGTACAAATTAACGTAAAATCCAGACTTAATTTACTAGATAAAGTGTATTTTAAGTGGTGGTAAAAGTTTCAGCCAGATCTTTGAAGCCAGAAATAAGAAAATTACACTTGTTTGAATTTCTCACTGTACGATCAGTCTCGCTTGTATATTTTGAAACTGTATGATCAGTCGTTATTTCACTGTATTCTAGTAGTGATTTCAAAGTTATTTACGATACATTAGAAGATGGCATTTTTCTAAATAACACAAATATATTTTAATAAATTCACATCCTGTAAACTTTTCAAACATGTTTTAGCTTGATAGGGTGTACTCGACTTATTACATTAAGTATAAGGATGTTTGAATGTGGCTGAAATAAGAAAAAGGTTTGTTTGTTTATAGAAGTTTCAGAAATGTCCTCCGTTTTACTTAAAATTGTACAAACACACAGATTTAATAGTTACTATATAAAAATGCATGAATTTACAAACATTCGAGGCCGTACTGTAGCCTATAATTGATCACAGTTCCTTCACTTTGTTTTGGATGTAGATCTGTCTCTTTCACACTCAATTGTACACCACTTTGTGAGGCGATGGTTTATAGTGATAATGAAGTCCGTCTTTCCGTTTGTCCGTTGGACCGGTACAACATGTTTCGCCGGTTTTGCAAGCGCATCTCCACATATACCACTTAATATACATTGGTGTTTCCAGACATTTTTAAATGGAGAGGGGGTCCAATCCAGGAGAAAAGAGGATTCCAAATATATGTTCCCATACAAATGCATTGAAAGTTAAAAAAAAAGAGTTTCAAACCGCCGGATCCCAATTTTTTTGAATCCGTCACTGGTATAACTATTAATTATTTTTTTCTCGGATTCGTATCATAAATATAAAAAATATAAAAAAGAAGATGCGGTATGATTGCCAATGAGACAACCGTTCACAAGAGATCAAAATGACACAGATATTAACAAATGTAGGTCACCGTATGGCCTTCAACAATAAGCAAAGCCAATACCACAGAGTCGGCTATAAAAAGCCCCGAAATGACAATGTAAAACAATTCAAACGAGAAAATTAACGGCCTTATTTATATAAAAAAAGGAATGTATTTCTGATTTTATTAAGAATATTTTATGGGGTCTCTTTATATAAGATACGGACTTGAACATTGCATTATATGGGGGCACCCATCAGATATTTCCAACCGTGACCTCCAAAACCAATTGTTAAACTTTTCTAAAATTGCTCCATTTGTAATCTATTAATGTATGTATGGAGCTTCTATTTCGAATATTTTGTAAAAATATTTTTGATGTTTCTCTATCGTAAATACGGACTTTGTCATAACCTTATATTGGACGTACCTATTTTATATCCACAACTTCCTTCAGACACTTGTCATAACTTAATGAATCTTTTTTTTCAGATTCCTTATCATTTAATTCAATTGTGTACCTCTTATTTTGGTTTTTCGAGAAATCATCAGTTTTTTATTTCCATGATATGGACTTTTCCATTACCTTATTGGGTGGTACCCGCTTACTATACGCAACTTTCAAAAACTTACCATATACTAGTATTAATAAAACTTTCTCATATTCGTTATTAAATGATGCCCCTGTGCACCTATAATTTAGTTTTTCTGGTGGTTTATTTTTTTCCAAAACATGGACTATAGAAGTGGCGGGGTATAATTTCGTTAATTCTTTCCTCAATACCTAAAGTTTTTTAACAAAGCTTTCTCTATCTATTTTTTGTCATTTTTAAAGAGACAGGCTTGATGTATGTAATTACCAATTGATCAACGGTAGACGGTGTAAATAGTCTTTAAAAATGTAATAGTTAAACAGATAACTGCAACGACACACTAATACAGTCCACAAGCGAATCATGTATTGCTTTTTAGGCATTTGATTTTAAGTAAGACTGACGGAACAAAAATTAATTTGCCGTCTACAAAAATCATCAGAAATATATTTCTATTGTCTGATGAAAGAAATTACACGTTATAGTTCCATGGACACAATCATAATATCACATAGACACGTATATACCTTCAAATTGCCGTTGTTTTTCAGTCAAGGTCGTTAAAAACTTCCATTTGTTGTTGTTTTTTTCTTCAAAATCACGACTGGTCATACAGACAAAAAATCTGAAATCGCTACTAGAATACAATCAGTTTTAGACTGATCGCACAGTAATTTATTTTGGGTTCCTCAAGGAAAGCATATTTTTTTATTTGAAATACGAACATTCTACTTAAATACGGTAGGAATATTGAAACAGTATATATTTTACTGTAAACTGATGCAAATATTCGCAATAAAAGATTATCTGCTTTGTACTACGAGAGCAAAATTGTCAATCGATTTCACTTTTTTCTATGAAGTTGGTGTGATGCACGCGAATATTTTATATTCTACTGCATGTTTTTGTTACAGTTACTCATATTTATGATGTTATACATACATTTAAGATGTGCAAAGCACTTTATAGATATAGGAGTAAACAAATGATGAGAAAAAGCACCAAAACAAAACCGTTCTGTTAGCCAGTTTGAAATCCTCGCTTCGAAAATCGCGACTTCCGGAAAGCGTACAAAATAGTATGTACACTGTGATTTTCTCACTGTTGAAGGCCGTACAGTTGTAATGCAAGCCGTTTTCAAAAGTATGGTTAAACCTTTTTTTGAAAAAATCACACACTGAGAATAAGAAAAATCAAAACACAATAAGATAAAAAAAAAAAAACTACAAGCACACAGTGAGAATTAAAAATTACACACTGAGAGTAAGCAAAATTAAAACAAAATAAGATAAAAAAAAAAAAAAAACTTAAAGGCACACAGTGAGAATTAAAAATCACACACTGAGAGTAAGCCAAATTAAAACACAATAAGATAAAAAAAAAAACAACCTAAAAGAACACAGTGAGAATTAAAAATTACACACTGAGAGTAAGCAAAATTAAAACACAATAAGATAAAAAAAAAAAAAAACAACCTTAAAGCACACAGTGAGAATTAAAAATCACACACTGAAAGTAAGCAAAATTAAAAGACAATAAGATAAAAAAAAAAAAAACTAAAAGCACACAGTGAGAATTAAAACTTACACACTGAGAGTAAGCCAAATTAAAACACAATAAGATAAAAAAAAAAAAAAAAAACCTAAAAGAACACAGTGAGAATTAAAAATTACACACTGAGAGTAAGCAAAATTAGAACACAATAAGATAAAAAAAAAAACCCTAAAAGCACACAGTGAGAATTAAAAATTACACACTGAGAGTAAGCAAAATCAAAACACAATAAGATAAAAAAAAACAACTAAAAGCACACAGTGAGAATTAAAAATTACACATTGGGATTTCATAAAGACGCACTGAGATTACAAAAATTGAACAACTCACATTGAGAATTGAAAATTACACACTAATAATTGAAAAAAGACACACTGAAATGAAATAACCTGAAAAACACACACTGATAATTTGAAATTACACATTTACTTAGGATTTAGAATTACACACTGAGATTTGTGCGCGTTTTATGCGCACATATCTAATTAGTATACTTGATCTGAACATTTGACAAGCTTAAAAGATCTAGAGGATAGAACTCGTTAGTCCTTTAATTTGGCGCCAAATGTTTTATAGCAAACATTAGAAATACAATGTATAGAAAAACTACGTTATTAAAGACCAATAAATCTTTATTACATTTATAACAAAACATTAGAAGAATCTGCAAAAGGACAAACAATGCAGTGACATTTTTACCAAAGTGCCTTTTAGAGCATATATATGTGACAAACATATAAACGATTACCTTGCGAAATCAGAGTAACAGTTGGGAGATGTCTGTGAAGGGACCCTTTCTAAAACGGTTTTAAGCAAAACATTCTTATTCACCATTAGTAATAATCTTAGGGGTCATCCATAATTGTCAACCATTTTCCAAAGTGTACAAAACGTACACTTGGGAAGAGGGGGTTAAAAAATCAACATTTTTACCGTACGCTTTTTTTTTTATTTCCAGAATTTATTTCTTTTTCGTAGGGAAGGTCGATGTATAAAATCGAGAATTGGCTTGGGTGTGTTTCTCTTCTTATTTTTTCTTTGTGATTTTTACTTTATGATATTTATTTCGATATCATAATTGTCCTCAATCCGGATTGAACGATTAAAAGATCAAATCATATGAAAACTAAATCTTTCAAAAATGTAAACTTGTAAAAATTAAAAAAAAAAAAAGTTTGCAAGCATTTCTCATTCCCCCGATTGTCAATTTCACCTGCTTTATTATAAATCGTTATCGTTTCACTCTGTTTAATAAACAAAACTGAAGGAAACACTAAATTCTTTGAATGTTTTGATTTTGACAAGAAGCCATTTTGTGAAAAGATTTTAAACTGGTCCGTCGATTAATTTCTTTGTAATGTATTCCAAAACAGTAAACCAATAAAACGGAAGTAAACTTATTTTTCTTAGTATAAGCCTCCTTTAATTAGGAGCACCTCCATATGAAGTTTAACATTAACCATAAAAATTATCCAATATATGTACACGTTACAGTATATATACATAAACGATAATAGTGCCATGAATGGCATATTTACAGGGACCTTTTAAATAGAAATACAGGCGGGAAATTTAAAAACTTAAAATGTTTAAAACATTACACTTTTATTGATTGCTGTCTTGAGCTCTGATTCCATCAACAACTGTCAGTCCATACTTTACCAATGCAATATAACCATGCATTTCCCTTTCTTTGATTTCTAGCATAGTTTATGTGCCCTTTTGTTTATCTTTTGCATGCTCTAGGTGCCCTTTTTCATTGGAGTGATAGGGGAAACACTAATCTTTGAACTCTTTATTCTAACAAAACACAAGCATCACAGATAGATGTCATCAAATAAAACAGTCAGATATGTTTTAGTCTATTTTCAATACAAATTTCTATATTAAACTAAAATATAATAAACAGGATCTTCTTTTTATTAAGAATGGTTGATTCCTCTCTTGAAATCTGAAAATGGTTGATGTACACTTTTTGAGGGAAGGGGGGGAGTCTGAAAAAGTGTACGTTTTGTACACTTTGGAAAATGGTTGACAATTATGGATGACCCCTTAATTATAGCCAAATGAATTATTAATATGAGTTAGCGAAAAACGATGTTTAGTCTTGGAACTTATTACGAATGTTGGTTGACGGAACTGCATTTCATTTTAATGACGAAAGCTCGGGAGACCAAGATATCATTCTGTTGAATTATTCATCTCATGAATATTTATTATTAATACTAAGACTTAAAGTAAAAAACACAAAAAATCACATCATAAATCGAACATTGCTTCTGTTAGCGCTTTCATCGCATCACCTGCGGTTCATCAGACTGAATTTTTATCGTTAATAGTAACGACTTATGACGTTTTTATCATCATTTGTTTTGTAAATAGTGGAGATTGTAAATCTTTCGTTACTGGGTCAGTGACGTTTTACCGGATGTCAGGTTTGTTGTTTGTACAAGGTTGGAATGTTGATTGTTGTCCGGTAGTTCAAATGCTTCTCACTTTTACATTCAATCCGAGAAGAACGTTCTGCTTAATAATGCATATCTATCCAACCAAGTTTCAACTGGTCTGATATAATGCTTTGGTATAGAACATATGCGTTAATGACGCTGTGTGTCTCTATAAGGTGTCGTTGAATCAAATTAGAATGTTGCAGCGTTTATCAATCGATTAAATGCTTCCATTTTTTATTACGTGAGGATAATTCATTGTGGCTTCAGGAGTAGGAATTTAGTTCCTATTATCAAAGATGACATACATCCAGATAGTTCCAGTTGCTCTTCAAGTACATATTACCTGATAGATTAATACGCAATATTTTCCGCTTTAGGGATCTTGCAAATCTGTGTACAGGTCGAAATAACTTAGGTTACCTTAGTTTCTGCTGATCGGTCGGATCACCACAGTAAGCTGTTCTGGGCAACCTAAACTGAGAACTTGTATGTGGTTGTTACTCTCACTTTCCGTACAGCTTATGAGTGCATTGTATAGCGTTCCTGACTTCTGTGCGTTATGGACTCACATCACTTGTACCTGATATTATTTTTCTTTCAGTAGTCCTTTGCGTTCCATTTAAGGAATGCTTGATGTTTTGCAAGATACAAAGACTTTGTTGGCCTGAGTTTCCAAAACCGCTGCAAACCACTGTTTAATGCACACTGGCTATCCTCAGGATTAGTCGTAAGCATTGTGTAGATGGTGTGACTTTAATTACTAAAGTTACAACATATGTAAAGCTCTCTAATATGTGGTATTGATTTTGTACTTTGTTGAAGGCCATACAGTGACCTGCAGTTCTTCACATTATCGTCTAATGTTCTCTGGTAAATATTTGTCTCACTAACAATCATATAACTTCTTTTTATTTCATGTATTTCTTAATAGAAAAACAAAACAACGAAAATGATTGCTGTATACTGTTTTAAACTATCAATACTTTCCTGTCTGTTGATCTGTGTTACAAAACATCTTCTACATGCAGGACATGATGCTTTACAGGTTAAATGGACATTTACATTAAAAACTCGCGGTTTGTGATGCATTGCTTCAATCCAAAACAAATGTTTATTAAAAACCGTAGTGGTCACTTAGAATTAAGACCATACGAAATTAAGAAGGGCCTGAATAGGTGAGCAAAAATGTTTGAAGGTTTACTTTTCTGAGGACTTTTCTGAGGAATTACACATAAGGTTTAAGAGATATCTGATAAAATAAATGTTTCAATAAAAAGCATTTGAGCAATTATCGGTCTCTCAACTGGTTTTTTAGTGAAGAAAAATAGTTAGAAGATATCCTTTTTCAATTCAATGTTAAAGAACACTTTTTTGTGATTTATTTCATAATAACATGAATACTGACGTTATATTTTGCAGAAACATATCAACTGAAATGGAAGACCCAACTGGTGAGTTATTCATAAACATTGCATATCTGAATATGGAATTAGATATGTGTTACATTTGGTATATCATGTAAATTATTAGTTTATTTTATAAATCTTCTACCTAAAATGCATGAAACCTTTATTATTAGAATTAAGTTGTTTATTAAAATCTACAGTTTTATATCAGACCATTTGATAACTTACTTTAGATTATTTTGATATTTGAAAGCACATCTTGATTCTTTGAAAATAGTATTATTTCAATAACAAGTTAAATTACACACAAAAATAGATCGCCGTCAACTTTCTTTATAACATATACATGTAATTATGTTGACATGATGAAATGATAATCGTGCATGTAATTATGCACATGTGTTAATACGTTTAAGTATCTGGAAAATTGATGTAACACCACAACACCAGAACACCGTAAAGATCATTCAAAAAGCAGACTTGTATTTTCCAATCAAGGTTCCCATTGAAGGCCAGGTTCATTACTGCACAATTATGAATTACATAATCAATAAACTATATATACTAGTAGAGTTGCATATATGCATCCAAATTGATATCTAATGCAACTCATTACGGAGAAACCTCACATATCACATTACGTCATAGTATCGCTTTGTGACGTACCGTATACGTATTTGCTGCCAAATGAAAAGTAAGCATCAGCCGGAACGTGAATATCATAATGGTGTCGAGTTTGTATTATTATGGTCATGCGATTTTCAGTTTAAAAAAGTTTTTCAGCATCGGTCACGAAAACGACAACGTAATGACATTTACGGATTTTCCAATATACAATTTGATACCGTATGTTTCAAATATTCAAACAATAATTATTTTAAGACTGAACATATAGTTTCTTTGATACCTGTAATTTGATTGTCAAAGATATAGAAACGTGCCGCAGCAGTGACACTTGCAAGTATATTTATGTAAATTAAAATGACATACGTAATGGTTACGTATTTCCTCAAGAGGGGTGATACCATCTGATTAGATTTGATTGTCAAAGATATAGAAACGTGCCGCAGCAGTGACACTTGCAAGTATATTTATGTAAATTAAAATGACATACGTAATGGTTACGTATTTCCTCAAGAGGGGTGATACCATCTGATTAGATGTTATGGAAATGCCTACTGTTATAAAATTCGTCTTCAGTCTTTCGTTTGCTATGTTATGTTTTGTTTGTTAGAATTTTTGTTTAGCCATGTCTTTGTCAAATTGTTTTTAACTCATGATTTTGAATGTCCCTCTAGTATCATTAGCCTCCACTTTATCAAAACTGGCCAGGTAAATTGGGCGTTTGTCAATTTACAGATTCCAAATTTGCGACCGAAAAAAGGGACATAACTTCCATATTGATTCGTTCATGGAACGGATTATCAGAAACGAGTGAAAACATGTATTTCATTAAATTTATGTAAGGTATACAGTGCTTCTGAGGCATAATATCAAATACTTATTCTTGTCATTGTAAACAATTATTGGCATGAGGGAACATGTCAAGTTTCAGAATCTACACAGTGAAGAGAAAGGATGTCTGTGTTGTTTCTTGTATTATTACATAACTATTGTACAAACACATTCATATTTGATGATCATCTACATGATGATATAATATATATTGCTAGTTAATTGCCAATTATCTCATAAAGACTTCTTAAGTTTCTAAAAAACTGTTACAGTGTTATTCTTTTGAATTTCGTACAAAATTGTTATATTTGCAAGTGTTTTCTATTCTTTCTTTCGCCTTGATATTTGTCTTGTCTCATTTAACAACATTTTTCAGAAAAGGGAGATTCAAACCCATATATTAGTGGTTCAGTTTTAATAATTCAGAACTTGTCAGGACTTGGGATATATTGAGCTTGACATATGACATGTGTATGATATGGATAACAAATTCGCCATTCACCATTTACAGTCGACCTTGTCATGTCTGATTTTAACTAGACATATCGAATGTCCAATGTTTCAACAGAAAATAAAAACTTAAGCTCTTATTGTTATCCTAAACCATCAGTCCCTCAATTAATTGTTGATACAAGTTTTGTGCAATTTTGGACTCCAAAAGAAATGTCAAATTCCTTTACAGAACATATATACATATGTATGCAATAACAGTTGTCGTTAAAGACAAGAGTATCAAAATTTATTCCTGATATGACAGATACCAAGTATATTTAAACTTAAAACCGAATTCACAATCGTGTATATCATGTATATCAAATACATAATTACCTTTATTGCAAAACATGCATTAAAGTAAAATGATGTCAATGTACTGTAAACAATTTAAAAATGGATTTCACTAATAATAAGTAATTGTGCATCTTCCAGTGGATAAAGATGTGAGTTAATAAATTAAAAAGTGTGAAAATTTACAATATAATGGGTATATAAAACTTGTGACATCAGAGACAAATTAAACCATATCTGGCAATAGATACATATATATGTTGAATAATTCACAGTTTTCAATTCTAACAAAAATTAACCGTGTTGACCTGATATATAATGATATAAATCTTTACAAAATGCATTCGCATGCAGCTAATAAATTGTCAATAAAAAATGCAAAAGTTAACACAGAAAGGACTAATTAATCATAAGTAGGGATTAAGTAAGTTGTAAACTAAACGTAAATTTTACAACTTATTTATTTAGGATTTGGTCTAGCAGAACTTTGATGAAAATGATAGTTCTTGCGCCGCCTCACCAAATTGTTATGTATGTTGAAATTTTGCTCGTGTGTAGACAAACACGTTTTGTTACGTCATGTGACCATTCTATTTTTGTTTTTCATGTCCAAGTTTTGCAGAATTAACCAGTAACTTTTGTTTTGCTTAGTAAAGCAGGCTTATATCAACTCGTATCGAGCTGAAATGTCAATAACAGCCGAAGACTAAACATTTAAAGCTTTAACTTCTTTTTCAACGATATGTTGTTAAGCCTGTTAAGGTTTTTCATAGACTTATGAAATCATGTATACCGCTCATGATATTATTGGTTTATTGGTTTCTTGAAATTCTACTAATTCACGAATCATCCTTCACGGGGAATTCTTTTCCTGCGCAACGACTTCTTTTTAATGTTCTTTTTAAAATTATCTCAACCTGATACTCTAATTATACATCCGGGCTTTTAACGGACAAATCAGGGATTGATCTACGGCTGCACATTTAACTAGAGTCAGCAACAAAAAACGAAATAAAACTTACATATTCGAAACGAATAATTAGGCAACTGATATACGGAAAGAAAACATAACATGCTATAATTTGTTTTACTCAGGCTATTCGGACCATGTGTTGTTCGTTATATGTGAGTATAACTTTTTTCTTTGAGAGGGGGAGGGGGAGTATTGTGGTCTGTTGTACGGTCCGATAGTTGTGGTAATTCAAGACATATTTCCATGTATCAAACATGAAAATAAAAATATATTATTGGAAAATTAAGTAACATTTGAAACAATTGGACCCAACCTGATTAAACATGTTAAAATCGTTCTTAAACTGTTGAAGTCTAACTTATTATTTAAATACTTTTATTGAATCTATTTGAGGGAAAAAATAGCAAATATAACATCATTATTGATGGATTCTTGCGGCTACTGCACTTGGTAGGATTATGACATTTGTGTTTAATTATGAAATCAAAAAGTAAAAATGAAGGTAATTTAACCAAAACAATATTAGTAACTAGATGCTGTGTGTACGTACAAGGAACAGTATCTTTGAAAAACAATTAAACCAGAAAAAAATCTATAGGTTATCACACGGTATTTAGTAATATATTATAATACCACATGTCAAACTCAGAGATAAGTGTAACATATCCTGTAATTGTTTTATAGCTTTAATGAACATGAGAATAAGATATTATACACCTTCTATACTTTGATAAGTTTTACAAACCAATGACTTAAAAAACACTATGCATTTCGTTTATTAAAATTCAATGCGTCCGATAATTTGTCATGTATACGGGTCCAACACAGAGCAAGAGGTCTAATACAGAATCGTTACTGGCGTAACACAGAATTTTAACTTCTTCGTCACCAGATGCATTTCGACAATTTGTTTCATTGTCGCTCGACTGACTTATAACCTGTCAGTGACATCATCTTAGAGGAAGCTAATTCGTGTAACACTTGTAAGGTTCGAATGCTTATTCACTGGTGAATAAAACATGGTTAAAAGCATCGCACATTACAAATTTTATAGTTATTCGCCATTCCTTGTTTTTAATTGAAATCAAGCCGATAAGTTCATAATGATCATGTGATGGTTTTCAAACAATCAGATTTCTTGTAAGCTTTTGGTCGTTATCTTAAGTTATTGTTTACTATAGGTTCATAAAATATGTGTTTTTATATTGATCCTGTATTTTGTCTTTGTACAGTCGTATTAGGTTTTGATCATATATATTTGCCTTGATTACACCTCGAGCCAATAGAGCTACAACAGTACATGGACAAAGTACAGGAACAACATTAAACAACCCATACAACCTATTTAATAATAGTGTATAAATAACCTCATCAAAGACACCAGGATTCAAATTTTGTATATGCGCCGGACGCGATTTTTGATTCAAACGACTCATTAGTGTCGCTCGAATCAAAAGAGTTTAAAATGCCACATAAAATAAATGTACGAAGTTGAAGATCATTGAGAACCACAAATTCCTTAACGTTTAGCAAATACAGCTAAGGTAACCTATTCCTGATGTAGAAAACCCTTAGTAATTCAAAGATTCAAAGTTTTATAAACAGCTAAATTCATAATTATATATCAATGATAATTCATGTCAACACAGACGTGCTAACAGCTAGGCTGTTGATACTAAATGAGTCATTATAATTATAGTGTTTTGTATATTGTAGCAGCTGTATAAGTCATTCTGGTAATATGTTACAAAATAGTGACATCAGACTATAGTAAGTATCATTATTAAGGTACACACAGTTGGCAATGTCTATGTATGGCATTATATTTGACCCTAAATATTTGTGTTTAGATATTATTTACAGATAGAGTAAGTTCTAAATTAGCTAGACCATTTAAAATAGTATCCCTTCTTTGGATGAATAATGCAATCCCCTTTTTAAAAGGATTAATAGTCTTCCAAAGGTGAAAAAAGTTAAAAAAAAATACAAATAGAATTGTGATTGACGATTTTTCGTATCGACTAACAGTAACTATCTTTACATCTCATGGGCAACCTCTTCAAAAAAATCATGACCTGACTTTTTTACATTCCAAATGATAGATTTACTCTTGCAGGCACGAAATCACTGGCTACTGGGCGGATGTACCACTAACGGTAGCCACCATGTTACTTGTTTACACATTTATTCAAACACATGTTTAAAACGAAATAAACAAAACAATATGTTACGTCAACATTCGATAACAATAACAATATGCTTATTTTAAAAACACTCTGTCACATTGACATGTGAAACAAGAGGTGAAGACATATAAAATACAATTCAATAGGCAAACCATTAACACTTACTTTTTTGTTTTGTACACATTATATCAAACAGAGACAAACAATTATATTGATACAATAGAGAAACAAGACCCCCTGAAATATTGGTTGAATAAAGCCTAACAACGAAGAATAGTACAGCTTTTGTAAAACTTCCAACCCTAGGAATGGTTGAGTTAGATACAGAATTTTAAAGATGTGTATATACGATCTAAGTCACATTCGTCTTACAATAATATAAAAGCATTTGACTTTGCAACCCTTTGCATAAATATTACCCATTTACAGCTAAAATACAAATTGAAATAATTAGTCTTGCTTTGTTTGATACAAAAAAGAGAAAGACCAAGTGAACGTAGATATCAGATATACGTATCTTTTTTTGGGGAGGGACAAATCACTCAGATTAAAAAAAAATCTTTGAAACTTATGTTACAAAATCAATCCATATCGCTACGTAAACAACGGTGAACGTCTTCTTGACGAATTGTTTCTTTATTCGTATGCGGCTGACTTTATATTGCTTCCGCTAAATAGAAGATGTATTTTCTCTAAATGTTTCAAAGTTTGGTGACTAAATTAAGCATTTATCTCATCGAATTTTACACAAGTATACACCGGATGCAGATAGTCGATTGCATGCCCCATTTATGGACATTATGTATTCTGGTCTGTGTGTCCGTCTATTCGTTCGTTCGTTCGTTCGTCATTTTTTCCGTTCGTCTGTCCCGTTTCGGGTTAAAGTTTTTGGTCGAGGTAGTTTATGATGAAGTTGGAGTCCAATCAACTTGACACTTTGTATACATGTTCCCTATGATATGATCTTTCTGATGTGAATGCCAAATTAGAGAGTTCAACCCATTTTCACGGTCCATTGAACATAGAAAATGATAGTGCGGATGGGGCATCCGTGTACTATGGACACATTCTTGTTCTTTTTTATTTTGCAGGCATTGTCAGTGTGTTTTCGAATTTTGATATCCCTTTTGTATCTTCTCCTCTCTTTTATTCAGTGGTGATTCAGTTACGTACTTCATGTTGAACAAAATGATTGACGCAAGTAGTGGAATAGGAACTGTTTTCTCTTCAAAGTACATGAGTTTGCCGCCGATTTTTGTTCGGTTGTAAATTTCTTTGTGATGTTTAGTGAAGGAACTGTTTAAACAATCCACAGGGTATTGATATGGATATGCTGATTAAGGAAGTTGATCCACTGCTATATTAATATTCAATATATCATGTTGACATTAATTACACCAAACAAATTTAATGAGCATACCTGTATATCTTAAAGTAAATCATAATTATTTTATTGTATTTTCAGAACAGCAAATGGACTCAGAATATCAGATAGAAGGGACACATGAAGACAGTTTTATTATTACTAAAGCATTTCTAGACGTATTTGAAAATGTACGAACGGCTAAGATAATAGTTATTTCTGGACCACCAGGTTGCGGAAAAACATCAATGTCCTACCACGCTGCTGTGAAATTGAAAAAAACAGACAACTATAGAGTAATATTTGAATCAAATCCGTTTAAACTTATTGAGTATATAGATGAAACAACGAAACAAATATTCGTGATAGACGATATCGTAGGAAAGTATTCTTTAAACGACTTTAGTTTACACGCGTGGAAAACACAGGCAAATCGTATTAAGAAAATTATAAGTCGAAGTTTGAAAACTAAACTGATTGTTACATGCAGATCATATATCTATAGGAATGAAAAATTTGGTTTATTAAATCTCCCTCATATTCATTGCGATATGCTAGAAGGTGAAATGGTTTGGACAATAGAAGAGAGAAAACTAATATGCAATTCTTATGTTTCTGCAGACGAAAACGAGTCACTTCAAGAAGATCTTATAATGTTATATAGTTTTCTTCCTTTTATATGTAAGCAGTATAAATGTCAAGATAAGGACAAATTAATTGATTACTTTAAATATCCTATTGACATTATTGAAAATGAAATGAATAAACTAAGGCTTTCGTCCGATCCTTGCTTCATCGCTTTGGGTTTGCTTGTTGTCTATAACAACAGTATAGATAAACAATCTCTTACGTTGTATGACAAAAATCAATCAACAGAAATCCGAATCACCGACGTTTTGAATGATGTGCTTCTAGATCTAGATTATGGATATTATATGTCATTGAAAGAAATCTCTGACAGCTTGTCACGTTTGGAAAATATTTATACAAAAGTAACAGCTTTTACGTTTACCTGTATACACAAATCCATGTTTGACATGTTAGTGGGAACTGTTGGTAGACATCTTATACCATGTATATTGAAATATGGTAACAGTGGATTTATTAGAAAATACGTTGAGGTTGGTTCATTTCCTACGAACGGAAAACCGTACACTATAAGAATTATTGAAAGTGAATATAAAGAATTATATATCAGGCGAATTATAAAGGACCTGAATAGTGGATTGTACGAAGATGTTTTTGGGACTGTTCAAATGGAAGATAAAGATTACAGGACATTTCTTTTAGATAACATTGTGAAAATTGAACCGCCTACATTATGCAAGTCAAAAAAGGATGGAACAACTGTGTTGCATATTACAGTAAAACTTGGATACCTTGATCTATCACATTTTTTTATTCTAAATGATAAGTCACTGGTAAAATCAAGAGACAACACTGGCAAGACTCCTTTACATATGGCCTGTTTGAAGGGCAATGTAGCTTTGGCTAAATTGTTGATAGAATCTGAATCTGCAGTTAACCAAATGGATACTGATAAAGTGACACCATTTATGTTAGCCTGTCGGTCTGGTAACATCGAGCTTATAAAATTTCTTCTCACAAAGAACGTTAACATCAATGCATTAAATGCATTCGGATCTTCTCCACTTCTGGAGGCATGCATAAACAACACAGTCAAAGTGATTTCTGTATTACTCGACAAAAAAGCCAAGGTTGATTGTTTCACTAAAAATGGCGATATGCCGTTGCATTTAGCGTGCCAAGCCGGGCAGACTGAAATCCTGAACCTGTTATTGAAGTATGATATAGATACATATATTAATAGGCCTAATGTCAAAGGTTACACTCCATTTTATTTAGCTATAAGTAACGGACATATCGAAATCGCAAACACAATTATAAAGCATGGAGCTGATCCTAATCATCAAAACAAAGGCGGATCAACTCCGTTACACATCGCATGCGAGACAAATAAATTAGAAATTGTGAAAATTTTACTGAAACAATATCATGTAGAATTAAATAAAGAAGATCATAAAGGCAAAACTCCACTTGATATTTCTAAAATCAACGAAAGCAAAGATATATCTGACTTGCTTATTGAAAGAGAACAGATAGACAAAACACTAGGGAGTGTTCCGATTACGAGTACATCAACATGTTAAAAAAACATTTTTGTGTATAGTTGAAAGCAAATGTGTAACTAAATTGCAGAAAAAAAAATGCATGCATATCATTATTTTTTTTTTTCGTATGAATAAGCATAAGACTACTTTTCATGACAAACATGATATAAAATATGTACATAATTTATATTAAAGGCCTTCCATTGAACTTTGAACTAATTTTCGTTTGTAAGGAGTTTTTTTTTGGTTATACCATTTGTACGCAATTAGTTTTTCGTTATGACATTATAACGTTATATCCTGTTCATACATCATTTAATGTGTTGTAAACATATGATTTGTATTGTTTTATTTTGTTTAATATGTAAATATTGCATCTGTCAAATGTTGCTTAACATGATATGCCAACAATAAAATTCATGTCAATACACAACGCATCAACAATATGTTTAAGTGAGACACATGTTACATGTATGCTTCCTTTTGACAAAAAAAAAGATAATGCTCTTATAATAATAGTAGTATGCATTTTTTCTCTTTTTTTATAAGTAAACATTTCATAACAAAAATGCATTACAAATTGTAAGAACAGGACAAATTAACTAAAAAGTACGATATTGAGAGATACAAAAAGCTAGTTAAAAGCAAAAACCAATCAATAATACATAAAAAATGCATCAGAGACTAAAATCGACTAAAACACAACCCATGGATTTAGTATTTTAACAACATGGATAGTCAAAGAAGACATGACTTGTGCAATGCCAAACTATCGACATGCAGTATGATACTTAGGAGTTAACCTTTTAATACACTTGTCTTATGTTATATATGTTACAGTAAATAGGTGAAACTAGGAATTACACGTAATTACTAAACATTTCAGTAAATACCTGTAATTACTAGTCAATTTAGTAATTACATGTATTTACTAGTTGTTTCAGTGATTACTGGTATTCACTGATTTTTTTGTCATTTTTACGGCTATTTACTAACTTCATATTTTTGTTTAAAAATTAAAGACATAATTCAAGATATCAAACAAGAAAGTAAAGGGGTAGGGATTTTTAGGGTTTACTTAAGGATTTAGAATCATAAGGCACATTAAAAGTGCATACACTTAAGTGTTTATGAATTGAAACTTGAAAATGGTTGTTTTATAAGTTTTGAAACTCCCTAAAAATCATTTTCAGCATGTAAGACAATGATATCAATTCAAACTTGAGAAATACATATTAAGACATTTATAGGCAACTTAGCCAGCTCTTTTTTAAGATATACATTAGATTATGCCAAATTTGGTTAAATGATTTTGATAATTCTTAAAATCTCATAATTTTGTTAAATTCAAATCTCCATCAGGCATACTTTGTATATCAACTTGGCCAATGAGTTAAATTTCTTTTACAAAATAGATTTAACAATGACTTCTTTTGTCAGACATTTGCCATGAAGATGACATTCTTCACAAGCAAATTTATACAAATTGATGGCGTTTAGAGTCACATTTTCATATTTCCGTGTTTCTGTGTGTCTCTTTTTTATGAGTTTTTCAAGACCTCCAAACTGAAGCTTATATACCTGCAACAAAATGTTATCATCGTTTCTACCTGTATAAGAATGATCTTTTTGTGGATTGAATAAGTCAACTAAATGGTCTATCCCTTTTCTTTTACTTTCAATGTTGACATTCTTTTCCTTTTCGTCAAGCCTGCTACTTTTGTCGCAAAAGCGAGACATAGTGAGTCAACCTTAATTCCGCCGCCAGCGACGTCCACAAATATTCACTAGATGTGGTTCAAGTGTTTTTTAATTTTGGTAACTTTCTAAACTTATCCTGGATTTCTACCAAACTTGAACAGAAACTTGTTGATCATGTGTTTATGATCAAAAGATAAATTTCAAGAAGTAAATTTGGTAAAAATAAAATCAAGTTTTTCCGTATTTTACTTATAAATAGACTTAGTTTTTATGACGGTTAACATTACATTCACACTGTGGTTGAAGCTTTTTTAATTTTAATAACCTTGTCAAAATATCCTGGATTTCTACATTTTTGTACCGAACTTGGACAGAAGCTTGTTTATGATCAATAGATAACATCCAGAAGTAAAGTTTGTAAAAAAATTCCTTTTTTCGTATATATTTACTTATAAAAAACGGACTACTACACTAGTTTTTTTTCAGTTAACTTAACACATTCTGCAGTTAAAGTTTTTAAAACATTTATTGGATTTCATAAACCATCCTGAATTTTTACCAAATTTGGACAGAAGCTTCTTACAGAACTAGCCAAAAGATAGTATCTAGAGAAAATTTTAATATTTGTTTTTTTGTTTTTGTTGAGCCTGTGACTCACAACAAAAGAAGGCGAGACACTGGGTTCTGTGAAACCCTTACAATTTTGATAGCTGAATACATCGGTAACCCATCAAATGAATGTGTATTCAATGAGGTTCAATAATTAACTTCCAAGTGCACAACTCATCAACCATGTTTCTTAGCTTATTTAACAAAATAGAAACTGATAGGCTGCTGAAAGTGTATTATAATTTCACTATATCATTTTCATTAATGATTTAACAACAACAAAAATCATATATTTTTTTTTAAATCTCGTAGCTAATGCACCTATAGCAAAAAGGTACATTTTTATGCTGATCACTTTTTAAAAGTACTCACTGATTTTCTAGTATTACCAAAACTTTTGATCAGTTGACCACATTACAACATTGTTTTAACAGTTAGTAAATAGGTGTAAAAATTCATTTTAAAATTAGTAATTACTGGTAATTACTGGGCCTTTTTAGGAAATACTTGTATTTACTAAGTGCATCGGGAATTACATGTAATTTCTAAATTTTAGTTATTACATGTAATTCCTAATTTCACCTATTTACTGTAACATATATAATCAGAATAATATCTATAAGACGTTGAACGTGGCTGTGTATTAATACATAAAAAAATGTTTGAAAATAATACAAAGGAGTAGGTCCGGTAAGGACCGATTTTGGCCTCACATTTCATGTTCATCTGACGAAAGATTTTGACCACTTTTTAAACTATTTACAAAATGTAGTGTCTATTTCACTTGAATCAACTAGTTTATGTGAAAGATTTTAACCTATTTAGTAATTAAAAACGATCCGATTCAAGCTCAAATATGAAAAATCTACCAAATATGCCGAAAAATGTCATTTTCAGATGCTTTTTGTCAAAAATGAAAGTAGTATGTAATTAAAGTAAGTATCTGAATTTTCGACTCTCCCTTGTCCCATTTGGGAGTTAAAATATTTTAACGATAAGAATGATCATCATAGTACAAAGACAAACAAAGAGAAAGCTGTAAGGTAAATTAAATGCTACACACATTGAGCAAATACAATCTATAACTTAAGACCTTATATTATTTGTAAAGTAGACCCCAAATATTTATAGATTAGGTCTAGATTCCGATGAACGTTTTGAGAAGAAAAAAAGACAAGACATGCTATGATAAATCTGTTATATTATATTATATAAAATGCTGAAATATGTCGATTAAATTGAGCAATCCAATTAAAATTGCTTATATATATATTTTTTTACATCAACAAAAAAGCGTGTATATGTTGATACACAATACATGTCTCGCCTGCTTGACTTTTCATGATAACATTTAGAACGAAAGTCTGTAATATGAACATTATAATGAAACATGTTAGTTTGGCGATAGTTAAACCCTGCCACATATGTAGACAGCTGTCTCACAATACAGTTCAGACTTTCTGTGGTTTTGTTTTATCTCTTAATCTCTTAAGTTTAAAGAGACAGTGACATATAAGTGAGTTATAATCATTTGGTCAGGTTGGAGATAAAGATTCAAATTTCTACACTTTAAGAAATTACAACAATGCAATGTACAACGAAGTATAAATCAATCGAAGGAAGAAATAACTTGTCCAACGGTTTACAAATTGAAACGGAAGTAGATAAGAACGAAAACAAGCGACATACTACATATGCTTTGATAAACGAAAGAAACATGATAATGTTAGAATGTTGATAAATGATATGTGTCTGCCCAAAGTCAGGAGCTGTAATTCAGCGGTAGTATGTTAATAAATATCAGAAAATTAAAATGGAAATGGGGAATGTGTCAAAGAGACAACAACCCGACCATAGAAAAAAACAACAGCAGAAGGTCACAAACAGGTTTTCAATGTAGCGAGAAATTCCCGCACCCGGATCATATTTGTTTTTGTTTATTTATTTGTACATAAATCAGGCCGATACTTTGTCGTTTTAGATTGCTTAACATATGTCATTTTGGATGGGCCTTTTATAGCTGACTATGCTGTATGGGTTTTACTCATAATGGAAGGTTATACGGTGACCTATAGATGTAAATGTCTTTGTCATTTGGTCTCTTGTGGAAAATTGTCTCTCAGTGCCATCGTTCAATATCTTCTTTACTTCATACTATAAACAGACATGTATATTTTAAAAGACTTCTATTCGCCAACAATATTGGTTCTATAAGTTATAGGATCTACAACAGTTATATGGCTTTTATAACATATAACATGACCTAACTATTGTTTTAAGTGTTAATATGTTATCTTCCTTATCATGTTTAAAAATGACTACTGCATGACTAAATGTCATTTCTGTGGTAGTTTTGCAAAATACGATAAAACCATAAACACATGATTAGCGTATACTTATGTCATCGAATCTATTACATGATATATTGTATGGTGTTCTCTCATTAGAATTTGAAATATGCATCTACATTTACATTTAAACCTTGAGATTTAAATAAGTCTTGATTAATTGATTGATGCTTGTTGTACGTCCAGTGGTAAATAGCTAATGTACATATTGTGTACATATATTAACTCTGTAAAATGATACGAATTTACATCACGAATAATTCATTTATCAACATTCTAACATTATCATGTTTCTTTCGTTTATCAAAGCATATGTAGTATGTCGCTTGTTTTCGTTCTTATCTACTTCCGTTTCAATTTGTAAACCGTTGGACAAGTTATTTCTTCCTTCGATTGATTTATACGTCGTTGTACATTGCATTGTTGTAATGTCTTAAAGTGTAGAAATTTGAATCTGCATCTCCAACCTGACCAAATGATTATAACTCACTTATATGTCACTGTCTCTTTAAACTTAAGAGATTAAGAGATAAAACACACCACAGAAAGTCTGAACTGTATTGTGAGATTTCAAAAGCTTGATTACTTTTTTACTGCAAAAACACAGGTACATGTTACAATTATAAATACAACATATTGATATTATCGTGTAGATTTTAACTATTTTTTTTCGTTTGAAATAGTCGCATGTTCAACACCTTTTTTTTAAAAAGATTTACCGAAAAAAGCAGATAGAAAAAAAAAAAAGATTTTACACGGTTATGTTTAGAATATGTAGCTCAATCGAAACAACCAATCAAACGATTTGACGCTCTTCCTCTAGATTATTGATTATAATAATATAACAACTGTAGCTCTTTAATTGGGTTGATACGAGGATTTATTATACAATGAATGCATTTGTTTTACATGTTAGACTTCCTTTAAGCCAACATTTATCAATTATAGACTTTTGACGAGGTTAATACGTTACACACGTATATGGACTGTTTAGATTACATTGACAGAGAATGAAGTCCGAGTCTGAAATTTAATCTAACAGGTCCATATACAGCTTATCGACTGGGTGAAAGTCCTTAATTTCTATATAACATAGGCAAATAATGTATTAGGAAAATTGCGTAGGTTATTTCGATGTATTTTTTATTTTTATTTCTCAAGAATGTTAACACGGTATTGAAAACACCCGTTTTGAACTATTATTATGTGTAGAAGAAACCAAACGATACAACTTCGTTCAAAAAGAGAAATTGAAATAATGAAATGAAATTAATTTTACACATGTATATGGGCTAACAGTTTATCTAATGATATTATGCTATGTTTTTACTCTGCCTGTCTATATGTCTATCCGCCAGTATGTTTTCGAAAATTTGTTTCTTCTGTACGATATTATATTTGTTATATATAGTTTTATCTTTACCAGTTTCATATCAAGTGTCAGAATTTTACTCTGGTCTGATGAGTGTGTTCGGTCCGTGGACTGCAAAACTTCATTCAAGAAATCAGATATCCTCCTTTTTTTAATTTATGTTTGAAGATATAAGTTTGATATTTTGTATATGGTTTTACTATGACAAGTTTCAGATCCAGTTTGAATGTGTTTGGTTCGCATGTTTATTTGTAAAGTTTCATGCAAATGTTTTTCACACTTTTTTCGTCAGACTTTGATATACTTGTATCTTAAATATTCTACACCATGTCAATTATAAGATGTAGATTGAATTTCGTTTGGTACGGGTGATCATTTTAAAAACATATGGTTCCAAATAATCAGTTTTCTACAGGTTGTTATCGTCATATTTGAGGACATTGGTCACACAAAGTCTTGTACGTACTGATTGGATTATTATTTCTTTAAAAAATGTTTACACAATGATAAGTTATAGACCAAGCTAGCATTTTGATCCAGCCATTTGATGATTGTCAATCGGTAGGGTACTATATATTGTCATGCAAAACACTCAGTAGTTTCCAAATAACAAGGTTGATGTATAATAGGAACGTGTCATTTCGTACATAAACCAAAGCGAAACTCCGTTCAAAGTAATTTAATTTTATTGTATTCCATTAAAAAAAAATAAGGATTTTGTAGAGCCAATATAAAAAGAAGATTTGGTATGATCGCCAATCAGACAACTCTCAACAAGATACCAAAATGACACAACAATTAACAACTATAGGTCACCGTACGGCTTTCAACACTGAGCAAAGCCCATACCGCATAGTCAGCTATAAAAGACCCCGAAATGACAAAAAATGTTAAACAATTCAAACGAGAAGACTAACGGTCTTATTTATGTATCAGAAATGAACGAAAAACAAATATGTAACACATGAACAAACGACAACCACCGAACTTCATGCTCCTGACATGGAACAGGCACATACATACATAATTTGGTGGGGTTAAACATGTTAGCGGGATTCCAACCTTAAATCCTAAACCATAACATGTTTGTACCATATTTGTAAGTGGCTGTATTATACAAAATTTCAGTTAATTTAGCAGGTTTTCAAGTTGAAAATCATTCGTAATGTGATTGCAACTTCTAATGAGTACATGTTGTATCTTCCCAATTCACCATAGTCCATAAAATCAGGAGTGGATTTTTCTTAACACCAATTTCATTATAGACAGTAATAGACCAAGATCGATAAAATCATTGGCAATATAGGTACATGTTCATGATATATTATAATTATTATAATACTTCAAGAAATATTTTTTTGTGGATTCCGAAGTATTCCTTGTGAGGAAATTAATATCTTACTCTTTTGCAGATTTGTTTTAAGTTTCAACAACTCACAACATTCATAAAAGGAGTCTAGTTTTATCTAATCTAAAATAATCTATTTGAGATTCAGCCATGTAGATAGTATCGTCATGGTACGAAAGGACAAACAATTTTATATACATAAATAAGTTTAAGTTAAATTCATCATGCAGAGATGATGTGTATACTACTTTAATTATTATTACAAACCTGCTCGTGCATTTTTCATTGTTATTCAATGCAAAATAATTATTTCAGAAACCTGGGACGATCTTATCTCACAAAGGACTTCTATTGTCTACTTATTGTACTTCGAACTTATTTACCCGATGTAGGTCTTTAAGTTGAGGTTCAATTTACTTAAATTTAATCGGTCATGACTAATTAGATACGCCCTCTTAAAATCAGGGGGTCCGAAATAGGATCGGGAAAAAACACCCAGCAAAATACCTTAATTTACGATTCAAGAATTTGTTTGATTCAAAGTGCTTTTGGTTGCTTTAAATATCTCCGATCAATAATCAGGCGGTATTTTGTGGAAATAATAACCTGTCCCGAACCGGGAGATGTTGGCTGCAATAGGAATTTATTTATAAAAAAAAAGGCCATGATACCTCATTTACTTATAGTGGCCGTTATTGATTGTAAATATTCATGCCGTTTTAATTTGTTTATGGCATTCGTCTATCGTGGAGAAAAAGAGGAAAGGAGGGCTAATAGCTTAACTTACGAGTTTGTTCATTAGGGTTTAAATCTATTCTATTACGGCATTATTTCGTTTTACCTCTAGCGAACGCTCTGTCTTATTGTAAAAAGTGCCACTCTAAATTTGTAAGCATTTGCCTCAGATTGATCAACTTTGCATCTATAGTCGTGAATATGCATGACATATTTGCCACTGGACACAAAGGAGCAATAAATTAATCAGCTTCATATGTCCTCAGTTGATTATAGTCTCAAAACAGTTTTCAAATTTTTACATATTTTATTATTATTTACATGTGAATAATAATAAAGGATTACATTGTATAATTTCCAACAAAACTAATAGGGGAGGGGACTAGAACAGAAAAAAAAATCTTCATTGAGTGGCAATAACTCATAATATTGAAGCGTACAATGACGGCTGTCTAGTCTAGGTGACAACATTTGATGTTTCAAGTTTATTTGTATCTCAAGACTGGTATAATAGTTGTCACAAAAGCAAAAAAAAAATATAAAAAAGGTTGACAACAATTTGTAAAAAGATTCAACTTATTTGGGCGTTTCATTTTTTTAATATCGTCTTGCTGATCGGTTTTGTTATATATTTTTTTCCTCTACTATTGTTCTAGCAAAAGTCACAAAAAGTGTTGTTAAAATCAGGCATGCGACTTATTTGAAAAAAAATAGCTGACCTTTCTTATTGTTTACACATTTCAATCATTCAACTCGTGCGTAGATCGTCTTTCCATCTAATGTTTTTTAGGTATAGATAGTGTGAAATTCTCAATGCACCAGACATCGGATATGCATTCCTATTATATTTTGATCGGTCAAAGCTGCGTATTTATATATCCAATAAGCCAAACGAACGCACCCATTTAGCAAGGGTATACTATGGGACGGGAAAGCTCCAGAGATGTCAATATTTCTATACCCCGAAGCGAATCATTTGGTTTTGAATATTTTGAATAGATAAAGGTATACATTAATGCGACAGCAACCCAAAGACGCAGATAAATACAAAAAATTAGAGTCAACATTCGAACTTTTTTTTATAGAAAGATCATGCGTATATAATACAGAATAATAAGCTCAAAACCGACCCATGACTAAATAATAGTTATACGGAGTTAATTCAATAATACTTTCCGTCAAATATTATATACCCGAAAAGGCACATTTGATTAAATGTTATTTACCTTCAAAGATAATCACAAGTGTTTGTTTGAAAAAGTTTACCTGCCATATTTTAATTTTGATCTGTGAAAATTTAAGAAGTTGTAATATAAACCAGTAAAAGAAAAACACTTCACTGTATAATATAATGGTAAAATAAATAATGATAATGGATGACGAACAGCGGCAAATAAAATTAATATTCAGGACGATAACATGTAAATATAATAAAAGTATTAATCCCGTTTTTTTACTGGACTGACAAGCTGAGTCGGGTTGTTTTTTTATCTTGTAAGTTCACAAGATATTAGTTCGCAGGAAGAAAATTCACCCGACCCGGACACATTTCCGACTCTGAGCCGGCCAGTCTGTGCTCTTACTCCAAGATGCCACGTGTTTAGCGTTGAAATAGAATACCAATTTAATTAACGTCTTTGTTTGACTCCTTTGGGATTCGAACAAATGACCTCCCGCTCTCGAGGCGAACACCCCCACACGAAACCAACCAGGAGACAGTAGTGATCGGTAGTACAGAATATCATACCAAAAACTAAAATACAATACACAATACACCTTCACAGAATTCTCACAGTTACAAAAGCGAGCTAAAAGTATCTAACCTAAATTGGATGCGTGAAATTATATTGTAACCTACACGTAAACATGGAGCTGCAAATGTTTGCACCTGTCCTTAAATCAGGAATCTGATATACAGTAGTTGTCGTTTGTTTATGTAATTTATACGTGTTTCTCGTTTCTCGTTTTTTATATAGATTAAGACGTTGGATTTCCCGTTTGAATGGTTTTATACTAGTAATTTTGGGACCCTTTATTGTAGCTTGTTGTTCGGTGTGAGCCAAGGCTCCGTGCTGAAGGCCGCACATTGACCTATTATAATGGTTTACTTTTATATATTGTTATTTGGATGGAGAGTTGTCTCATTGGCTTTCACACCACATCTTCCTATATTTATGATCGACTTCAGGGTAGATTTTATGGATCAACGCTCTCGGCAAATTAAAAACTCTTGCACCTATTATTTGAGTGGTCAGAATATTGCCAGCTGTTTCAAGTCTAAATTTCTGCCCCTATTCAATATACCCTCATTTCCAGTGGTATTTTAAAGTTTCACGTCCAACCTCACTGTCGACCTCCTATTGTACGACCTACCTATTGCATTTAAAAATTATGTGCTATAGTCATGAACATGCATGAAATACTTGCTACTGGACGTAAAGCAAACAACAATCAATCAATTTACTTGATTTCTCTGTACTAGTACTCAGCACACAAAGACAAGATCTTGTAAAATGCTATAATTTACAATTTCCATTTATATTTTTATGTTGTTGGTTTTTTTTTTTTTGGGGGGGGGGGGGTGGGGTTCTCTTCAGTTTATCACATAACTGACTTCTTATTAAAAAGTTTTAAATATTTTTTCACTATGGTTCTTAACTATCTACTGTTTTGATACGATTTATAACATATGATTTTTTTTTGTCAGGCAAGGATAAAATATGAAAGATAAAAGTTTTTTCAGGTATTTGGGCTTCATTTAGACTTGAAAAGGGAATAACGGACGACTATATTGAAAAGTTTGTTTTCATATAATGCATTGAACTTGCGAATATATCTCACCTCACACGTTTTGATCGGGCCAGTGAAACCTAGTTTAATACGGTTTTATTTATTGAAGTTTGAATAAATAGTTTTTATTTAAAAAAAAAACACAAATAAAGTAAGATCTATTAATTAATTGGACTCAATAGACAAAACTAATTATTTTGCATTTTAACGTAATGTAGGAACATTACTAAATTACCAAATCAGAAACAAAAGGAACATTTACCGGATGAATATTGTGAAGGACATTATGCATCTAGGTCTGTCCGATTAGAAGTTCTGAAACAAGCTGTTTAAAAAGCTAATTGTTTGAAGAGTTAACTTACTGTTTTCTAAGGTCTGATCTTTACGAATCTATTTCATGATTACTGACAGATCAAAAACATCAAGTATATATAGCATGAAGTTGTGGGGCATACTATGATTCATTGGTCAGTTATAAATGAGGTCTGTATGAGGTTTTGATTGCGTGATTTATTAAATAAAAAATCGTTATTTTGAAAAGTTGGCAAAAAAAGTATAAATTTACCCCCTAATTGTATAAAACTATCATTTGGTGTTATTTAGAAGATATTTTTTTTAATCATAAATAAATAGTTATATGATGCAATGCCATTAAATCCGTCCGTTTTCATTTCAATTTTGTAACTGTTAATTGTATATATCCGTACTGTTTAACTATCATTCAAGTTGAACATATTTAGACTCGTCCAGTTCAGGGGAATTAGGTTTCTACAAGTGCTTTTTATGTACTTTTGTTATATTTTTGCCGGTTTGTAAGTCAGTAAAAGTTCAATGATTAAGTTAATATTGAAATTAAAAGACCTCCTCACAAAAAGGCCCTTCGGGCTCGGGGATCTGAACACCCCTTTTTGTTCGGAGGTCTTTTTATATCAATATTTACTTATCATTGAACTTTTACTATTACAAAAACAATTCCAGATCATCAAAATCAACAGAAAATAGGAGACAGGTTTTCTGCCTGTTTAACTCCTGTATAAGTTATTTGATATTACTGTAAATATCGACAAAAACGTTAACGTTTCACACTTAACGAATAACTTAAAGTTTTTACCAGAAGCCAGAACGCCCAACAGTACCAAAATTGTTTATCGACATCTTGGATGTCTTTCGGAACAGTTGTGTCGTCGTAAATATTCTCGGCGAAACCTATTTGTTTTTAAAAAGTCTACCAGACCAGCTAATACTATGTATGGTTTATAATTTCTTTTTGTTCCAAGGTTATTACATGTTGCAAAATTCCTTCGTAATTTTCGTTCTCTGGTTTTTCATATTTTTAAATATTTTCCTATATTTCATTATTGATTTATATTCCCGTTCTGTATGTTTTTTAATTTTTTTTTTATAAATATGATAATACTGTAACAATATTTCCATTATTCCTACATTGCACATCAATCATGGGTTGTTCAAATATTTACCCGATTGTTCTTCTGTATGACTCCCTTGGCTGGCATCATATAAACTGGCAGCAAGTAAATTTGCTTTCTTTGTCACAGTAAACTTTATCATTAGAAATAATGAGACTTTTTTATTTACACATTTCTAAAAATATGTTACCATTCTAGTTTTTTCGTATGTGATACAATACTCAAATTGTGACTTATCATCATGAACATATAATTCTAGTTGTTTGAAATATCTGCAATATCAGAATCAAAATTGTCATATTGACTATTTATACTTTGAAATCACAATTAAAAATATATAGTTGTAGTCTACAGAAAAAAATAAATACTAATTATTCAATGCTTTTGGAACCTAAAATACACAATTGTTAGAAGGAATATAACTATTTACATTATTGCATCCCGGTCATTTGTTTAGTAAATTTGAAGAACTGTTCTACCAATACTAGTATACTAAACTAATGACATTTTCAACAGGCATTATGAAAGTTCCAGATTGGATTTATAGATGAAAGCTATGCCCCTGATCTAACTCCTTATCTTAATATCGTTTATTCCTATTTCAAATGAAAAGAAAATCCTGAAATAATTACCTTTTTAAAATCATATGTTTTAGTTTTCACTAAGATAAATGAATTACAAATTTAAACCATATCTATATATAAATTCATACGTTAAAGTATAACGCAGCAATTCAAAGTCAACACTTTTATTTACAGTAACTCGTTCGAGTTGAACATGTTTCATTGCTAATAAAGTTTGTAATATCATAACATGTTTATTTTTGTATGGTCTCCCAATATATAACCGATTGCGTTGCGTGATTCTATACATCGTTTCTTACACGACTGGTAGTCTTCTTGTTGATGTCTCGACTGTTCATGAATTAAAAGGATATTTGTTTTACAACTGTTCTCTAAGAAATATGATAAGCTTCATACATGTTTTATCACTTAACAATTCCAAAATTGTTTTACTTTCAAATCTGCATTTTATTATACAAATTTGCTTCAAAGCATCTTTAGAAATGTTTTTTAAAAAAACCACAAACTTCGTTTGGTATGATTTCAATTCCATTTGTCGAACAGATACTACCTCAGAAATGTTGCCAAGTTGTAATTGATTTTTTATTCGTTCGAAATATATTTCTTCATTTTCTTCATTCACTTGAATACAAAACATTCCATTTACTTTAAAATCGGGGCATGTTACAAGACAGCAGTGGTGTATTACAATTTCTGGGTCAGCATATCGAATGAACAGTGGCTGTAATTCTTGTCCAAAATAAGTAGCTAAAGCATTAAATATAGAAGTTTGCTGAATTGAAAATGTACCATTTTCTTTTTTAATAAAATTGTTCATTGGGAAAGGTAAATCATTCAAGAAGCCTTCTTGTGTAATTTCAATGTTTAATGGCTCAAGCACATTATCCCGAAAAATCGTGAACACACTGTCGCCCTCAGCTATTAACAAATCCTCACAAAAGTATCCTTTTCGAAGGATACAGAAAAAGAGACTGTAAAATGCTGGCGGATTTGAATCTCGTATTTTGTTTACTTCATTTATTTGATATGTCAGCTGGTATTCTTCTTCCGTATTAGGCGATAAGTGACGTATTGGTAATATAAATGCATAATCCTTAATCAAGCTGAGTGTTAGTACTGTTTCAGTTAAGAATGTAGCAGAGGAGCATATGATTAAAAGTTTTATTTTACCATCATCGAGTAGCTGTTTTATACGTTTTTCCTGACTTTTCCATTCCATGAATTTTTCAAAGGAAAACACAAATCTTCCATAGATATCGTCAATTACGAATGCACTGGGCGCTGACTCACCTTGATTATTAAATATGTCAGATGATTCAATGCAAGGTACAAATTTATATCCCAGACAATCTTCTGAACACGAAGCAATTTTATGAAGTATAGTCGATTTTCTGCAATCGGGTTCCTCCAATAAAAGTATACAATTATTCGAAACTATTTTTTCCAATATTTTGGTAATAATGTCAGTCTCTAAAATAGGTTCTATGTCGTTATCCATTCTTTCCAATCCTTTGATTAAGAAATATATTTTACATTAATCTCATAATTAATTATAAATTAAGTTTGATGTAATTTTGATATAATATTAATCTTACAACTTGAGTATGTGAGAGCATGATCTAGTTGTTATTGGTTGTTAACGATCTTTCAGTGAGTATGAGTTCTTTGAAATCGGTAGGTTTCATCTTTTATTTGTATATAAGCTGATTGTATTGTGCTTTTTGATCAACGTAAGCAACGTTGTGTTATATTTTTTTTTTTGTAAACCGGTCTGAAGAGTCTTGTCTCTAATGCCAATTGTACTCAAATACTTGGGGATGTAGCCTGAGAGCGATGTGTTAGTTAGAATATTGCTTATTTTATTCTACTGATTTTACACTAAAAACTGAAACTATTGCGTATGCCAAGTTTGTCATGAACCTTGTTTTAAGGGGGTAAGGGGGTCTAAATTAGAAAACGTAGTATATATTGATGCATGTTGAAAAATATAATAATATTGTATAGGTCATCGCGCATTTTTTCAAGCTTTTTAAGGTTGTGACACAATGACATATTTTGTATGGATTATACAGAAAAAATCATCATTATGTGATTAGAAGCTAAACCAAATGATAAAATTGTAAAATAAAATACGAGAAGATAGCTTTTACAAAATGCCTTGTCCATTTTCTCTAACGGCTCATCCATGCTTCTCGTTTAGTATATATTAGACCGTTGATTTTCCAGTTTAAATGGTTTTACACTAGTAATTTTTGGAAACCTTTATAGCTTGCTATTTGGTGTGAGCCAAGGCTCCGTGTTGAAGACCGTACTGTACATTGGCCTCTATTGGTTTACTTTTATAAATTGTTACTTTGGTGAAGATTTGTCTCATTTGCACTCATACCACATCTTCCTATATATTTTGACAAGTATGTGTCATCTCTGCTGTTGTTCATTAAATATCGTCATTTGAGCTTTATGGACCAGCAAAAGGTTGTAATTTAGGTTGGATTTAAGAAATAATTGATCGCTTGGGCAGAAATAATCACGAATATAATGCCTATCCATGTTAAAACTACAATAATGTATAGCTTGCATCGATTCTGATAAGGACAATTCAGGCAATTTGCATGTCCGATGTGTATAAGGGTAAAACGATTGTATAGGCTCTTCCATGAACCTCCCTGTTTTGTTTGTAAAGAAGCAAACAGCAGGCACTGTGATTTTTCCGAGAGAGGCGATTTTGAACAGGCAGCATGAACGGTTGTCGTATCTAGGTCAAATATGTCAATTTCGGAATGCAACACATGACAGTCATAATAAATAAATTTGTAACAACATTTGCATCATTTAACAGTTTGGAAGTGTTCTATGTTAATGAAATATATTAAATGCATGCCAATTTGATGAAATTCATTATTCTGCAGTAGTCAATGTACGCATGTGAAAACAAATATTGGATTTGGAGCATGGGTTTATCCATAAAGCGAATGAAGCACGTCATATTAGAATGGTCGGTCCAAAATCTCTGCTTGATCAGGATTCGTTACTATCAGAGCTCCCTCTGCCTCTACATTAACCCCTACCACCACACCCACGTGTTCTAGAAGATTTGGGTGGTATGACTGTATAGTTTCCGAGCAATTTATGTATTAATCAGAAATAGAAGGAAAGGAATTGTATTGATATGGAACACGATGTTGACGTTATTACTGATAACGTAGTATAATCGTGGTAAGAACGTGCTATAATCGCAGTAAAAGCGTGGTAAGATCGTGTTGCAATTTGATATCTCGTGGTATGGTCGTAGTGAGAATGCGATGAGCGTCGACATATCTTAATAAGCAAATAATGGAGACAAAAACGTTTCCCCTTATTTAACTTAAAATAAATGACTTGCATAAAAGTGCAATTCAAAAAAAAAACTTCTATCGAAATATTCAATATAATTTGTTGTATGTGTGTAATTAATCTTATATTGACATCACAAAGTATCTTTTTGTTGTGAACACAAAAAAAAAAAAGGAATCTTAACACGTCTCAAACATAATCAAACGCAGGGAAAAATATTCACACAGTTTTATCAAGTTAATGTTATTATTGCCTCATAAATAAACATATTAGGAAAACTTATTAGGAAAAATATCCAAGAAAATGTCAAACTCATTCACAATTTGATTTGACCGAATGTTTTGAAACTTAAAATGAATTTATAGACTAGTTAACTCATTTTATCGTCATTTGGTTATAAAAAATACCTTCTGCCTTTTAAGGCCATATATCTTAGAATCGAAAAATATTACCTAAAGGAAAACATGACAAATTATATAATGAATTGTCAAAAACTCGTAGATTTACACCAGTATATAAATGAATAAGAATTTCGATAATAATTTTGTCGTTAGACAATGCGCAATTTTAACTGTGAATAAAGAGAGACACACGATGCAAGAAGTTACAATAAAAAAAAGAAATAATGAAGACAACAATCAGTCATAACATATTAATTTTATTTGTCTGAATGGGAAGAAAATACACAACGTGATAGAAGGTAATTTTATTGAATATTCAATAAATAAAAATATTGCATATCGTATTAACGAAGTAAAAAATTATCATTATATTCGTAAACAATCTCAAATACCTTTTTATCTAAATCCACTTTTTATCATATTGCTATGGAGTAACGGAAAACCGAAATATTATTCAAGATAAAAGGTTATGCATATTGTTAGGTTGGGACCTAAATGACAAACTTGTTTACAAAAGAGGGACGGAAGATACCAAAGGGACAGTCAAACTCACAAATCCAAAACAAACTGACAACGCCATGGCTAAAAATGAAAAAGACAAACAGAAAAACAACAGTACACATGACACAACATAGAAAACCAAAGAATAAACAACACGAACCCAACCAAAAACTAGGGGTGATCTGAGGTGCTCCGGAAGGGTAAGCAGATCCTGCTCCACATGTGGCACCCGTCGTGTTGCTTATGTGATTACAAATCCGGTAAATAGTCTAATTCGGTAGGTCACATTCATGAAAGGGAAGGGGATTGTAGTTACGACAAGTCAAGAGGAATGAATGCCATGACATTTAAAACGGATTTAGACGAGGTTTGCTATTTAACGTAAAATGATATACCATATTGTTTCATATAGGTTTTTTAAGCACACATCTTAAAAGTTTAATTTTGTACATGATTTTTAAAAACTGTGGTCGAACAGAATGATCAACTATTCATTAAGGGCTTCTATAACATAAGTGTACTCGTTGTACTTTACGATGTTATCAGCCTAGATAGTGTTTGATATAAGAAAAGCGAATACAAAGTCTTTTTTCATGTTTTATATAATATACACATATAAATTAAGTTACCATTAGTTTCCAGGATTTCTTTGAATTCCTCGTTCGAATTGTCCTGTGTTTTGGGTTCTAGTTTGCTTTTTTCTATTTCATTTTGTTCGTTTATCAGAGAAGTATCAACACCTTGTGATACAGTTGCAACTTTTTCTACAAATTATCAAACACGTTTTTTTATCAGTTTGCTTAAAAGAAATCTTTAAAAAAATATAAAAGCGCAATTCGAAAAAAGGCTTTGACGCATATTCGAAATTATATTTGTGTTCAATAGAGTTCTATTTGTAATAATAAGGAAAATGGGAAAGAAATACACAAATTGATCGAGGGTAATCCTTTCAAATATTCAATTAAAAAAGACAGTAAATATTGTAAGAACGAGTAAAACAAATAATCATGATATTCGTTAATGATATCGAATACCTTTCTATCTGAATCCAATGGTTAACAACTTGCTATGGTGCAACGGAAAACATTTTTTTCTTTCTTGACAAAATGTTATGTATCTTGATAAGTTGTATCCAAAAGGCAGACTTGTTCACTAGTCAAGAGGGATTAATGCCATGACATTTAAAACAGATTAAGAAGAAGTCCGCTGTTTAACGTAAAATGAAATACCATATAGTTTCATATAAATTTTTTAAGCACACATCTTAAAAGTGTAATTCGGTACATGATTGTGATATTTCTAACACTGGTCGGACAGAATGATCAACTATTCATTAAGAGCTACTATATCGTAAGTGTACTCGTTATAATTTACGATGTTATCAGCCTAGATATGGTTTGATATCACAAAGCGAATAATATATGAAAAAAAAAGATGTGCTATGATTGCCAATGAGACAACTATCCACAAAAGACCAAAAATGACACAGACATTAGCAACTCTATTATAGACAGTAAATATTGTAAGAACGAGTAAAACAAATAATCATGATAATCGTTAATGATATTGAATACCTTTCTATCTAAATCCACTGGTTAAAAACTTGCTATGGTGCAACGGAAAACTTTTTTTTCTAGACAAAATATTATGCATCTTGTTAAGTTAGGACCCAAAAGGCAGACTTGTTCACAAGTCAATAGGGATTAATGCCATGACATTTAAAACAGATTAAGAAGAGGTCTGCTATTTAACGCAAAATGAACTACCATATAAACATGATAAAGAAGTCTTTTTTTCATATTTTATATAATATACAACATATAAATTAAGTTACCATCAGCTTCCACGATTTCTTTGAATTCCTCGTCAAAATTGTCCTGTGTTTTGAATTCTTGTTTGCTTTCTTCTATTTCATTTTGTTCGTTTATCTGAGAAGTATCGACACTTTGTGATACAATTACAACTTTTTCTACAAATTATCAAACATATTTTTCTTATCAATTTGCTTAAAAAAATCATTAATAATAATATAAGCGCAATTCGAAAAGAAAATTTGAACGCACATCATAAAAGATATTTGTTTATTAGAGTTCTAGTTGTAATAATTAGGAAAATGGGAAAGAAATACACAAATTGATAGAGGGTAATTCTATCAAATATTCAATTAAAAAAGATGGTAAATATTGCAAGAACGAGTAAAACAAAAATCATGATATTCGTTAATTACATCCCAGCTCCTTTGTTCTAACAGGGATGATCTGAGCCGGATCACTCCTATCAGATCACCCCAGTTTGAATTTCTTTGTTATGAATGCTTTTCTTTGTTCTGTAACATTTTGGCGGGAATGCCAAATCCACTATAAAACCTATAATTAATTAAACGGAAAAGTCTATCTATCAAAATTCACGTAGAAAAAACCCAGTGTATATGCTGGGATTCGAACTCAAGACCTTTAGCATATCAAGCCACGACACATTCCACTACACCAGGCCGACTGGATACGTACTATCAGTAATTTAACATACTTAAAGGAAGCAAGATATTTTTATAAGGGGGCGAGTTGGCAGACCTGTATTCAGTGGGGTTTGAACCCTTTTCGTAAATAATTGAGTTGTCAGACTGATTGTTAAATTTGATTTTACACTTTTTCAAATTGGGACGAGTCGGTAAACAAGAGTGGGGTATTTTTTTTATAAAGTGGCGATACAGTGTGGGCCGATTGGCCAGTGGGGAGAGTTGACAATATTTAATATCTACTCTTCGTGTTCGGAGGTCATTAAGGGTATGCATCATATAGTAATATATAAAGTATATTATAATGCTTGTGTGGCGTTCTAAACTCGATTTTATGAATTGTAAATGGTTTTTCGTCTAATCTAAAACAGCAGGGATGTCAAATAATTATCCCATTCGGACTTGGTGTGTCAGTGTAAGATCACCCTCTGGCCTCCGGCCATCGGGGTGATCTTACACAGACACACCGCATCCTCGTGGGATAACTATTAATGATATCGAAAACCTTTCGATCTAAATCCACTTTTATCATATTGCTATGGTGTAACTGAAAAACACAATATTTCTTATTCAAGATAAAAGGTTATGCATATTGTAAGGGACCTAAATGGCAAACTTGATTACAAGTCACAAGGAATGAATGCCATGACATTTATAACGGATTTAGACGAGGTATGCTATTAAACGTAAAACGAAATATCATATTGTTTCATATAGGTTTTTTAAGCACACATCTTAAAAGTGTAATTCGGTACATGAGTGTGATATTGTTAAACAGTGTGGTCGGACAGAATGATCAACTATTCATTAAGGGCTTCTATAACATAGGTGTACTCGTTGTACTTTACGATGTTATCAGCCTAGATTTTGTTTGATATCGAAAAGCGAATAAGAAGTCTTTTTCATATTTTATATAATATACAACATATAATTATAGATTATCGTTGATCATCTCAACGAGATTGATTTTCTCGCTTGAGCTGGTACAGCGAAAGTGAGAAAAGTAATCGAGTTGAGATGACCAATGATAATCTGTTTATCGCTATTTTACCTATGACGACGTTGTCAATTTCATGTCAATTTCGTTAGCAACGCCACGTGGCCTCCTTAGTTTCTAGCGATAATTTTTCCTTCTCAAGCGAGAAGCATGATATGAAAATTATCACAAAAAAAGATCAAAGGAAAAATGCACAAAATAGCGATAAATTCAGTTACCGTCAGCTTCCAGGATTTTTTTGAATTCCTCGTTCGAATTGTCCTGTGTTTTTGGTTCTTGTTTGCTTTCTTCTATTTCATTTTGTTCGTTCGTCAGAGAAGTATCGACACTTTGTGATACAATTACAACTTTTTTTACAAATTATCAAACACATTTTTCTTATCAGTTTGCTTAAAAGAAATCTTTAAAAATATTATAAGCGCAATTCGAAAAGATAATTTGAACGCACATCATAAATTATATTTGTTTAATAGAGTTCTATTTGTAATAATTAGGAAAATGGGAAAGAAATACAAAAATTGATAGAGGGTAATCCTATCAAATGTTCAATTAAAAAAAACAGTAAATATTGTAAGAACGAGTAAAACAAATAATCATGATATTCGTTAATGATATCGAATACCTTTCTATCTGAATCCACTTTTTAACAACTTGCTATGGTGCAACGGAAAACATTTTCTTTTTAGGAAAAATGTTATGCATCTTGTAAGTTGGGACTCAAAAGACAGACTTGTCACGTCAAGAGGAAATAATGCCATAACATTTGTTTCTCTGTGATAAGTGTCCTTGTGTGTACTTGCGTTGTATTTTTGCCACGTATACGTAGTGTTGTCTTGTAAGCGATACAGTTTAACACTGTCATATACATTATGCTTTACTATGTTATCAACCTAGATAGAGTCAGGATTCTACTTAGTCAAAATTATCTCCCCATTACGCCAGTTAATTTTTTCAATCGTAGAAATGGAAGCCATTGTAGGGATGACGCGCTGAAAATTGTGCTCTTGAAATCCGATAAATTTATCCAAATAGCACATTACGATCCTTATATGTCAGTTGTATTTTAAAAGACAAATGTATCTACTAGTTAATGAGCATCAGTTAATGATTTTGTCTGCAGTGATTCAACTTAAAACTATTGTCTGATCGGTTGTCAGGTGGAATTTTCGAAAATTCCTAAACATTTAAAAAAATATCTAATTTTAAAAATATTTCGTGGAAGGGCAGACTAAAAATGTTCAGTGGTTGAAGATTATTAAGCCTAGTTACCACACACAATTTTTTTTTTTTTTTCAAAGATATGTATTTTCATGATCCAACTAAAAAGACTGTCGTCAAGTACTTTTATTAAAAAAATAGCTATTCGAACACACCTATTCTGTTTTTGTGATTCATTAGATAGGTATTTCACTTGACCCATCTATTTCATCTTTTCGTACCTTGTTCTATTTTATGTTATAAAGTCAACCTGTAGCTTTGATATATAAAAATGATGGAATCTGAAGCGAGATGATATGTCAAATACTCTTGCTTTGCACCTTTTAAAAACAAAATATACACCTCAAACATACCCTAAAAATAAATAACATAAAAGTGTGCACTCGATTTTCTCTTTTTTATACAATTGTTACCCCTTTTTTTCTTGAGTCACATAATGGAAGGGCAGACACAAAATTACTGAACTAATAGATTGATATTTTCTCCGTCCTTGGTAATTTATTTTTTTAAAAATCGGAGGTTATGCATTTCCTACATCCAACTTGATAGATATCCATGTCGTCGACTTGATATTTAATTGTTCTGATTAACTATTTAATAGATAAATTGAAAATTTATGTAAATGGTGCTTTTAAAATAAAACACTTAGTAATTGAGAAGAAACTTGTCGTTTTTGTTTTGTTTCTATTAACCTTTAAATGTTTGTTACTATAGTAAACAATACAGTAAACATTTATTGCCTTCTCTAACAAAGAGCTTCGGTTCTTTTGTTCTATTTCAACTGGGTTTCCGCCTGGATATGGTTTGATAGCACAAAGCGATTGAGAAGTGGTTTCTTCATGTTTTGACATAAATTAAGTTACCGTCAGCTTTCAAGATTTCTGAGATTTCCTCGTTTGAATTGTCCTGTGTTTTGGTTTCTTGTTTGCTTTCTTTTCCTTTGGTTTGTTTGTGCAGTGGAGATGTATCATAGCCTTGCGACTCCATTATATTCCCTTCAACAAATTATTGAAAACATTTTGTTTCTGATCAGATAACCCACCAACAAATATTGAATTTGATGAAAAGCGCGATTCAAAATTATATTTTAAGTAACATCCTAAATATTTCTTGTTTAATAATGTTCTATTTGCAAATGATTTGTGCCAATTTGAGTTTAGCCGAATCGTAAGACTTATTCTACATTTAAAAGTAGACTAAAGGTCATGAAACTTAAAACTGATTAAGACATATCTTTAATTGTTTTAACGAAATCATATTTATATAAAATACACTCTGCTTTTAAATGATATGAATCACAGATGTGTAAAATAGTATTAAACGGAAAACATGACAACGTCTATCACGAGTTGACAAAAATCGTAAATAAACTCATAAAACATGCTGTAACAATGTTGTCGTTATACAATTCGCTATTTTAGCTGTAAATTAAGAAAGACACGCGGTGAAACAGGTAAAAGAAAGAAAAAGACATAACAGCTTTCAAACAAAATGGTATGCATGCATGGAAGCAATTTTAAACTTCAAATATTTACTTTTCAATTCATTGATAATTTTTCCAATTAAACTGAGTTTTTGGTGTATTTCTGCCAAATTCTATGATTGAATCAGTTACATGTATAAAAAGCCAGAATTATCAGTTCGGATTAAATTCGCAAATCAACTTAGATTTTCATAAATCTGTATGACTATCTCGATTAGATATTGATCTTACAAAATGTCAGATTGTTTGGAAGTTTGGTGTCCAGCTGTCAAATTTAAAGAATCCATAGATAGTAAAAAAATCTAGAATCTACAGCCGGAAAAAATTCACAGACCGCCTTTAAATAGTTTATATATTTTATTCAAATATCTCAATTTTTGACGTTTTACCTTACGACTGTTTAATTTGCTCACACAATGTTGTTAATATAATAGAATTATATGTTTCTGTAATACAAATGAGAAGTGAAGCTACAATGTACCTATACTACAAGGTTTAATTCACCATTGCCTACATAAGAAAATGCTTGCACCAAGTCAGGAATATTACAGTCGTTTTCTATTCGTAAAATGATTTGAGTTTTTGATTTTGCAATTTTCGTCCCCCGAGGGTATCACCAGCCCAGTAGTCAACACTTCGGTGGGTGTTGACATGATTAAGAATAATGTGGCAAATTTTATAAATCTTCTGTTAACAAAACTTTGAATTGCTCGAAAAATTAAGGATTTTCTTATCCCAGGCATAGATTACCTTAGCCGTATTTTGCACAATATTTTTGAAATTTTGATCCTCTAAACTCTTCAACTTTGTACTTTTTTGGTTTGACTGATATTTTTATATGAACGTCACTGATGAGTCTTATGTAGACGAAACGCGCATCTGGCGTACTAAATTATAATCCTGGTACCTTTGATAACTATTTACACCACTGGGTCGATAGCTCTGCTGGTGGACGTTTTGTCCCGATGGTATCACCAGCGCAGTAGTCAATAATGTGGTCATTTTTATAAATTTCTTGTTTACAAAACTTTGAATTGTTCGAAAATCTAAGGATTTTCTTATCCCCGGCATAGATTACCTTAGACGTATTTGGCACAGCTTTATGGAATTTTAATCCTCAATGCTCTTCAACTTTGTACTTTTTTGGCTTTATAAATATTTTGTTATGAGTGTCACTGATGATACTTATATAGTTGAAACGCACGTCTAGCGTACTAGCGTACTAAATTATAATCCTGGTACCTTTCATAACTATTGTAAAGGAATTTGCGTGTTGAATTTTCACTGGAGTTCTTTAATTTTGTTATTCAATCTTTTACACGAAACAGCAAACACCAAACACGCATAATTTGCATTACATTATTGCAGTTATAAAATAGTTTTCTACAAATTATCAAACACATTTTTCTTATCAGTTTGCTTAAAAGAAATCTTTAAAAATATTATAAGCGCAATTCGAAAAGATAATTTGAACGCACATCATAAATTATATTTGTTTAATAGAGTTCTATTTGTAATAATTAGGAAAATGGGAAAGAAATACAAAAATTGATAGAGGGTAATCCTATCAAATGTTCAATTAAAAAAAAACAGTAAATATTGTAAGAACGAGTAAAACAAATAATCATGATATTCGTTAATGATATCGAATACCTTTCTATCTGAATCCACTTTTTAACAACTTGCTATGGTGCAACGGAAAACATTTTCTTTTTAGGAAAAATGTTATGCATCTTGTAAGTTGGGACTCAAAAGACAGACTTGTCACGTCAAGAGGAAATAATGCCATAATATTTGTTTCTCTGTGATAAGTGTCCTTGTGTGTACTTGCGTTGTATTTTTGCCACGTATACGTAGTGTTGTCTTGTAAGCGATACAGTTTAACACTGTCATATACATTATGCTTTACTATGTTATCAACCTAGATAGAGTCAGGATTCTACTTAGTCAAAATTATCTCCCCATTACGCCAGTTAATTTTTTCAATCGTAGAAATGGAAGCCATTGTAGGGATGACGCGCTGAAAATTGTGCTCTTGAAATCCGATAAATTTATCCAAATAGCACATTACGATCCTTATATGTCAGTTGTATTTTAAAAGACAAATGTATCTACTAGTTAATTAGCATCAGTTAATGATTTTGTCTGCAGTGATTCAACTTAAAACTATTGTCTGATCGGTTGTCAGGTGGAATTTTCGAAAATTCCTAAACATTTAAAAAAATATCTAATTTTAAAAATATTTCGTGGAAGGGCAGACTAAAAATGTTCAGTGGTTGAAGATTATTAAGCCTAGTTACCACACACAAAATTTTTTTTTTTCAAAGATATGTATTTTCATGATCCAACTAAAAAGACTGTCGTCAAGTACTTTTATTAAAAAAATAGCTATTCGAACACACCTATTCTGTTTTTGTGATTCATTAGATAGGTATTTCACTTGACCCATCTATTTCATCTTTTCGTACCTTGTTCTATTTTATGTTATAAAGTCAACCTGTAGCTTTGATATATAAAAATGATGGAATCTGAAGCGAGATGATATGTCAAATACTCTTGCTTTGCACCTTTTAAAAACAAAATATACACCTCAAACATACCCTAAAAATAAATAACATAAAAGTGTGCACTCGATTTTCTCTTTTTTATACAATTGTTACCCCTTTTTTTCTTGAGTCACATAATGGAAGGGCAGACACAAAATTACTGAACTAATAGATTGATATTTTCTCCGTCCTTGGTAATTTATTTTTTTTTTAATCGGAGGTTATGCATTTCCTACATCCAACTTGATAGTTATCCATGTCGTCGACTTGATATTTAACGACTTGATATTTAATTGTTCTGATTAACTATTTAATAGATAAATTGAAAATTTATGTAAATGGTGCTTTTAAAATAAAACACTTAGTAATTGAGAAGAAACTTGTCGTTTTTGTTTTGTTTCTATTAACCTTTAAATGTTTGTTACTATAGTAAACAATACAGTAAACATTTATTGCCTTCTCTAACAAAGAGCTTCGGTTCTTTTGTTCTATTTCAACTAGGTTTCCGCCTGGATATGGTTTGATAGCACAAAGCGATTGAGAAGTGGTTTCTTCATGTTTTGACATAAATTAAGTTACCGTCAGCTTTCAAGATTTCTGAGATTTCCTCGTTTGAATTGTCCTGTGTTTTGGTTTCTTGTTTGCTTTCTTTTCCTTTGGTTTGTTTGTGCAGTGGAGATGTATCATAGCCTTGCGACTCCATTATATTCCCTTCAACAAATTATTGAAAACATTTCGTTTCTGATCAGATAACCCACCAACAAATATTGAATTTGATGAAAAGCGCGATTCAAAATTATATTTTAAGTAACATCCTAAATATTTCTTGTTTAATAATGTTCTATTTGCAAATGATTTGTGCCAATTTGAGTTTAGCCGAATCGTAAGACTTATTCTACATTTAAAAGTAGACTAAAGGTCATGAAACTTAAAACTGATTAAGACACATCTTTAATTGCTTTAACGAAATCATATTTATATAAAATACACTCTGCTTTTAAATGATATGAATCACAGATGTGTAAAATAGTATTAAACGGAAAACATGACAACGTCTATCACGAGTTGACAAAAATCGTAAATAAACTCATAAAACATGCTGTAACAATGTTGTCGTTATACAATTCGCTATTTTAGCTGTAAATTAAGAAAGACACGCGGTGAAACAGGTAAAAGAAAGAAAAAGACATAACAGCTTTCAAACAAAATGGTATGCATGCATGGAAGCAATTTTAAACTTCAAATATTTACTTTTCAATTCATTGATAATTTTTCCAATTAAACTGAGTTTTTATAAATATCTTCAGATATCTGAATTATATCTTGATCTTACGGAATGCCTTGTTGTTTTGGTAGTTTTTGGTGTATTTCTGCCAAATTCTATGATTGAATCAGTTACATGTATAAAAAGCCAGAATTATCAGTTCGGATTAAATTCGCAAATCAACTTAGATTTTCATAAATCTGTATGGCTATCTCGATTAGATATTGATCTTACAAAATGTCAGATTGTTTGGAAGTTTGGTGTCCAGCTGTCAAATTTAAAGAATCCATAGATAGTTAAAAAATCTAGAATCTACAGTCGGAAAAAATTCACAGACCGCCTTTAAATAGTTTATATATTTTATTCAAATATCTCAATTTTTGACGTTTTACCTTACGACTGTTTAATTTGCTCACACAATGTTTTTAATATAATAGAATTATATGTTTCTGTAATACAAATGAGAAGTGAAGCTACAATGTACCTATACTACAAGGTTTAATTCACCATTGCCTACATAAGAAAATGCTTGCACCAAGTCAGGAATATTACAGTCGTTTTCTATTCGTGAAATGATTTGAGTTTTTGATTTTGCAATTTTCGTCCCCCGAGGGTATCACCAGCCCAGTAGTCAACACTTCGGTGGGTGTTGACATGATTAAGAATAATGTGGTAAATTTTATAAATTTTCTGTTAACAAAACTTTGAATTGCTCGAAAAATTAAGGATTTTCTTATCCCAGGCATAGATTACCTTAGCCGTATTTTGCACAATATTTTTGAAATTTTGATCCTCTAAGCTCTTCAACTTTGTACTTTTTTGGTTTGACTGATATATTTATATGAACGTCACTGATGAGTCTTATGTAGACGAAACGCGCATCTGGCGTACTAAATTATAATCCTGGTACCTTTGATAACTATTTACACCACTGAGTCGATGGCACTGCTGGTGGACGTTTTGTCCCGATGGTATCACCAGCGCAGTAGTCAATAATGTGGTCATTTTTATAAATTTCTTGTTTACAAAACTTTGAATTGTTCGAAAATCTAAGGATTTTCTTATCCCCGGCATAGATTACCTTAGACGTATTTGGCACAGCTTTATGGAATTTTAATCCTCAATGCTCTTCAACTTTGTACTTTTTTGGCTTTATAAATATTTTGTTATGAGTGTCACTGATGATACTTATATAGTTGAAACGCACGTCTAGCGTACTAGCGTACTAAATTATAATCCTGGTACCTTTCATAACTATTGTAAAGGAATTTGCGTGTTGAATTTTCACTGGAGTTCTTTAATTTTGTTATTCAATCTTTTAGACGAAACAGCAAACACCAAACACGCATAATTTGCATTACATTATTGCAGTTATAAAATAGTTTAATATTTGTTCTTTCGCTTTCCTGCTTTCTTTGCAATCTGTGCATGCATCTTTTCATTACAATCTGATTTAAAAAAACATACCTGAACATTTTAATTCTATCAATATGAATGAAATTGAAAATGTCAGCAACATCACCACTACAGTAAGTAAGATCACTATTTTTACCGCAGCTTGTTTTTGTCTAACAGATATAACTGAAATGTAAGATTTCGTACTTTCTAAAAAGATATCAGTTGTGAAAAAGTAATTTGGCATATTTAGTAAAAAGTATTGTTCTTTCATGTTTCTTCTCAAAACTTTTCTAATATTTGTATTTATACGATGTTTCCCCTTTTGCTGCAACCATGGTGTTTTAATGGTGTCATATCAATTCTAATTAGAATATTTACTTGTATTTTTCATTTATAATGAGCTTTTAACTTATCCGAATGAAGGTGGTGTTATACGTTTTTTGATCTTCTGAATAGGTGACTAGGAAAAAGAACTACGATCAATTTTAGTGTTTTTTGTACGGTGTTTTTTTTATGTGCGGGGAATTCCGATACGTAGCTACTTTCTTTTGATACATTTGAGTATCTGTATGTCATTTCTGGTTATACAGGTTTCCAACTGTTTATGTTATTATAAATCATTGGCTTTCAAATAGTCGGCTTTGATGTTAATAAAGAAAATCTTTTCTTCAACATGTTGTTTTTATTTTTTCTGCAGCTTTTTCGAATCTGGATAATATGGATTAATGTATCATATTGTCACAATCTTACGTATCGATGATTTAATCTGCAAACTATTTGGTATTTGTGTCTTACAGAATTTTATAAAAACAGTTTTATTACACGATGGAACATTATAGTATCTAAATATTTAACACTTCTATGCTTTTAACGATCCAAAAGCCACCAAACCAAGGTCGAATTAAAAAATAACACACATTGTATTAACCAATCACTAACATTGACCGTACATTGCATGCATAGTCAATGTCAGTGGTTCTATCTCAAAAGTCTGTTACAACAGTTTTTGCTTGTTATATACACACTTCTCTCACTAAGTTGTCGTGTGCATTCGCAAAAGGGTATCGTATTTTACTAAGTATGAAAACGCTTGTAGAAGGGTATGCTGTCTTTAGATATAGAAAATCGTCAATCTATATTGATGTAGAGAAAAGCATAAAGTTTTGAAGCTAACAGTAAGATAGTGTTCTTAAATTAGTGACAAGTAATTATGCATAAAAATCCGAGTAGGTTCTGCTTTACATGAGTACAAACAGCAAGTCAACATGGACATGCTTGATGTGAAAAAAGTACAGATTCAACCTTGACCAATATTTGTATAAATAATAAGAAACATCTATCCTTGCAGGTACCAATTAATGAAAAGTTAGCAAATGTATCTCAAATTTTGACTATAAACACTGAGCCGTGCCTCAAACCTAACAGACAGCCAGTCTTACAGGAGTGCTACAACATGACATAACAGCATACAAAACACATTTTAAAACATCAATTGAAATAACTCCACCAAACAGATATTTAACAATAACAAGTAAACACTGAATGAATAAGTTTGATCTATGACACAATTTGAAACAACATCTAAAAGAAATAACTCAGCATTTTAAAGCTGAACGATGTTGACAATGGGAAATATAATTTTAAAAGAATCACAATACAATGAAAAGATATCAATTTAGTCAAAGCAAAATGATGTTTCTAGATGATTAACTCGGTGATTTATTCAGTCATACATTTAATTTCGAAGTGTAGAACTTTATTGGTCTAATCTGTCTAAGAATTTTGGTGAAATATGATTCAATTCTTAAACATTGATCGAATTAATCAAGTCAGTAAAAGAAAATGACAACTGATTAAGTACATGTTGTGAACAAATTAAGACTATTTCAGACTGGTCGAGTATTAGTTTTGAATTTTCAATATTGTCAAGATATGGATCGAATACAAGTTGGAACTGTTAATATGGGAAAAAAGTTGTAAGTTTGCCAAAGAGATAACTCTCCAATAGTGTACATTTATCTTCTTTAGAGGCGAGGTAAAATTCTTGATTGTGTACATATTTTTTAGCCAGCACTTAGAAGACAAAAGTACACATTTAATAAAACAAATTCTGAAATGTGCATATATTCGTAAATATACATTACTTATACATATTATGGCTATATAATATAACTTTGATGTGTTTTGCAAAATAGGTACTTTCAATAACTAATCATGCATGATTTAAATTATGACATGGAAATACTTACAAAGTAGCTCTTTTATATTTTCCCTATTACCCGACATGGTCATAGCGGGTATTCTGTAAACATATAATTAGAAATGACGTCACAATCTGGCGATTTAATAGATGAAGAAAAAGATAATGAAAGATTCAAATTTTAGAAATTTAGAAAATAATAACAATCATAGTTTTCAAATGAGAATAACTAGTTATTAAATTAAATTAATTATTTTCAACTCAATATATTTATCATTATCGGAAATTTTAAGTAAGCGTTACTATATGTTAAGATTAAATGTTCAAGAACTGTACTACATATTTTCTGAAACATATTATCTATCTTCTCTTGAAATATCTTGACTTCCAAAGCTTAACTTCAATTGTTAGTCCGCGTTATAATTTTGGAATAGTGTGTAAGGAACATAGTCAACTGTGTGTACGCTTTCTGTTCTCTACAAGTTATGGTATTATATTTGACAACACAATTTGGGCAATACGGTACTATTTTGTAAAAATTGAGGAAATCACCGTTGACATAGGGCACATATAACCTTTGAAAGTTACCATTGAACAGTTAGTTTTGTTTAAACATATTGTATTTCCTGAATTAAAGTAAAATGGATTAGACACAAGTAAATCATAACTTTGAAGTCTTCTTCATAATACAATATAAAGTTACAATAATAGTAATATAATGGACATGTATATAACATGTATAAATCAAACAGTTTATAGAATATAATACTAGCTTTCTGAGGTAACAAAAAAAAAAGAGGAGAGAAAGTAAAAAGAGAAAAGAAAGTTTGAAAAGTCGTATAATAATGTGACAATGACTTTTGTATTGACGACGACGATGACGTCCCGTGCCAGTAATAATAACGCTATATCAAGGCATAAGAAATATGTTTCACCTTTTTATGAAATTTTAAACATGTTTGAAAATTTGAATATTTTGGTCGTTCGAAAGTTCCAAGTGTCCGCAAATAAAAAGTTTTGGTCAGTTTAATGAGAAGCCAATGGAAAAATTAGGATTAAACTATATAATTCAAAAAAGGCAAACCAATCAAACACAATTGTTCGTTAACCATTCGTTCAGTGTGATACGAAAAACATGACGCCAGGCCACAAGCATAGCATGAAATGTTTCGAATTTTTTATTTTTTTAATAAACACATGAAACATTTAAACGGAACTCATTGGTGAACATGTAATTGCAAAACATTGTGATAGTAGTTGTGTTAAGACACAGATGTTTTAGAAAGAAATTCGCAAATGTATAAAAACAATACGTATTCAAGTTGGCATATTGTTCTATCATTTTGGTTTTACGTGGCCATTGTTACATAGTTCGTTTCTTTGTGTGTTACGTTTCGGTGTTATGTCTCTGTTGTGTCGTAGTTCTCATATATTTGATACGTTTCCCTCATCTTTAGTTTATAACCCGGATTTTTTTTTCTCTACAGATTTATGAATTGGGAACAGCGGTATACTACTGTTGCTTTTAATATTTATCCATTAAAATCTATTATGTCTTTCTCTTACCGTAACTCTTGAATTGATGAACAGCGAAATTTCCCTGACCATTTGACTTTATCAATACACAGGTAATCTAAAAGATAACGAATGCGAATGAAATTAAAAAAAAATCATTCTCTAACCTTTGTATTACACCGAAACTATGTGTTCAAAAATAGCTATTGTAAAAATATGTTCACATTCTGTAAATGTTCTGGACAAACATTTGATTAATCGTGTGAAAAAACCCATAGAAACATAATAGGTAAAAATGTGAAAAATAGGGGTACAGCAGTCAACATTGTGTTATTATCTTAATCACTACAGAAATAAGCATATGTGTCAACAAAGACAAACATAAAGGCATATAGACCAAGCACATTAGCAAAATCAAAGGAATACAAAAATAAATCTATAATTCAAAAAATATTATACAAACTTTCACCAATAATGTGGCCATTTCAATAAAACTTGTCCTTAAAATCCCAAATCGACCATACGTGGACCATTTTACTTCCCTTTAAACCCTTTATTTTTATTCTTAAACATTTCAAGTTTTAACCTCGTTGAAAAAGTAAAATCACAAAAAATACTGAACTTGCAGGAAAATCTAATCGGAAAGTCCATAATCACATGGCAAAATCAAATAAGAAAACACATCAAAATCGAATGGAGACGAATTGTCATATCCCTGACTTTGTACAGGCATTTTCAAATGTAGAAACTGGTGTATTAAACCTGGTTTTGTAGCGCTAACCCTTTCACTTTGATGACAGTCTTATAAAATTCCGTTATATTTACAATGATGCGTGAACTAAACAGACATAATAAATAAAATAGTCAAAATATGGACAGAGCAGTCATCATCGTGCAACAATTTAAGAGGAACAATTTAACAGAACACAAACAAAATCTATCTACAAACACATTCATTGATTCGCGTGTCTGCCGTCCGAAAATTTTATACGTCACATATATCTAGTCCACTGAAAGTCACAAGAACGTTAGAAATCTCTCAGTGCTAACATTTCATCTGTTACACTTGTAACGTCTACAACAATTTCAATCAGGTTAGGTTTATGATGAAATCCATAATAGATTGTGAAAAAATCTTTTCTCAAAGCTTATCAATGCATATATATTTTTGCAAGAAAATGCAAGGCATTTAAAAAAAATCTATAGTTTGGACGTCGTAAATTTACGAAGATGGTCATAGGTCTAACAGTTTATTATTGTTGTTTTCAAAGTGACACTATACTTCAATGTAAATGAACTGGCTAACAGGGAAAAAATGTCATATATCAAGATAATAAATGAAATTTAGTATGATAGTATACGACAGTAAGATATCATTATTATATCTTATTGAAAATACTCAAATGTGATGTATATTGTTTTAGGTTTATGAAGGTTGTTTTTATAAGTTATGTATACAAACACAGAAACAATACACGATAATCACAAAGTTTGGCGAGAACCGACCCCTTGAGACCGTAAATCGAGATTATCAGTAATAAAACTGTGTCCTGGTTTAGATTTTTAAATGGGGACCATTTTTACAGCATATAAAAACCAGATGTGGTAAGTTTACGAATGAGTCATGAATCCACAAGAGACCACATGACACAGACATTAACCGCTAGAGGACAACGTTCGACCTTCAACAATGAGCAAAGCCCAAACCACATTTGTTTGCTTTTTCCTTATTCTGCGGAGCCTTGCCATGTGAAAAAACTTCCATCGGCTATTAAAACAAAACATCGTCTCATTTATGAATTCCAATAAATACAAAACATAACATATAAAATGAGTTTCTATACTTTTGAGCACTTGTGGACGGTTGATTCCTTACAGATAACTTGATTTGCCTTCAAACAACATGATTTATGATAGCTTTAGTCCCAAAGGAAAAGATGCTATACATATACATATTTTTTTTTAGTTTTATACAAACCAGGAGAAAGAATATGGCTAGTATTAGAACATCTTTTGCGAAAGCAGGAACAATCTTCTACTGATGGAACGCAGGAGCATACATTGTTTGGTTTGGTCACATATGTATATCCATGGGCATAATTACATCGACACTGCCTGTCAGTTAAAATTGTTCCGTTTACTGATACAATTTGACCCTCTTCTGTACATAAAGACTTCTCCAGCTGACAATTGCTGGATTTGTTGGTGAAAAATATGAACGGCTGATAAAGATCATCCAGGCAAGCTGCGGCGTGAAGATTTGTTCGCAGAGTTACCCTATAGCCTAAAAGAAGTTGAAAATGAAGAACACAGTACCTGCATTTTATTTTTGTGTATAAATACTTAAGTACTTTGTTTGTAGGCTTTTATTTAAAAGTGTATCTGCTTATTAATTACGTACAATGTACAGCTGCTTAAACTTAATGTTTTTAAATTAAATGTGTGAGTATCATCATGAATATGTTATCCTCATGATCGACACACGCGTTTACCTATAGTTATGGGAGATCTTGCTTAATTGATTATCCACCTCTCTTTGATTGGTGATAAAAAGGCACACTAGCAGTCGGTGTTAAGCCCTTGGGACAACAAATTGCAGCGAAATAAGACTAATATTGCTTATACATTCGATTGACTATGATGATCTATTAAAAATGTAAACACGTAATTACGATGTATATCTACATGTATTGAAAATTTAGTGTATTTTTGATATTAAAGCGCTAGACTAAATTGAAATATAGCATTTTGAAAATCCATCAGATGTGTGTGCATTTAACATTTTGAATGATTCTATTTTGTGTAACTTATATCTAGAAATGAACAAATAGAGTCGGTTGAGAACAAAACTTTACTACTGAATAGTTGGTTTTAGGATTCAATGGTGAATTTTCTTTTTCATGTAGCAACATTTCAGCAGCCTCGCATCTCTTGATTATTGACGCCAAAATGAATCGATATTTAATATTAATTGCATGCATTTCGTATGTTTCTTTGCTTCAGAGTTACTGCTTGTAATGTAGCTATAACACCTAGAGTTCCCTGTGGTAAAATTGTCGAAAATGTGATGGACGCCATGAAAAATTGGTTGAACGTATAACAATGTATAAATTATCCAGTTTATAGATAATTACAGCAATGTTCAAACTATTTTTGCCATAATACCGTTCATTTTTTCCTCAACTGTGACCTGATGATAGACGAACTTTAGGTGGATCGTTAGTATATATTTCTTCGGACACAATTTTCTAATACTTAAGCAAAATTATAGATTTTACTATGCCTTTTAAAAAAAAATACTGGTCACCATGCTTTTTTTCAATATGATATTCGTGCAAAAATACGATAATTTGCATAGATTCATGAAAAAAAACATAATTTTTGTGAAAAGACAGAAATCAATGAGATAAAATTCGAAAAAAAATATGAGAATACAGGACATTTGATATAATTTAAAGTAAATATGGTGTCACCGAATTTGTTTTCTAATGAAATTGTCACAATCCACCTAGTCTGCAATCTTTACCGTAAGAGTTACTCCTAATCGAATGGCCGATTAAAAAAAATGTACATGCATATAAAAATATGTATCTGCTTTTTATTTAACATTTTGGATGATACAATTATCATTTAATTTTCATTATATAAATAAACATTTTTACAGAACATTGCAAATCTGTCTCGCAATTTGCAGATTTGGACAACAAACTAGACTGATTGTGTACTTCTTTTGTACAATCCAATATTGTGTTTTACAGTTAATTTGTTGTATCACTGTTTTTATCTTGATCGGTCATGAGCATCGAGAGATCACCACAGGTAGTTGATTTGGTTTGTATTGGTCAGTTTTTAATTTTTGTTTGTCTCTTGGTAGTTTTTGCGTTTTTCCAAAGCATTGCCAATTTTATTTCAACTTTTGATTTGAATTTCGATTTGGTCTTTTTCGTATATCTGTTATGCTAAATTATAAATATATCTGCTTACCTGGTCTTTGAAAGTCAAATTTAACAGAACAGCTCTCATTATATGAATGTTGGTTTTCATCGTATAGGCAAGTATATTTGTGAGCATTCGGGCACCATGCTTTACTCCTCAAATGTCTTTCTGAGACATCAGGACATCTTATTTTGAATGCTGTAGTTAATTGTAATATCTGTTAAATGTAAGATTCAGTTCTTTTAATATTTCAAAACAAAATTGATAATAAGTTCATACTTTAGAAGAACATTTTCATTAACTTAATAATTTGTTTCTTAATTTATACGCTAGTTAATGATGTGAGTTTGTTTTTGCAGAAATGGTAACCATGTTCGTTTTTATTTAATTTTTTCAAGACAGTTTTCACCATACATCGTGCACTAGCTAGAATTGTTTTAAAAATAACAATGAATAATTAAGAACGTTTTTTAAAAGGTTACAGTAGGTCGATACAATTCTATAATTAATTTGTTTCTGAAATTTCCATGTCAGTTGATGCACAAACATGTATCAAACAAGAATTCGCAGCAGTTTAGAATGTTCATGAATTCAGAGAGCTATTCGTCTTATACTTACAACAACAGCCAAACCAATATCTATACATGTATTTGTATTAAGTTCCATAATCTGAAAGAAAAAGCAGAATTCTGTTATTATTTTTATTTAATGTCAATACCAAAACTATATGTAAAATTTCAAGGTTGCGACCGAGTACATTTAAACAACAATCTTTCTAAAAAGAATTGGAGAAAAAACTTACTTGTCGTTGAAATCGTTTTATGTGATGTCAGTTAGCAAATAACAAACAATGGAAATTATCTTGATGTAAACGTCTAAAAAAAGATTACATCAACGTCTAGTGACAAATTTAATGCATATTCATGGTGAACACATGTTAATATGATATGATTGTGAACACTGCTTTGCACTATATCGATGCGCTTAGTAGACAATTCCATAAATGCAGTTAATATTAAAATCAATGTATGCCTACTTATAAGCATTGTTAGACTCTCGAAAAGTCAAGTTAGTCAGCAACCCAACAAATCAGACAAGGCACACAATAACGGCAAACAATGGCTGAACTGGTAAACGTTTCTTTATTAAATTTAGGAGTTTGGTCAAAAGCATTGACCTGTTTTCTTGCCCTACAATCCCTAGATCTATGTCCTATTTTATTACAATTAAAACATCGTTTAGAATTTCTATAATGGTCTACTTCCATTGCTTCTTCACCCGCACCCTGTACTTCAAAATGTCTACTATTATTCGATCTTTCCGGGGTTCCCCTTCTCAATTCAAACCTTTTTCTCAAATTTTGTTCGGTCATCGCTACCGCAACCGCACCTTGAAAGGTGTCTGGGTTTGACCTCATAATTTTCATTTTTAGGTAGTCTAAAGAAAGGCCATTTATGAAGAAGTTTACCAATTGTTTTTGTATTATAGGTAAATTAACATTCTGATCCTTAAAACTTCTTCCGCGAGATTATACAGTCTCTCCGCAAAGATTGGAACGTTTTCACCATGTTTTTGCTTAATTTTGCTTAAAAGGTCAAAAGCATGTTGTGGATCCGACACTTCCGAAAATCTCACAACTAATTGAGCTTTTAACTCATTCCACCCCACAGTTTCGTCCCCGTCATTTTGCTCTAACCACCTATGGATGAAATCACTAACCGACGGATCACTAGCTTGATATGCTACCATTTTCGCTTCGTTTCTGCCCAACCCTGGCAAAACAATGTATTTTTCAATTTGTTTGATCCATGTCCTCAACTTTGTAGCATCCCCCGAAAATTTTGGTATGATTCGATTAACCCCCTGTGCCCCTAATTTGTTTGATAACCCTTGCAGTTGGAAAGCTAGGTTATTAAACGCTTGTCCGATGTTTTGCTCAGCCATTATGAGAAAGTAACAATAGATCAGAAAAATCGCTTACCTGATTACGAATAAAAGCTAGGGTTATCCTGGTCACGGCACCAATTCCCAGGTGTTAGACTCTCGAAAAGTCAAGTTAGTCAGCAACCCAACAAATCAGACAAGGCACACAATAACGGCAAACAATGGCTGAACTGGTAAACGTTTCTTTATTACTGATCAAGTTACAATCTGAACTGTCTGAGAAAACAGTTCTTTTATACATCTACCAACGTGACTTAAATTTAGAAAGAATGTTGTTTGTTTCTACCTTTGACAGGTACTTACTTTTAGAAAGCCAAAAGCGATATATAAATATGTTATAAACAGTGGTCATTACTTTTGCTTCCATAGCTAAGCATTGAAGTTCATTTAATACAAAGCAATAAATGTCAATTAACTGACCACTACACGATGACCACCTGCCAAAAGTATAGGTTTACCTTAAAGCCAAGACATGTATATACTAAGTCACGTTGTAAAACAATTATATATCTGCAAGTTAAACTTTAATACATATTATAACTTTACTGTCCATTTGTATATATGTCCTTTTGTATATAAAAATTATATTGAATATTAAAGTTATTATATAAGCACTGCATAGTGTTACAGCATTGCTCTGATAAAAAAACAGTTTCTTGAAAACACAAATCAAGTGTTAGAGATTGTTCAAACCTCATGCTCCTCACACATGTTTACGTTGTAAGAAAAAGGTATCTTTCGTTATCACGAATCGATTAAGTATTTGCTTACACACGAACTTAATCATGTTAATAATGAAGAATTGAACCATCGTTAAATGCAACTCATTGGGATGAAAATTAGACTTGACGTATTGACCAATCAAGCTATCGACAAATTCAAGCGACCACTAGAACACAATGATAATCAACTTGTCAAAAAATGATCATGTGGTATGTGTAACAACTACAAAATCAAGTTATGAAATCACGCTCTGTTAAAATTCTATCAAGACGGCATATATTGTTTGAACATTCAAATGAACAGAGATGTGAACAGTAAAATCACAAACGTACTTCACTCCGAGGACAATTCAAAACGGAAAGTCCCTAGTCAAATAGCAAAATCAAAAGCTCAAAACCATCAAACGAATGGACAACAATTGTTTTATGACTGACTTGTTGATTTAACCTGGTTTTATAGCGGGATAAACATCTCACTTGTATGATAGTGAACATGTGTGTTGTAAGGTGGCCACTACAACAACAATGCCGTCTTTATCTGAAGAGCCGTGATTGGTAAATGTCGGCAGATTGATATTAATCAGGTATAAAATACATAGATTATATAGAAAAAAGGAAAAAAACGAAAACAAAACTACTCAAACATCTTAATAAAGCGTGTGTCAGATCTATGAAAATTTGAACATGTATATTGTTAAGACAGTCTCTGTTAACAAACTATTTTTCCCGCTTCATTCACACACATATTATATGCATGTAACAATGACAAAGGCAAACTAAACACTTGCCCACAAAGTTTGAGTTTCTTTTAAGGATTGTTTAAAACACAAAAAAAATATTTAGATGGCTTTGGTTTTAAGTCATAGCAGTCCCTATGTAACTTAAGAACTAGTGCTCACCTAGTAAGAATTGAAAAAAAATATTGTTGCTATAAAGGTATCTGAACGGTACTGTTTATAATGTAAATCTTATATACGAATGTACTTAATTTTTAATAAAATGCTCAAGGACGATCTATTTCAGCATATTTCGTGCCCTTGTCAGAAATTTGATAAGTTATAGGAATTTTCTAATTTTGTGTACATAATATCATAATTATGTGCAAATTTATCGTTTTGTTTTCTCTGATTGTCTGACAACTTGACAAGAAGAACGCGATTTTTTATAACTATTGCAATGACAAAACTAGTTCAAAGTCACTAAAACAAAAGTCAAAAACTGACTATTTGAAATCAGGCTTCAAAGAGTACAAACAACTACATAAACTGTAAAGTAAGCAAATACTCGGTTTGTCTTTTAATATACTATTTTGAAACATCAGAAGATATTCTATTCGAGGTGTTAATAGAAAACCTAATGTAGTCCGAGTACATGATATTTGTTCTGTCAAACAAATATGTATCGTTAATACAGCAATGTCTTTAAGTAGTATAGCCACCATTATACAACGTAGAAAAGAATAACATTTTTCAATTTATATTTCAAATGGCTGTTTTTCACGTAAACATGCTAACAACGTAATAATTACATTAGATGTATGTTTCATTATAATACGTTATTCTGATTGGCTAACTAGCAATCTCGTGATATTCCTTAATCAATTGCATTACACAATGCAACTTTTCATTGATGATGACACGAGGTCCCACAATAAAGTGCACAGGTAAATGAAATGTAAACTTGATAAAAGGCGTGTTTTCATGATCCTATAGGTAAAAATGTAATTATAAGTATTGAATGCCTTTTTTTGTAACTTTATAGGGTTGTAAAAGCGTTGACCGTGCGCACATTTTTAGTATGAAGCGCTTCCGCGCTTCATACAAAATGTACTTCGGTCAACGCTTTTACACTCCAATAAATTTACAAAAAAGAGCATTCAATTCTTAAATAAACAGGTAAAAATATTGATAACTTGTGTCCATGCATATGTTCACAAATTATGAGATGAGCTACTATTATGTATATCTAATAAATACTATTGTTTGTCTTTGACTTCACTGTCACATTAATTTTGTATTTTTTTAATTGCTATTTAACGTTTAAAACATAACAAAATAGGCGTTCAAATTTCGACATGTCTAAATCAATTCATAGGTTTCGATAAATCTACTATACTTTAAATTTATGAAAAGAAAATGGTATATGACAATAAATAAACTATGAGATAATAAGAAATTGTACTTCAAAAGTCAGAGTTGTCCTCGATTTGATGTTCGATATTGTTTGTTTAGGCATTGACGCAAATCGTTATTCAATTGGGGCTAGCCTTTATTTATCACAGGTATAAATGAAACGAACAAGAACATTTATTTTATTCCCTGGTAGATGTTTACTTTAACATTGTTTAAACATGTGTATGTTTTTTTTATCTCGAGATATCCTATCGTTTCGTTTTTTTTTTTTTGGGGGGGGGGATCTTTAGTGGTACATACCAAATTGACGCAAACATTCAGTTTACTCTTTACTCAAATAAAATTTAATAATACACCCCAGCCATATAACTAATGACTTGACTGTTAAATAAAAATGCAATGACGATGACATATATATTACAATTTGTAGATAAAATAGTATTTAGCTCGGGAAGAAAATTGAACAAAATAGTCTTGATACAAATTTCGAACCCCGCATCATTTGTAAAATAGCTGTATGGCTATCTGTTGATCATAAAACGAAAATCTAACCTATTTATACACTATAAACTAACCTATTTATATTTTCAAAATAACCTATTTATACATTCTAAACTATAAAAGTGAGAATGAAAATTTGGGAACGTGTCAGAGAGACAACAACCCGACCACAGAGCAGACAACAGCCGAAGGACACCAATTAGTTTTCAATGCAGCAATAAACTCTTGCACCCGGCGGCATCCTTCAGCTGGCCCCTAAACATATATGTGTACAAGTTCAGTAATCATTGACGTCATACTAAACTCCGATTTATACACAAGAAAATAAAAAATCATACAAGACTAATTAGTTATCAAAGATACCAGGATTATAATTTAGTACGCCAAACGCGCGTTTCGTCTTCATAAGACTCATCAGTGACGCTCATATCAAAATATTTATAAAGCCAAACAAGTACAAAGTTGAAGAGCATTGAGGATCCAAAATTCCATAAAAATTTCAAATACGGATACGGTATCCTATGCCTGGGATAAGAAAATCCTTAGTTTTTCGACAAATTCAAAGTTTTGTAAACAGGAAATTTATAAAAATGACCACATTATTGATATTCCTGTCAACACCGAAGTGTCTATACAAGACTCATCAGTGACGCTCATATCAAAATTTTTATAAAGCCAAACAAGTACAAAGTTGAAGAGCATTGAGGATCCAAAATTCCATAAAAATTACAAATACGGATATGGTATCCTATGCCTGGGATAAGAACATCCTTAGTTTTTCGAAAAATTCAAAGTTTTGTAAACAGGAAATTTATAAAAATGACCACATTATTGATATACATGTCAACACCGAAGTGTTGACTACTGGGCTGGTGATACCCTCGGGGTCAAACTGACCACCAGCCCAGTGGTGTAAATAGTTATCAAAGGTACAAGGATTATAATTAAGTACGCCAGACGCGCGTTTCGTCTTCATAAGACTCATCAGTGACGCTCATATCAAAATATTTATAAAGCCAAAGGCCAAAGGTTTCTGACTTGGGACAGGTACTAAACTGCGGCGGGGGTTAAACATGTTTTTGAGATCTCAACCCTTATACATCTAGCCAATATAGAAAAAAACAAACGCAAAATAATACGCACAGTAAAACTCAGGTAAAGAGAAGTCAAGTCCGATGCAGAATATGAAACAAAAGAAAATAAACAAAATGATAATAATACATAAATAACAACAGACTACCAGCAGTTACTGACATGCCAGCTCCAGACCTCAATCAAACTGATTGAAAGATTATGTCTTCATCATATGAATATCAGGCAAAATCCCTCCTCTTAGGGGTTTAGTATTAAACCATCATGACATATATGAAAAGAACATAGCCAGTGTCATGCCAACAACTGGTTTTAGAATTAATGTGTGTAATTCCGATGCAAAGGCCATATAAGTGAATCAATATTAAAGCCAACATATACAATCTTTAATGATCTAACAACAGTGTCGTTACTATAACTCTTTTTTATAAGTATGTTTAAATGTTTTGTTAGCTTTTGAGGTGAATACTGATATTTTTGTGCTTTGTAAAGAATATTACTATAAAAGATTGAATGTGAAATACCTGAACGTATACGATGTATGCATCTATTTACGAATGATTTCCTTATACCGATGATAGAATTTAGTAAATGTTTTGACTAGTTTGTGATATCGAAAACCCTGGTGTAATAAATTTTCAGTAATATAAAATAACATTAATTTCTGTCGCTAAAATTTAATGCGTTGTTACATACACGAGCGAAACGTACAAGTTGAGATATAGAAACACCATAAGATGGTGACAAGGGAACGTCACCATCTAAACATGGATAATTAACGATAGGAAATGAAAAATTATCTCTTTTATCATATATGAATGTATTAAGCTTCCCGTTAATGATATAGATATCAAGATCGAGAAAAGGGCAGTTGTCATTGTTAGTATTAGCTTTATTTAAAGTACGTTCAACAGGATAAATTTCTTTAGTATACATATTGAAGTCGTCATTAGTGAGAGCCAATATATCATTACATATATATACATTCTAAACTAACCTATTTATACATGCTTAACTCACCTATTTATACATTCTAAACTTACCTATGTAAGGTGCGTTTCGTCTACATAAGACTCATCAGTGACGCTCAGATCGAAATAGTTGAATAGCCAAACAAATACAAAAACATGGCCGGGAAATACCTTTTAATAATTTTGGAAGTTTATGCACACATGAAATAAGTTTATCTTGAAATATCTAATTATATTATTGTAATCTTAAAAGCTTTATTTCAAATGTATACATGTACTTCAGTTGGTACCAAAGAGTGAGAATAACTCCAAATTAACAGTATAACTATCATATCCATACCTGAGTTTTATTTAGTCACTTAGTACATTTAAAACACTTATTATCGACATATTTTTATTTAATTTATCTGTGTATTCCGAAATTTAAATCTTAAGTAAAGGTTAAATTTAAATGTTAGGTAATAAATACATGTATGTGTTGCAAGAAGGAAGTGTTTGGTTTATATATATATATATATATATATATATATATATATATATATATATATATATATATATATATATATATATATATATATATATATATATATATATATATATATATATATATATATATATTTTGACCTTCCTTTATACTAAGGTTGTTGTTATGTGGATATGTTAACTGATCTTTGAGAAATACAATATATGATAATGTAAATTTTTACATTTTTATAGTCTAGAGAAAGACAAAAAATGCGAAGTATCTGTTTAAATACTTTTGTATTACAACTTTTTCATTTCAATAAGTTAAACATAATTTCAGAACAAATCCCTTCTTTGTATTCATCAAATTATTATACGCATCATGAACAGCATTATTTAAAGAGAATACAAAAGTTTTGGAGACAGAACATATAATGTCATTTTTGTATATTTCACCTTTTTGAAAAGAGGAATTTTAAACATTACACTTGATACATGTAGTACATACTTGTTAATTTAATGTGTACGATGGTTTATCGGTAATCTCTATAATTTGCATAATTTACCTTTGTTCAGAATTTTCCTTATATTCTCCCTTGTGTATTATTCCTTTGGCGTAGGGAGATAACCAGAGCGAACAAAACGAAAGTATTTCGGTCTGGAATTCAGCCTTGAATGCATATTGAACGGCATTGTATTTTTGATAACCAAAGGTAGATTTTTCATTTATTTTTTACATACAATTTCTGTCCCTTTAAATATAATAAATCACAGAAGTTACATTTAGATACGTTACGTATTTATTAAAATCAATAATTTCATATGTGTATATAGTTATTTGCTGATACGGTCTTCTTCGTTCATACGAGATCGGGGTACGCCCTGGGTCTAAAACAACTTATTAAAGATGGAGTTTGTAGCAGTTGCTATTGCGATAGATTTTGTTATAATTGATGGAGAGGACAAATACGATGACATATACAATAATGTTGAAGATAATACGACTCCAGGAAGTGTACATACATTTTATACACTTGTTTCGATCCATAGGAAGGTCGACTGGATAGGAGCAATTGCTTGTGATATTGAATCAAGATCTAAAACCACCAACATATGTTTATTTTAGTCTGTTCTTTATTCAAAGGTTAACGATATTTCTTGTTATGGTTATATAAATAATAACTATATATATATTTCTTATGTTGTACTGTTATACCAATGTCCCAGATTAGGGGAGGGTTGGGAAGCCCGCAAAATTATCTATGTACGTGCCTGTCCCAAGTCAGGAGCCTGTAATTTAGTGGTTGTCGTTTGTTTATGTGTTACATATTTGTTTTTCGTTCATTTTTATATAAATAAGGCCGTTAGTTTTCTCGTTTGAATTGTTTTACATTGTCATATCGGGGCCTTTTATAGCTGACTATGCGGTATGGGCTTTGTTCATTGTTGAAGGTCGTACGGTGAGCTATAGTTGTGAATGTCTGTGCTATTTTGGTCATTTGTGGACGGTTGTCTCATTGGCAATTATACCAAATCTTCTTATATATATATATATATATATATATATATCAAGAACAAATTCTGACATTAATAAACATAACGAATGTTGTCATTTGACAGTTCAGAACTGTACTTAGTGAAACACTTAGAGGAGGAATAACAACACTTATTTCAAGAGAGATGGTGAGACAACATCCTTCATGTTATAATTAGTTTTTAATTAGTATTTAGGACACAATAACGTAATATAGACAGACAATCCAACATTTAAGGAACAATTATATATTTATTATGATATGTATTTCCTGTTCATATTGGTGTTCTATAGTATATTAAATTAAAATGGAAACTCGTCTGCAATTTCATGTTTTATGTATCATATATACAACTTGTATTGTTGATACATGCTTTACCGCAGATTCAGTTTGTCCGAATAGGAAAAGGTAAGTTTAAATTTCATTCTTCATCGCATACATATCTTGGTGTATAACGATAGGTTTGATGTTTTTTTCTTTATGATATTTTAAGGTTCTTGATACTATTTACAACGCCATATCTCGTTTTTGTTAATGATATCCCACACACACAAATGAACTTTTAGTAATTTTAAATTGACAAAGTACTAGTAATACTCAAAGCTGTTTTTAATGGAGTACTAATACTTGTCGAGGAGTATTCACCATCAATAACGTTGCATTATGAATGGTCTATAATTGTTCCGGATCAATGACACGATATGATCAACTAACTATAATTATTTGAATATGCATGTCATAAACTTGTATCACCTGAAGACGAAGTGACGTATATATCCCTGACCTTCGTGTGAACTCGATCTCTGACCTCAAAACCTAAATGCAGGATTTCTAAGAAACTTAATTGCTACCAGGCGCTTCCGAATAGTGTGCTTCTCTCGCTCCAGTAAGTTTGTCTCACGTCATACAAATACAAAATTGCAGGTTGTTTTCATAAAATGTTAGAAACGTTAAATAGTTTTAATATTTTTAAAAGCTTGCTTATAAAACATAAAAGATAAGATTTCAATAGAAATAACACACTATTTTCCCGATGTTTCATTAACAAATGGTACAGAAATATGACGAAAGCACACAAGGAATGCACAGAAAAGAATTAATTGTATAAAACGCACAAATCCTAAATCAAATTACGTTGTGAATATTAAAAAAGCAGTAACGATTAGTTTGCATTTCAAATTTTAAACATTGTTCAATATCAAAGTAAATCAAGAGTATATTTTCAATTGTTGCATGTCCAATAATCATACCAAACAGCAATGAAAATTGATCACACCTCTAAATATTCCATATCAGAACGGATCACACTTACAGTGATAATGCATCGCAAGTATAGTTAGAATGAATCGAACTCACTAATCAATATTATGGACTCAGCTCATGCAGCTGGTTTAATTACACTTTTTTGGACTTTAATCATCATAGTCTACACTTACAAGTTATAGTCTATTGAAAAGTGGTTATAAATACATTAAAATATATTATGTTGTCGTACGACAGTGAAATTAAACTAACAAGATTCGCGCTTAAAGTACATGGTTTAAACAATGTATTAATCATTTAGACAGCTACATATATATAGTTTGTGTCCATTAATGTTTGTATGGACATGAATCATCTACATTTGTATATACATAATATAGTGGTATAAAACAAAGATTTTATACTAAAAACTTGTTTGAGTGGTACATGTGGTACAATGGAACACTTTTGAAGGAGACATGCTTAAAAGTTTTAACCTCAAATGTACACGTGTTCCACATAATCAACAGTTAGACCAGTTATTTAGTTAGAAATAAATAGTGCCAAACATTATGATCAATACTAGTAAAGAAGTGAAAACACGTACAGAGGTATATTTTGGCCATGACGCATAAATAAAGAATATGTACACAATTATTGTCTTTGAAATTTACATTTAAAAAAGACATTCTCTATAATGCAACTCGTTGTGTTTTTTTAAATTTAAAAAAAATAAATAAGTTGATTTCTTTATTTATCTTTCAATTAAAGATTGTTGATGAAACTTTGAAACGATACACTTTTATGCAGTATTTTCTTTAGTGTATGTACTATACATGTAACCATGGTAGAACTAAATGTATAATGCATGTGTTATTTATCTATATTTTTTGTGTTTGTTACCAGCCTTTTATTATTTGGGATAAGTCATTAAGTTCATTTTGTTTTTTTTCAGTCTTCTTGTTGATGGCAATGTTGTGTTTTATAACGAGACCGTCTGCTGTGATAATTACGAAATGAGAACTGGTCAATGCGTAGTATGCAAAATATGATTGACAAGTATTATGTTGAATTCAATGTTTATAGATTATTGTGATCATCTCAACAAGATTGATTTTCTCGCTTGAGCCGATGATAATTTGTTTATAACTTCTTTACTTATGACGAGGTTGTTAATTTCATGTCAATTTCATAAGCAACGCCACATGCCCCTTAGTTTACAGCGATAGTTTTTCATATCACTCGACACCGCTAAGAAAGGAAATTATCAGTCAGCAAAAATACTGCAAATTTAAAAGTTATCATACATACTCTTAAATTACTGGAAACTTGACTAAGGTGCAAGGTATTCAGAAAAACAAAACAAATTTGGCATTTAACAAGTTACCATGGCAACAAATCATGACTTAAATGGCATATTTTGTAAAATTTCTTGATTTTCGATGTTCTTTTCATCCAAATTTAAGTATATTTTAGATTGAAAAGTAAATGTGCACCCAAGAAAACAACTTTATATTTGGTGATATAATGTCAATAGTTATGATAAAAATTCCGTTAAATTATTTTGTTGTTTCTTGGCTCTGCACGATGTTTCCTTAACCAAAATAAAGACAGAAAAATGCATACACTCTGTATTTTTCATCGTTTTTGTGAAAACAGTACATATTATGACGTAATTATGACGTCATCAGATAAAAATCTTGACAATTTTCATTTATATTCCTTGACCGTATGCATTTCTAAACGTTATGTGCCAATTTAAAACATTTATCAAACATTTTATTTTCTTGGGCCAAAACCAGGCCTTAACGCCCCTACTCCTTTCGAAAAGTAGCGATACTATATATTATTGTTAAGAAAAGTACGTAGTGTGTGAATCATTCGACGAAAGTGTACTGATGTTATTACCTTCATGACCGCAAACTCTTGATATTCTGATATTTTTTAAAAGGAGTTTAAATAAAAATACATCAGCATGACAAAATAGTGAATAGATCATTTAATACATGATACACCTGTACATCTAGTGCACATGCCCAAGTATATAATGAACTCAGAAATCATAACTTCGTCAATAAGATGTGTTAAAGCGTTTCTTTTTAAAGATAATGTCTATCGAAATGTAGAACCATGTCAGCCATAAAATACTGAGCTCGGGGTTATGCATTCAAAGGCTAACACTGATCAACAGTAAAATCTATTGTTCCAGCAAAATCCTAAATAAACACCATAATTATCAATGACTAGCATACACATAGATCGTCCTAATTAATATCAATGTAATTACTGTAACAGTCTAAATTAACATAACTTTAAAAAGTAAAAGAAAATTAAAGTGAATAATTTCTGAAGTTTTAGTTAAACGACAGAACATTTCCTGTAATGACCTTTAGATTTACTTTTAGATTTGAAGAACTAAAAATGTTCGGTGTGCATGACAATAAAATGAGAGGGCAACATGAAGCTTTGGAATGCATTGAATTAAGTCGTTCTAATAGTATATCTCATATGCATTATTAACTTGAGAACCTCAATTATTTGTCCATTTCTCTGTGAACAAATATTAGCTGTAATACAAAAACAGAAATAAAAAAACAATGACTAGTTTCAAATTGTTTTAACAGCAATTTTGTTCTCCTTTCTACATGTATGAAATAACAAACATTTTATTTTCATGGACAATACTCGGGGTGTTATATGTGGTTATGTTCAATTGGCACTCATTAGCACCCTTTCAATTACAGACTTGATTAGTACTGTTATGAATCACGGTTTATGACTTAACTAAAAAAAAAGACCCGTCTAAATTGTATTTAATTGATATATTTAACAAGACACCGTTGCCTTGGTGATATCTTTTGTTAAATAATCAAGAATTTTCTAAACATACTGCCAAAAGTAACCCAAAGGAAGTTACTGCAAATGAATAATATTTAAACAGTTAAAACTGCTCTTTTCAAGATTTAGATATTTTGGTTTTACACGGGGTAACTCACAGTAAAATGTAATATAAAAGGATCGATTTTTCGTTTCCAATTTTTTATTTTCCCTTTTTGTATGATGATGTTCGTTTGGCACCGTCTTCCTGTGTTTATATTCACTACTAGTTTGCTATAGCCGTGTCTGTTGTGACGTTTTCTATTTTAACGAACGTAAGATATGGACTACTGGTAAATCGTTCAGCCAGATATTCTGTTATATATTGACTATTTTGACTTATATTTATTGTGTCCGTTTATTTAACTCATCAATGTAAAAATATCGGAAATTGATGAGACTGATATTAAAGTGAGAGGGTTAGCGCTATAGAACCAGGTTTAATCCACCATTTTCTACATTTGAAAATGCCTGTACAAAGTCAGGAATATGACAGTTTTTGTCCATTCGTTTTTGATGCGTTTTGTTATTTAAATTTGCCATGTGATTATGGACTTTCCCAATTGATCTTCCTCTAAGTTCAGTATTTTTGTGATTTTACTTTTTACCACATATAACTGAAAACGTTACTGTGTGCTGATTGATCATTAAGTCGTAGATGCATCATTGTTTTTTTATTAGTTGCTAGTTACTTTAAACTAGCTGCCAGTAACTGAAAGTACTTTCAGATCAGTACTTATTGTCATTTTGTTGTTGGGATACACAAGTTCCCAGCCACATCCACTCTGTGTTTTTAATAGGTGCATTTATATTTGTATCCATCTGATGAGTTTAGGATGCTCGAGAGTACAAAAATGTCAGCAGAATTTAAGCATGTTTTTTTTTTTTTCATTACAAATTCTATTTATTGCACTTTTAGTTGTAACTTAATGGCATGGTACAAAAATCAATAAAATATTATTTATGCTATTGGTTTTAACAATTTTAGGGCATCAACCCAACAACGGGTGGTCAGATTCATCTGAAAATTTGTGAGAGGATAGATCTTATTCTGATGGACATTTAAATCACTGAAAGATTTGCCCTAAATATCTTAGTTTCAAATATATAAAGCAAAAACTGCATTTTACCAATATGTTGTAATTTTAGGCATGTCGGCCATTTTGTTTGTTTGATTGTAAAATTTAAGCGATTTCTGTAATTTCCTTCTTTTTTTTTATTTCGATACTACCTCTATTTCTCCTATTACAAATGTATTAGTTCAACAGAAAAAAAAGTACCTTAACAAAAATGCTTGTTGTTTTTTTCGAAAGTAGATTGTGAGCTTAAATGAACGGTGACCCCATTTTTTATTTTATTTTTCTAATAAGTAGATGATAAAATTCATTTATAGAAAAAAAATAGCGAAATCCCATGTTTGTATAAAAAACAATTTATACCCGCGAGACCCATTGAGCCTTTTTTTAACTTATATGAATGGATAGTTTTTAAGTTGTACTGTTATTCAACTGTCCCAGATTATGGGACGTTTAGGATCCCACTTACATGTTTAACCCCGCCACATGCTGTATATATGTGCCTGTCCAAAGTCAGGACTTTTTTCAGTCATTTTTTGTAAACATAATGTAAGGTCGTCAGTTTTGTCGTTTGAATTGTATTACATTTGTAATTCTAGGGCCTTTTATAGCTGACTATGCAGTTTGGGCTTTGCTCATTGTTTAAGGTCGTACGGTGACCTATAGTTGTTCAAATCTGTGTCATTTGGTCTCTTTTGAAGAGTCGTCTCATTGGCAATCCTACCATAGCTTCTGTTTTATATTATGAAGGCATTACATTCCTTTGATTTGTCAACAAAATAACATATAATGTTTATTGCCATTCCAACTGACATATTGTAGAATGCGATCCAGGATCTTTCCGGCCAGGTGATCTCAAACCAGAGAAATGCATTCCTTGTACGGAAGGTAGATATGGCAAAAAATGTGCATTCATCTGCACCTGTCACTCTAATCAAAGGTAAATGTATATATCAAGCAAGTATCACCAAATTGGTAGCACGTTTTAATAAACATTGCAGTGTTTACAAGTTCTTAGCGGATTGTCATATTCTCTAATTCTTATATGGTATACTGACTAGTTTTAATAATGCCTCTTTCCTTTAAAATCTAACTGTCTGCCACGCCCCGATGCAAAAAGTGAGTCTGCCTTTCATTGTTTTAATATTAGTATAATGATAAGTGTTGTTTAAAACTGCAATTTTTTATACAAGAGAATGTCACCATGGAGATATAACTGAACTGAACGCATTTCAAAATAAGGCCTTATAAAGGCATTTTTAGCCATAATCTTTTAAAAGAATGGACATAACGGTAATGAAATCATGTTGATACAACATTGTTAATGCAATGCGCAACAGCCTGAACTAAACAAAATGTCATAAGTAAATGTAACAGCTGTCCTTGAAGCGTATGTCTGAAAAGTGTTTTTCTTCTAAATATTGTTCTATTCTACAGGTGTTGTATCCTATTAGTGTATTTGTGATCTTTAGTAAGAACCTATAATATATAAAATTTTATGTCCATGGCATTTATATGATTTGAAGTTCAACGCATTTATATGCACAGGATTTTTTGGTTACTAGTAATACACTGTTTTGTTTTAGAAGAACACCCGAATAGTTAGAAAATACAAATATTAACACCAGTACAAACACAAATACATTTTGTCATTTTTGTATGGTTTAGAATATACAATGAATATTGCCTTTAATTTCAGGAAAAAACCGAGATTTAAAATAATCCAAAAGTTCTATAGATTTTATAAGAATCCACAAATGGTTCATTTCATGATTTAATAATTTTGACTTTGTGGTTTAACGTATTTTCGAATTGCTAATATAAATATAAGATAAAGACATTTTATAAAACAATACCATTCTGACAGGATCTTTTGAAGTACAGAGTCATGTTATAAGAACCAACGAAACACAAAAAGTCGCTTATACAAAACACACTAGTAAAAATGAAAGATAATACAAACACATTGACGGGATGTATAAGTACCGAGCCACGTTAAACGATATCATAGAAAACAATCCAACAGTAAAAATAATATTTATAATAGAACAAAGACAAATGATAAAACAATATTACACGTTGTTAAGATGATTAACAACGTCAGTACGCAGAATCTATACATCAATACCATCATGTATTATTTGGGAAGTTGATGCGGAATATTTATCAACAAGGTCTGTGTACCTTCCGATGAATTTTTCTTTTAGAAAATTGACGATACGTTCTTTGACATACCCCTGGTTCATTAACTTTCTGTTCAGACACTGATGACGTTTTCCAAGGTCTGAGTAGGAGCTGCTATTCCGTCTTTTCTTTTCTAATTGTCCATACGAAATCCGGAATATGACAATTTGTATATAATCGTCCATGTCTATCTATTTGACGTTTGTTTTTGTTGCACTAGAATGATTGTATTGTTCTTTTCTTTTCATTTTATAGTTGATATTTTCCACTCCGTTTTAATATGTAACCCGATTCTGTTTTAACTTGACGAATTTATAAACAGCGTTATACTACTGTTGTTTTTTTCATTACAAATAAAATGACGTATATAGTACATATTAAAACAACTACAATGTATATGAATGTTGTTGCCTGTTGATAAGTAACATGAAGGGAATGATTTTTTGTTCTAATCTAATACATACTGATCGGAATCAAGAATTTTTTATTTCAACTATATACACTAGAATAAAAACATATTTGTATTGGGAATTTTGCAGCCTTCAATATATAAGTTACTTAAAGGCTAAATAACAATAGCGATACTTACGATTAAATTCGATATAGTTAGATAATTTATATTCGAAAAAAAAATGTCTTTTTTTAGCTGTAACAGTATCACTGGATGTGTTCTGATACATGATACAAAAGGTAAGTTCAATTCAAATGTAGCAAATTTAAAGAAGAACATTTGGTTACTTGAACAATGATTAGCAAATAACAGGCTTTTGGAACGACATACATAATTCGGATCCGTAAACAATACGAATATAAAAAAATCTTCTTCTAATTCATATATCAGGTTGATACACAAGTAATTCAAAAGATGCACATATTCTTTTATGTAACTTGTATCTTTAGTTTTCATAATAGCGATTTCATAATACAACCAAAAGATTTAATAAATATACAATAAATAAGTATCACTGTACGTCATCATTTGCGTCTCGTGTGAGCATATTTGTTTTCTACCTATATGATTTCTTTTGGAAAATTTGTCATACAAATAACATTTATAGTAAATGTGGTTTTTTTAAGATTTTTATATTATTGCAAATAGCTGCAATCAAGCTCGTTTTCATTTTTGGTTGATAAAGCTGTCTCATTGGCAATTCTACAACACCACTTAATCATTAGAAACCACATGCATAATGTGCTTTAACCCGAATATTGTTTTTGTAGAAGTGACGGCATTCTAACTCATATTTATTTCTTATTTTTAGTTTCATCGGGTACCATATAATTACAACCATCCGTATTTTTTGTTCATAGTACCCTATAATTGTTGCGTTTTATAGTAACTTTGGATTTAGTTACCAATTAGGTTTATCAATATTATGTTCCCAGTCTGTTTAAGTCCAGAATAATATTGTGTTCAGACACAAATATAAGAAGGGGATAAATGCAATGAAATATATTTTTCCCAGCTGTTTTTAGGTGTTAAAAATGTTGAAAGGGGATATATTTCATGTATTTTGAGCATTAGAAAACTAAGATTTTCTTAAAAAGTGTCTTCTAATGCTAGACTTTTATCAAAAATTGAAAGAAAAAAATTTTTAAACGTACTGAAAGATGTTTTATAATGTAAATAAAACTGCCTTCTTTATTTGCTGGTGTAAAGAAAATATTTGTTTGTCTGAAAAGGATGGACAACATTTGAGCTTTATATTTAAAACTTGTTTTTATGAAAAATCTCAAATTCTAAGAAACATCTCCAAATGTTAGGATTTCATAAAAAAAAAATGATACAAATGTGTCCTACTTCACTCCGAATCTTTACTGAGTGTCAAATGTGCAGGGGGCAAATAGTTACACTCTTTTTTGTTTATTTATGTTTCATATAAAGTGAAATTACATGTAAGTCATATTAATAAAAACGGGGTTGAACAAAAATATTCATTTCATTTGTACATGTAGGGAATTAACTGTACCTTGTCAAGCAGAAAGAAAACTCTGAGTGATGAACATACATAAGCGGTATTTCAAAGCAACAGTCGTTTCTTATTTTGTGTTTCTATTGAATATTTAAACACAGTTTTTTCTGTAAAGTTTTAAACTAAAAGAGGACAAGAGTCGATTAACACTATTTATACATTTACATGTACATCTGTGATACAGTTAATTCACATCGGCGAGTCAAATTATAATGACTTCCTTAAATTGTTTGAGCAGGTTATTCCAAAATTATCATGTATAATTTGAATTGCTTGATGTCACAACTTATTTGTTGTAAGTAACCACGATCAATAGGATGAATAGAAATATAGAAGAATATGAAACATTGGGATTCTGATTAGTTATTAAAGGTACCAGGATTATAATTCAGTACGCCAGACCTGCGTTTCGTCAACATAAGACTCATCAGTGACGCTCACATCAAAATATTTATAAAGCCAAACAAGTACAACGTCTAAATTTATGTATGCTGACTGTAAGCCTTATTTCAAATTCACTTTATGACATCTTTTGTAGATGATCACAGAGATCACAGATCATCAAATGACACCTGGAAACAAGTTAGTTATGGTGTAGCTATTGGTGTTGTTCTTATTGTTATCTGTATCAGCATATGTATCATGGTAGTAAAAAAACGGAATCGAATTTCCAAAGCTGAAATTAACATCCCATCAGTGGAGTCACTCAACATGTCTTTGTCAAACCTAGCAAGCGGAGCAATTGCATTAGATCGAATAGGCAATTGTTATGATATGTATGAAGAAATTAACGAATCAGCTATTGATGCAATTCAATGTGAAAGTGATAGTGACTCAAAAGAAGGTTCACAGATCAAACCAACTGAGGACGCCGAAGGATACCTCAATCCATATCATCTGTTTGTTCATTCTCCACAGGAAAGACAATACAGCACTCTAAAGTTGTTAAGAACTGCACAAAACAATTAATCGTAATAAAATTGTGATAATCAATTAGAATTGTTTTGAGTGCATCGCTCTTAACAGACAAACAATTGAAAACAGTACAGTTTGTCGAAAAAAACCAACATTACTTTGAATGTTAATTGTTTTTTGCGAGTTGTCTTTTTCTGTATAACTTCTCCTCTTGCACATCATATTTGTCAAACCTCATGTCAATAGTCTTTGATGCATGATTGTGTTCATTATTAATTGCTCTGGCTTTTAACTAGTTGTCAGTAACTGCGAGTACTCTAAAATTGTACTTTTTTGTTAATTAGACCTGTTGATACTCTTTGTAACGTTTTTTTTTTGTTATTTAATGTTAACATGTGTCTTGTCTATATACCAGCTTTGATTGTTTGGAATTTCTACAAATTTTCAATTCCTCAAGCTATGAACTCCAAAATTATTTCATTTTTTCTTAAATACAGTTCCGTCACCTGTACACGAAGAACCCAAAGTTATATCGAGCACCACTTGTATAGTTTTATTGTTTATATCCATCCCAAATAAAAACCAAGTTTTAGATAAGTTTTATTGATATACAAGGAATTTCTTAGTATTCCTTAACGAAAGAGTATACACAGAAGTAGAGGTATATTACATGTAAACAAAACAATTATTTTCATTTACCTGTGTATAATATGACGTATTTTTTCCAAAGTCGATGGTTTCTAAAAATTGTTTAACATTTCTCAGTGGTTTTATACTTTTTCCTTAGTTTAAACCTATTTATTTACTTTTTGCCTTAATTGTTCATCCCTTAGTTTTATAATCGATATATTTGCATTGTATCACAGATCAAATTTATTCGGTCATTGTGTGCTAATTTGTGTAACTACATTTTATTTATTGAGTTCAGCTTTCTGATTGATATTTCATAGTGTGTCTTTCTATATTGTGATGTTATACTATTGTTTCAGAAAACGGAGAAGATGTGTACCATTAAAACGCTGCAATTGATTGCATATGTCCTAAGTCGTTTTTATAAAGATTAGACTGTTGGTTTTACACTAGTTATTTGGGGCCCTTTATAACTTGCTATTTGTTGTGAGCCACGGCTCCGTGTTGAAGGTCGTACCTTGACATATAATGGTTTATTTTTATACATTGTTACATGGATGGGGAGTTGTCTCATTGGCTCTCATGTCACATCTTCCTATATCTATAAAACATATTTAGTGTGTAAGAAAAACAGATACAACATTATCATTCACACTGAAAAGTCGGTAACCAGCTATTGATGTCATTGCAGAAAGCAAAACCTACAAAGTAACACAGAAAGCTTAAACTGAGAACCATGAACCCCACATAGAGTCAGGGATGTTTACAGGTGCCCCGAAAGTGGGATCAGATTTAAATCCATATATGACACCCGTGGTGTTTCTCATGTAAGTGCAGTTACAAAGATCTTTGAAATATTAGTTTTAAAGATACATCGAGAGAATCAACCCTTTTTGAATAAAAAGAATAATAGAAAACGCAATCATTGGAATATCATGTCAACTGTTACACACACACTCAATATGCAAGCACATCTTGAACGTTTATTCATACATAACTATGCAAATGCATAAGTTTGAAGCAGTCCATTCTTTTTAAGGGGGAAATCATCAAAATAAACAAGGCAATATTTCAAAATGTGTGGCTTATAATAATATATATATAGTATATATAAGACTGGCAGATATTCATCAAAATTTATTAACAATTGATTGCACATTACATAGAACGTTTTTCGACTTCGTGTAAGATGGTGTTTCTTTATCATTTTTTTTTTAATTGTGTGTTGACTATCATCTTTGAAACTATAGTAAACAAATAGCAACTGGGCAATATGCGTAATTGTTTCTCCATAGGCGGTAATGGTAACGTTTTCTTCTGTTGCTCAGCCCATATCGTAAACTTGTATATGTATGATGGTTTGTTTCGAAGCTGAGGCATTTTTACATATGTGGTTAAATTTTCAAGGTACGAAGTGTGATTCATTTTCCCGTAAATTAGCAAACCCCGAGTATCATTTTGCAATGCGGCTCCTCAAGGTAAAACATCCCATTTTTAACACAATAAGTTCTTTGAAAATTTAATTTAGTACTTTGAACACATTAAATAGCTCCATAGTTTTTACACATTTATTCTGTGTTCCCTTACTCTCTAAATTAACACAAATGGTTCAGCTCAGTCATGTGTTTATCATAGAAATGTGTCAAATATCACTACACAGAGATTTTTTGTTTACACGTGACTCTGGCAAGGTCTAGTACGCCAGACGCGCGTTTCGTCTACATAAGACTCATCGTTACTAAGAACTGTAATGCTGGATTCACAAGCGATTACATCTTGTGCTCAATTTGTATGATAGTTGTTCTCGGGCTTACACTACATTTGTAATTCCATTTTAAACCGTAGAAAACCATGAAAAAACGTTGATGTTGTCATGGTAACATGACTTAATTCAACTTCCGAAGCAAGGTTGTCGGCTCTCCGAATTACCCGAAGTCCTGCGTTTAACAGATTTGATGGCCGAGTTTATGAGCTTCGGTCCTTGCTTGGAAGTTGGACTTAATTATGTATATGGGCTGATAACAAAATAACGTCAGCCAATCAGAAGAAGCGTTACATTCAAAATTATTAAATCGAAAGTTATTTCAGACCCAGAATTGTGAGGCTAAATAGAGTTCATGAACTTTATCGCCATTGTTAGATTTGTACTTTTGTAGATAAAGAAACAATGTGTGTTTGAAAATTTTGTGCCATCTGTTCTAATTAGCTATTAAAGGTACAACGAATATAATTTAGTACGCCAAACGCGTTTCGCAAATTTGGGGTTTCAATACAGATAACAATCTTTGTTTGATGATTTCTACAAGAAAGTATTCATTAGTTCATTCATTTGACATGTATTGTATTTTTATATTAAAACAAGATATTAATTAATTTTTCCTACATGCTGTTGTCATGCTTTTTGATCATTATAAAGCAGATATCAACATTAACTGCAAGTTTCACGGCGTAGGAAATTAAACACTCACTGTAAAAAAATTAAACACGGCTGCACATATTTATTTATTAAATCATGTAAAAAGTCAGCTTGCAAATTGACAAGGCATTAACAAAAGTGTTGTTTTTGCGTTTAGTGAAACATATATTGTTATCATTTACATTTTTTGAAATACAAATATTTTCTCATGACCTAATTATTATTGTATTACAATTGTAATTGGAAGGAAATGGATATAAATAGTTTTTAATTTGGGCTTTCAAACAATGTTCTTTTGTCACTTATAAAGGATAGTATTGGTTTCCTCATGACCATATTTGTTTATGAAACAGTTGATTCTTTTCCGCTTAGTTTTGTGATTTTTTTGTTTTGAATTTCACAAGTAACTATTTTACAGTATAATGGTATTTTCAATCAGTATTTATATATGTACACCACAAGCACGACCATTCAAAGTAAAATCAAAATATAGAAGAAATTAGGACGATCGCAAACATGCACTGTTGATTATTAAAATGCAAAACAGTAACATTAGAAGTGTAAAAAAGTTATTTCTTTTAATAAATGATAAATGTAATTAATATGAAAATGAATAACAAGAATTCCTAAACTAAATATATGAAAAATCACAATTTCGAACGAAAATAAGGTCGATATCATGTGAAGTGTTGATATTATGTTTATGATGAAATTGTATATTTCCAATTACAGACTGCCAAATGTTTAAAATGCAAAGGTCCAAAGACATGATTGTATCAACTCTCATTAAATACCAATTTTTCAGATAGACAATTTAGTATAATCAGTTTAAAAGGAATATTACATTTAGCTACTAAATGTGCAAAGTGACATTTTGACATGAAAATAATTATTTAAAAATATAAAGGCTACATATATTTTTAAACACGGCAGCATCAATAATATGGGAGCAGTATGCTTTGTATTCATGGTGTTCATAATCATATATTTTAAAAAGAGAAATATTAACATGCTAATGTTTAATGGTTTTCATTATCACTTTCCAGTAATAATAAGAAATAAACTCGACGGTAACTGACTTTAAAGAAACCATGTAGTGACTAGAATACCTCCTTTACATTATTTCGTGACGAAATTAATATATTGTTAACAAGGATATTATGAAAATAGTCTTTTTATGCTTTTAGGAATATAAATTATGTTACAAAAAACGGACACACATCTGTTTCATCGTGACCTTGTTTTAAGTTGAGTTCAAATTGCAATTTGCAGAAAGTGTATATAAATTGGCTTTAACTAAAATGTTCTGTTGTTATGTTAAACGGAAAACATCGGTTTCCCTGTGACCTATATTCGTGTATGAAACAATCGATGTATTTCTGATTAGAATTTGTTTAATTTGTTTTAGCAGACAAATGATGAGACCATACTTGTGTAATCAAATTAATTATTTTAATTTCAGTATGCACGTGTTTCCCATTTGAAATACCATTCAAAGTATGTCGACAAAAGTAAGAATGCATTAAGTTAGTTGTATAATTACTCGATTGAAACAGTCTTAAATTTACTCTTGATGTAAATTTATAGGATCGAGGAAGTATCGCTCTTGAAAAAGAATTAGTTTAGCACGTAATCTTCAAATACTATGATTGAGGCGCGAAGGAAAGTAATCTTTCTTGAAATAGAATATTCCAAAATGAACACAACTGTAGACCATATATCTTTGACCTCCCCCTTATGGTAATAACTGAAATAATTACAAACTTTGATATTGTTCAGACCGTTCCGCCAGCACAAACAACATGTCTACGTCCTCAGTTTTCTTCGTTGACGGGAAACCACATTCAGTATAAACTTCATCTATTAAAACAGACAAGCCTGAAGAACTTAATACTGATTTCTTTTGATTTCACATAAATTGTTTACATAACAAGAGCTTGGTTGTATTTGAAATGTTACTACCTCAACGAAAACCATCAAATACTGATTTCTTTTGATTTCACATAAATTGTTCACATAACAAGAGCTTGGTTGTATTTGAAATGTTACTACCTTAACGAAAACCATCAAACATGTGTATACATTTACAATGTCATTGCTTTGGAAACGTTCCGATCTTATTTTATTTAATAGCATCAACATACGCATATACCATAACAACTCTATCATATATAATCTAGCATTTGTACACACACACACAAAATTGTTTCCTTCAATTGTTTTCAGACACATGTCACAACTTGTAAACGGAAAGATATAAAGATATAGGAAGATGTATTATGAGTGCTAATGAGACATCAAAATACCAATTTATAAAAGTAAACCAGTATAGGTCAAGGTACTGCCTTCAACGCGGAACCTAGGCTCACACCAAACAGCAAATTATGAAGAGTCCAACATGTACTTGTGGTAAACCATTCAAATTGGAAACCAAAGGTACAATCTTTTTACAAACTAGAAACAAGAAACACTTATGAACCACAGTAGTAGACAACACCCACTTAACATCAGATTGCTGACTTAGGACAGGTGCAACAAAATGCAGCGGAATTAAACGTTTTAATGGTACCAAACCTTCTCCCTTTTCTGAAACAATAGTATATCATAACAACATAGAGATAAACACTATAAATTATCAATTAGAAGGCTTTACTAAATCAAAAAACGTATCTCCACGTATTTTTGGAGAAAGTCTTTCATAATTATTGGCTGCATACAACAGTTGTACAATAACAGCACAATTATTGATAAGAAAAAACGGCGACAATGATCTTGTTAATATAAGTACAAAGTATTTCAAATTATCTGCAGTTGATTTTTCTTGCAATTTCTTTTTCACATTCCTGCAGAAGAATGTATTCGTTTGAAAAAGAGCAAATGGTGCTTGTTATTTGTGTATTATTGTCATTTTGTTTATTTTCCTTGGTTACATCATCTGACATTAGACTCGGACTTCTCTTAAACTGAATGTTAATGTGCGTGTTGTTGTGGTTTACTTTAGAGGTATAGGGGAGGGTTGAGATCTCATAAACATGTTTAACCCCGCGGCATTTTTGCGCCTGTCCCAAGTAATGTGCCTCTAGCCTTTGTTAGTCTTGTATTATTTTTAATTTTAGTTTCTTGTGTACAATTTGAAGTTTAGTATGGCGTTCATTATCATTGAACTAGTATATATATTTCTTTAGGGGCTAGCTGAAGAACGTCTCCAGGTGCAGGAATTCCTCGCTGCATTGAAGACTTGTTGGTGACCTTCTGCTGTTTTCTGTTTTATTGTCGGGTTGTTGTCTCTTTAACACATTCCCAATTTCCAATCTCAATTCTATTATGTGATTTTTTTTAGTATGCAATATATGAATATTTCATTTTCCTTGCTTTGTGTGCTAAATAACATCGCCGTGTACTCATAGAGCAATACTGTCTTACAGCCCTGCCACCTACTTTTAAAAACTGTGTACGAATGAAGAGTTTAGTTTGTGAGTAGAAATATACTACTTGTTTTTTTTCCTTCACAACTTATAGTTGGTAAGCAGATCACTAGTCTATAATCAACAATATCGCATGTTAATTCACGAAAACGTGAAAATTAATAAAAATCAACGCTAGCGGCTTAAACAATATACCACTATCAATATGAAACTAACATATCACTGTGCCTATATAAAAAAAGAAGATGTGGTCGGGTTGCCAATGATACAACTGTCAACTACAGACCAAAATGACACAGACATTAACAACTGTAGGTCACCGTGTGGCCTTCAACGATGAGCAAAGCCCATACCACATAGTCCGCTATAAAACTCCCCGTTATGACAATGTAAAACAATTCAAACTAGAAAACTAATGACCTTATTTATATTAAAAAAATGAACGAAAAAACAAATATGTAACACATAAACAAACGACAACCACTGAATTACAGACTCCTGACTTGGAACAGGCACATACATAAATAATGCGGCGGGGTTCAACATGTTCGAGGGATGTTTTCTATAGATGTATCAATAAATTTGTATAGGTGATCTCTTGGTGATGAAATGTCTACTGTCATTTATTATGATAGATTCTTTGATCATACTTGCCACAACTTGTTACATACATGTACTTTTACCTATTTGTTTTCCTATGCAACCCATAAAATAAATTTTACACAGCTGAACAATATTTCTGAGACTCTCCCAATCAAATAAATGTTGAATTATAAAATGTGTGATTCGAAGTAAAGAAGTACCTGCCAAATTTATGAGGATATTCAAAAATTATGAAAGTAGACTTTTAATACAAAAAAGGCAAAATGAGATATGTTGAAAGAAACAAGATCTTGTCGTCTTCAATTCAGTAGTAGATGACTGAGAAGGGCTTAAATTACTCGATAATAAAGTAATCGTAGGAAATCCGTAAAACAAGCTTTCCATCAATAATAAATACATATGCTACAATCATTGTTTTAAACTAGAAACGCTGCACACACCAGCAACCAAACGACGTGTCTCGTGGTAACTCATATCATTGTATTAGAATAAAAGCATATTGACTTCAGATGTATGTAAAATAACAAATGGGTTATCCGGTAAAAAGTTATCTTGGATTATAAAACGATCAGTTGATTTAATTCGATGTTTTCGGTGGTGAAAAAGATTGCTGATAATTTGCTAATAAGAAACTATGATGACTTAGGGGATGTTCTGATATGTACTAATGAAAGGTGTCTATCTTAAGCAATTTTGATGCATTAGTATTTGCTATTGCTACTGTATCGAATGTCCTCAAAATGGATTTGGTAGTAGCGTTACACCATACATCCTTGAGTCAATAAAAAAAAGTTATAATACTATCATCAAACGGTCATTTTACATACTTGAAATACCCATGAAACCAGCATATAAAACGGTTCGGTCGGACATTTTTTATGCTCTTCACTTATTATTTTATTTTCGTTAAAAAGTCTCACTGTATATGCTTTAGTATTTTTCTACAAACAAATATCAACGAATGATTAGTTTACCGAAAAGTTATCATACTTCGATGTTAGCAATAGCTTCCCCTAACATAGTTTTTTTGAAAGACAGCTGAAGATATTAATAAAGTACACTATGTAGTAAGTCCGTCGCCTATATTTTATTTTGTCAACAATAAAAGAATAATACATTTATTTAATAATGTCAATCATGTTTATGACGTTGATGTGTTGATGATACGATGATGGATCGTTGTGTAACGTCAAGCGACACAATTCTATGAATTCAAGCGACATTTATACGAATACTGTTTTGAACTAGACAGACATATCAAGGCGGGTGTTTGATTTGCTTTTTTACTTAATAACAGTTCATAATATGATAATTAACCCACCCAGACATACAACTATAAACAAACACGAAGTCTGACACTTCATTTGATCTGAAAAAATACTGAAAATTATTTCTTTTTTTTCTATTGTTCATCGAAATATCAGACTTGTATATTGTTGTCTATTCAGTACTGTTCAGACCATATTTCGCTTGAAGTCAATCCAGATTATTTTCAGACTATTTAATGGTTTGTATTTAACTTATATATTATACATAGAATAAACAAAATACTAGATTGCTAGAAAAAGCTTCTTGAGAATTTTTAATAGGCTACAATGAGTCGTCGTCTGACCATGACTAGATTAAAAGCATAAACATCCATTTCAATTAACTAAATCCCTTGTCATTTTAAACGATTATGTTAAAAAAAATTAATTTATATTAAGATCGAAATGACTGTTTAAGACTATACTTACACGCACTTAAAATGATAATTTGTGTTACTCAGACGTATAAACTAAAATATCCCAATGCCTCACAGTTTTATTCAATAACCTCTCCAATTTCAAAATCATCATTGAAAGTATGATATATAAAGCTATACTCGAAAAACTAACTTATTTAAAAAAGGAAACAGGTACACACACAAAGGCTTGTACATTTTTATTCATCTAACACATGAACGTTCATGTTCTATTAAGTTGTATTGGTTATCTTATTGTATGCACTACTGCAAGGAGTATAAAAAAAATAGACGAAAGATACAAAACAAATAAAAGTCGAAAATCAACTTACTACGCTTGTGCAAGAAACAACAGGGCAAAATAACAAACAGCATCATACAATACTAAAAAACTGAGTTAACTCAATATTCGAATACATTCATAAAAAATCAATTATTGAATGGAATACTTCAGTTTAAAAAAAAACGTAAAAAGGAATTAGTTTGGTTAAAATATAGATGAAGGATGTTATATACAATCTAGTTTTTAATAATGGAGTTAACGCATATACATATACAATAAAACATCTTCATAACGTTTTTCATAAATAAGACGAAAGCCATAGTTAATTGCTGTTGAGGGCATCATCAATAGTGTTCGTATAACATGTAACAATTACTTAGAAAATTTGTGTATTTAAAAAATAAATTGTCATCTAATTATTTTATTGTTTAAAACATACGAAGTAATTTAATAGCAATGATTGTAAGGGAAAAAAATGGTAACACTGACAAAGTTGTCATTATTAAAAACTTCAATACGATATCATTGTTTGTTGCTGTAACATTGGAAAATTAAAAAAAAAAAAAAAATACTTTAATTCATCAATTCGTAGATCCTGCCAGATAAACATTTTTTTCTATCTCCATCACCACCATAACCTATATGTACGTCTTTGAACAAGTTTTAAAGAGTGATAACACACATTTTCTGTTTAAACTGTATCGTTCATTCTATCAGAATCGTTGATTATTTCATGATCTTCCTGAACATTCTGTTCATGTAGGCGAATACTTCGATTTGCAGACAATTTCATTTGCTTGAGCATAAGCCGTCTCTGCTTCTGTCGGCCCAAGACTGCAAATGTTATCAAAAGAGCCAAAGCACCGGTACAAGCAACATATATCAAAATATAGTTATTTTCTACAACGAATCAAACATAATAAGTTGTAAGTTTTAAATACCATTTTTTTTTAAAGTTAATGTTGAAATCAGGATGAAAAAAAAAATACAGGATCATAAGTTTCAGCAACACCACCATTGAAATTATCAGAAATAAAATCATAACAGCTATTTTACACAAATATTGGTCTGGTAGGGAATTGAAGGATTTTCGAAACCAAAGTTTAATACTCAAGACTTAAAGGAACAGAAATACAGAAATACAGATATAAAAAAAAAACATTGCTACAAAAAAATTAAACAAACATGATGTAGGGAAATAAACTTATCTTGCAAAGGTTCAATACAAATACATTTCGTAGATTTTTTTCTTTAAAATATGGGTAAAGATCCTTTCCGGTTTAAAGAATTAGCTTTCGCTGTCATTTTCCAGCTCGAGCTTACCATTTGATCAAAGACTTTCCGTTTTTATTGTGTTTTTTGGAGTTTCGTATTTACTGAAGGTATTTAACGTTTCACATATTACAAAATATATGATTTCCATGTAATTTCCTTTCATATTTTGAGATAAATAGTTTTATCCGTTTTTAAGTTTTAGTTTATTTGGCAATACAATCAAATTCCGATGCATCAATATAACAAATAGATTTTGACAAACTGGCATCGTGGGAAACTACTTGGAAAATGGCATTCCACCCAGATAAGTGTTATGTTATTTCAGTCACCAGAAATAAAAAAAAAAATCACATTTAACTACACATTACACAATCATTCATTAGAACATGTAACAATAGCAAAATATCTGGGGGTCACCTTCAGGTCCAACCTTAAATGGGATGTGCATATAAACAACGTGTGCAAGAAAGCTTTTTGCACACTAGGCTTTCTAGGGAGGACCCTGAACATAAGTTCAACATCCATTAAAGAGCAAGCATATAAGTCCCTAGTAACGGTAATTTGTTCCTCAATTTGTGCCGCTATTTCAATATCAAATGTCATGGATTTCAAATCCATTACACATTTTATAGTTTAACAAAATTATATAAACAACATAAGTCACTTTTAAAATGGAGTCCAACTATATATTGTTATGAACAAGACCTTACTACCGGTCACTACGGTCTGTGTACGCGAAATGTGTTAATATGACCCTATTCGAATGTCGTATTTGATGTAAAGCTTCATAAAATGACGTGTGACACCTGTATGATTCAGATGGTTAGATACTTGCAGAATCTTTTTAATAACAACAAATGTGTTAGCAGACGAATTAACTAGCGAACCAAACGGGAATAGATTTATATCTATTTACTTACTCGCTAAAGTTGTCGATGATGTATTGGTTACAGTTTTCCTGGCATTTGATGTTGTTGATTTATCTAGATAAAATGAGAACATAATGTCATCATAAATTGTGTACATGTACATGTACATGTGTTTACATGTTCACAAAAAGTACACGAATGAGAACTGTGAAAAGGAAAATGCTATAAAAATTTTAAACGCTATCCAATTTTTGTCAGATAGTTCTTCAACTGCTTCAGTTTTTCTACGCCCCTGTTTTTTACAGATTCGGTTTTGGGCATTCTATTTGAAGATAAATCAAATAAAGCGCGTCTGATGCATGAAATATATAAAGTATGTATCTCATGCCTACTTCTTCCAAAATGTTTGGAATATATATGAAAACTCTTATAAGGCTTGTTTAGAATTTAAAAAAAAAAATTTGTGACCAAACTTGCATATTGGTATACATCATTCAGTAAAAGGTATTGTATATGATGCCGCCCATCTTTAATTATGTGGTCAAATTGGATCTTCTTCGTGGTTCCATATCGTGAAATGTTTATTAGCATTCACAAACTGCGAAGTTTCATGCTTTTATTATACAGTGACCAATAATGCAAATTTCGAATAGCACCTCTAAACGGAGTGCATAAACCATAGTTGATACGATATTCCAATGCCAGGTCTCGTATTCTGTATCGTCAAATACTAAGGATTTTCATGCTAGGATGTTGCTGCTGACAAAGGAGTCATTAAAGCCTGAGTTCAGATTTGTGAAGGTGAATTTATCTAACCATAAATTTTAGGGAGATCAGCATAAGTTGTACTTTCCTTTAAGAATTTCTTCGGAGTTCAACACTTTTGTGATTTTACTTTTTACTAATTTGGAACACTTGTTTAGCAGCGGACAACAAATATATTAAAAGTTTTGTATCTACAATCCCTTCCTCCTTTCCCAGAATTTGATCTATCGAACTAGACTTGTCACTTGGTTTGTACTTACATGAAGAACATAACAGGTACTATATAAAAAAAATGTAGGAAGAAGCATATGTCAACCCATACGAAGCACCTGAAATCAACTAAGTTTGTATGACTTAGTCATGTTATTTTTTTTTGTTTTTTTTTTTCATGGAAATTGCAAAAATAAACGTTTTACTATTTGCTCTTTTAAATCAAATTTCAAACTGTTGTTGTTCCAGCTAGCAACGTATATACACTTCATATTGAAATGTTTAATGACGATAAATCAATTTTACTTTACTGACCGTTTTCACCACGCGTTGGTATACATCCTGTCAAACTGTTACAACTACAAATAAAACTTTATTCTTTGAGAATATTGTAAACTTTAGTTGTCTTCAAACTGTAGAGGTTATAATGATTTTTATGTATACAAGGTTTCCCATTTGGATAAGTTGCAAGTTATGAAAAATACAGATTTTAATATGTCATTGTCATTTTGACAATTATTTTTTTTTATCTTTTCTAACATCCGACTCGAATAGGTTTTACACTTACCTTAGCTGAGGGTATTGGCGTGTGTTTTAAATTCTGTATTCCCTAGTCAGAAGCTTTAGCCACTGGTCCTTGTTAGTCTTCTACATTTTTTTTCAATTTTGACTCATTTCTATGTTTCAATTTTGAGTGTGCTGTCCAATTGTGCTCAACTTGTTCACATTTTTGTTTAACATTGAGCATGAAGTTGAAATCATCCCTTCGTAAATTTTACGGACGCCATCACCAGTTGGTTGACCGACCGTTATGGAATAACCGTTTCACAAATGATATCGGATATGTTCCTTACGTCGTAACTACAATCCCCTTCCCTTTCATGAATGTGACCTACCGAATTAGACTATTTACCGGATTTGTTATCACATAAGCAACACGACAGGTGCCGCATGTGGAGCAGGATCTGCTTACCCTTCCGGAGCACCTGAGATCACCCCTAGTCTTTTGGTTGGGTTCGTGTTGTTTATTCTTTAGTTTTTTATGTTGTGTCGTGTGTGCTGTTGTTTGTCTTTTTCATTTTTAGCCATGGCGTTGTCAGTTTGTTTTAGATTTATGAGTTTGACTGTCACTTTGGTATTTTTGTCCCTCTTTTACATTTGATACTATCAATTTATACATCCAGATACTTTTATCTACAACTGTATTAAACAAATAGTAGACCGTCTGTATTCACATATCTTCTATATGAAGAAATATTGTGGATGTGGATCACCATTCTTTTATCAGCATACAATTCGATAGTGTCGTTTATATATACATTAAGCAATGTTGAGTACTGGACAGATTTATAACATGTATATATGTGTAGGATTGTATTCCTTAAACATTCCTAATAAAAGTAATGTCTTATTGAATGATTTATCTTCAGACATTGTTTGTTTGGTTTTATTTCCTTCTATTATAAAAAATGTCAGACTTAACCTTTGATAACTATTTACACCTTTGATAACTATTTACACTACTGGATCGATACCACTGCTGGTGGACGTTTCTACGCCGAAAGTATCACCAGCCCAGTAGTCAACACTTCTGTGTTGACATGCATATCATTAATATGGTCATTTATATAAATGTTTTGTTTACAAAACTTTGATTTTTTCGAAAAACCAAGGATTTTCTTATCCCAGGCATATATTACCTTAGCCGTATTTGGCACAACTTTTTAAAATTTTGGATCCTCAATGCTCTTCAACTTTGTACTTGTTTGGCTCTATATATATTTTGATATGAGCGTCACTGATGAGTCTTATGTAGACGAAACGCGCGTCTGGCGTATTAAATTAAAATCCTGGTACCTTTGATAACTATTAAGATGAGAAAAAAAATTGAATGTTTTATTTTATTGACATTTAAAAAGGTATTTGTATTTTATAGCACTACGAAATTTTGGGTCAGTCATTTCACTATGTAGCTCTGAAGAACGATACACAACATGTGCAGTTTACTGTACTTTACAATTGTAATTGGTTTGCGTCATTGTTCAGACTATTCGAGATTATGGTACTATATAATGCAAAATAGACAAACACACTTAAGACAATTAAACTCTCGGAGATCCGTTGCATGTATAACTTAACGGGAACATTGTCATATACTCATAAATCATTATGATTATGGATCAGATATTTTTAATAATTTGATGTAATTATTTGTTGTTTATAATAAAGTTTAAAATTTAACCTGTTTCCAAAATACTCATAGTTTTAATTCTTCTTTGCGTTTGTTAATCATGTTGAACAACTATATATGTATATTGGGTTTGCTTTAGTTTATATGTTTGTTGGTTAGAAGAATCGTTAGAATAAACAACAGATTTTAACGAATAATATATATTGATATACCTTTCATTTTGGTGACATTTACAGAAATATGCACATTTTTGGCCATAAGTTCCTTTCAGGCAAGGGATACATTTCTCTGGTGTATGATCAACAGGTCGATAAAATCCAATAGGACATTCTGAAATATATCAGTCAGATACGTAAGTCATAGTATCACAGAGTTGAAAGGTAAACAGAAATGAGACAGCAACTCACCAACAAAATTAAACCAAACTACATACACAATAGAAGATCAGTCTTAAATAGACTAATGCATATATACTTTTCCAGAATTTAAATATTCTGACCAGAAAATTAATCTAGCAGTTAATCTAGGTTTATCATGTTCATATGGCCCTTTAAAAATAAGCTCCTTCTTGACGATTTGTTACGTGAACTCGATTGGTTTTTGTGTTGTCACTTTTCTCTTCTAAAGAGTTCTGAAATTCCTGTGTTAATTTCTATCTTATTTCTGAAGGTAATTTAAAATCAATAGTTGTTAATTATAATCAGTTTCCTTCATTAGGAGATTCATGCGATTTTGGAGTTCTTTACGTTCTGATAATTTCAAGATATACATGTATGCATGCATGAGTAGCTTGATAAAAGTGAGTGTTTGCGTTTTTCTTGATTTACATACATGCACATAAGTATGTTCAAACTGATTTAAATAAAAATTTTGAAGATACTTACGAACACATGTTGTATTTATCAGTTCATAGTTATCACAGCATCCTGTTTCGTTATAATACACAACTTCTGAATTGTAAATGTAACTACAAAAGTTTAAATATTAATTAAAATACAAAAATACACATAAACTTATTAGATATAACAGTAAAAAGCACACAAATAGTTCTCTTCATGGTTTTTAAATTTATAATTAATAATTTCAAAAGCTAGGATTAATCTTTCCTAAGACAATGAAGTCTTTGTTATATTTTTACTTAAATTTAGGACCAGGTTATGATTAGTAAACACACATGTTTTCCCGCATAAACACAGAATTGTTATCAAGATCACAATTGAAGACTTTTTGCATAAAATACATTTTGTCTGACCAAACACCGTTGGTCAAAACCATGAATTTCCAAAATTATGTATGTTAGCGATCATAACGTTTTTATCGTGTTAACTTTGATAAAGTTACAACTTGTACGTTTAGTTGTTCATTACTTGTTAGTGTATTTGATTGTTTACATCTTTTAAAACACTCCTGATTTTTCTTTCTTCTCCTTTTTGTTTGTCTTTCCCCTATGGAATAACTTTTGTTTTAGTCTTATCACAGTAAACTATGGAATACCTTTTATAGCATGATATAGGTAATTTTATTACTTCATTTGTATTATAAGTTCCAATATCGAGCTCCTGTACTGATTTAACAATGTAGAGAGAGTACTATGCAAAGACTCATTCAATGAGCAATAGCTTTGAGGAAAAAGTTATAAGTTATAATTAAAGTTAACTTCAGTGGACAGTGTTTCTTTATGTTAGTTAATTGTTTACAGTAAAAACAACAAACTGACGTCATAAACATTTATTTAGACGTTTTGAAAATATTTTAAAGTATTTTTCTGCTTTGTATTTCAGAATCGTTTATACGAAGTTTATATTAACATTGACCTTAACTCCGTGATGTGTCAGTGAAAAAAAACATATTATTTTTAAGGTAAACATATCTTTATGCACATTAACTAGAACAATCTAGTCATATTCTGATTCGTTATGTCTTTTAGGGGTAATTTCGTATTGATTTACTATCATCTCAATTTATTCATAACTTTGAAATGCTCACATATATTAAACGCTTGCAGCATAGTTAAAACAATTTTGCATTTTAAAGACAAAAGGCTATCTTTCCATCTAGATTTTAGTCCAATGATACTCAACATATCGTTTTGTTGTTGGTTTAGAATAGTTGTTCTTTCACAGAAATGCACAAACAATGTGTTGCTCTACGCAAGAAGTTAGAGCTATTTACATTAGAAAATAAATCTTTATGGTTGCTATAAATTATATATTGATTCAATTTTAAAGCGTTTTACAAATTTATAATCGGCATGTTCGCTTGTATAGAAAGTCAAAATTTTGAATTTATACAGATTCTATTTAAGATCCAGTTCTTGAATATGAACATTATTTTTCTTACCTTTTCTTCCTTGAACAAACTGAGCAATGATAAGAACAAATGGTCGCATAAATCCAAATTAAAAAATAAATCTGCGCACGACTTTGCATTTTATATAATATTTCAAAACAAACTTTGATCACAGGAAATTAATTAGTAAATGGATGACGCACTGTATAGCATACGTTGTATTTCCTACACTTCAACATTATGATTCTATTTGCATAGTTTAAAAAAAGAAATTTGTTATTGTTGGTATCGGATGTAATACAATCTGTTAAATTCTATGTTTTTTGTGTGTTATTTTAGTAAGTGTAGTGTTACGTTATATCCATGTATATGGCTCAAGGTCTTACTATCAATTGTAAGCATGTATAAAATATGAAGAGTATATCAAGGGACTGACGTATATGAAATTCGAAACAATATCATATATCGATGATAATGTAATTTTACATAATGAATTATTTTTTGGTTTCTGCCTAGTCTTTGTTCCTAGTTGTTTGATTTCATACGAAAGCTTTTAAGATTCGAAATCTCTATAAAACCTAGGACGAGTAAGTTGTCTGATTTGTCAATGGCCTGAAAATAATAAAAATAATGCACATTTTACCTGTTGTTTGACTTAGAGTAAATTTTACCTTAAATCCATATATTTTGTGGTTAAGTTTAAGGAGGACAGAATATATATATATATATATATATATATATATATAACAGATTCTAGCATGACGTCCTTCAAACGCTTTGAGTACACACCCGTGGTAAATATGAATATATTGGTTGGGCTTTTCCGATCGTACTATCAAGTCCTATGCTTTTTAATGAATAAGCTACCCGACATCATAGAATGTTGACGTCAGCGTATAAGCATTTTACGGGAAAATACACGCTTGGAAACCGACAATCATCACAACAACGAAACGAAAACAAACAATGCTAAAATGTGGTATAAGCCATTTATTTTATATACATTTAAGACATATAAGAGATAATCATTTAAATTCATTCAAAACAGTATGATTTAAATACGTTACTGTAAATAGCAAGTCACTTTTTCAGTTGGCTCCGTTCTTTTATGTCAATTTCATAGTTCGTTTATTTATGGAAACGGCAAATATTTGCCTCAACCTAGAGCGCTTCGATCCAAAAGAATTCCCATATTTGTCTTATTAGAATCAAAATAATTATGCGGGAATAAATATGTCGTTATTTTACCACGGGTCGTCCCTTTATGCCTCAATTTGTCCCCTCGATATCGATAAGGGTAAAATATTTGTTATAAAGGTTACCTTTGGTAAAATCACGATATATTCAAGCGCCCATGAATTATTTCTTAAACGAAATATGTTTCATGATTTTTCCACGGAGTTCGGTATTTTTGTTATTCTATTTTTTCTCAAGAAATATCAGCGGGATCAGAGTGTGGTCGACAAGAATAACGCGGATTACGGACAGATGTAAGACTACAGTTGTGCTTGAAAGCCATGGTGTTAGCTATCAAAGAGATTTAAAAAAAAATATTTTTTCCACAATTAATGATAATTGCATTTTCATTTTAATGATTTAAAATCAGGAACTAATGTTCAGTTGTTGTTGTTTGATGTTGCGGTTCATATATGTTTCTCATTTTTCTTTTGTATATAGCTCAAACTGTTGGTCTTTCCGTTTGAAAAGTTTTTACACTATTCATTGTAGATTATTTTATATCTTGCTTTGTGAGCCAATGTGCCACTTTTTTGCCAACAATTTCTACAGTGTAACTTCAATGCGTTGGGACATGGATAGATAATTGTCACATTTGCACTCAGACTGCATTTTCTTTTATGTATATAACATCTTAAATTATGATGTTATTAGAAAAAGTATATAAAGACTTCCGAGATGAAAAAAATGATTTTTTTGGGTTTTTGGTTTTGAATCACTAGTACGCTTTAAAATCTTAGTTTCAGAGTTTCTGTCGAAAAAAGATGAGGCGTTTATTGAAACAAGTATAGCTTTGAACAAAGTTTGGTCTTCGTCTTATTATTTGTCTTTTAAACACGCATCCTCTTACATGGTGACTCATTGCATACCTTAAGGCATTAGGACCCATACGTATGCTCTTCAATGAATGTGCATGTTGAATGAAAGAAAAAAAAAGCTTCAAAAAAAGTTTCTTTTACATCTAACGATATTTTCCTTTGCAGCTACTTTCATAGCCATGAAGATGTCATTGCAATATGGCTGAACAGACTTGAATATGAAACAAATCACAAAGCAGACCTCCGAATAACATTTGACTGAAGCCACATCAACCAACATATCACAAGTTCAAGCTACAAAGCACTTTGAAAAAAGATCCGAAGCGAAATCACACACTTAGTTCACATTGATCCACACCTGCATGTTTATCTGCACATAAGAATAACGCTTAAAATAGCTTTAAAAGATGACTTTGTATGATTTCAAGAAAGATATAACAAATCTGATGATTTTGTTTTATTCATTCAAACTGTCAAATAAACAAGTTTACATTAAACAATATTAATGTTTTTCCTCTTACAAAGTATAAGACTAGAATAGATCACGATGACATGACTCTGTCTCTTTCGTCATTACAAAAGTAAAACAGCTACTCATTTTAAGACTTGCATTATCTGTCATATTTATGTATACATAAATGAAATTATCGAGCAGAAAAAACATATGAGCAAATAATTTTCTATCTTGAATACACATTTTCATTTACGGCATTGTTACTATCATGTCAGTCATGTTAGGAATAGAAGCTTCAAATTCAACACATATTGAAATATAAAGATATGTCATATGTCATATGTTTTTGTTGTATACGTATAAAACACAACACAGTTAAATAAACACGTACGATTGCAAAACGGGTAAACACGGTGCTTAATAAGCTTTGTTTTGGGAAGAAATGTGAATTAGCCTAATGAAAATATCAATGTTTTATCTTGTCGTGCTTTTTTAGTGTCGAAAAGGACAATGAATATTCAAGACAGATCAACATCAGTGTATACCAAAATCTATTTTTGTTTTAGTAAAGCCTCATAACCTGGGGACGCACAATCTGACACAGATCGATACATTGAATATTGATGAAATATTATTCTACAAAAAACCAAAAAAAAACCATAAAACATTGACTAAAAAGCAATCATATGACTCTTTAATTTTTTAGGGCTTTTCACACTTCTTGATTGGAGTGAGAAAATGTTCTCCTCACTAATTAAAAATCTGTTCTAGGCAAATGATTGGTCGAAATTTAATTGTGACCTTAAATTTTCTTTGTTTCTTCTGAATTTTCCTATTGTGACGTCATGACAAAGGGTGACTATGGCTGATGACATCACATACAAAGTACACATTTTTCTATAAATCTTTTGAAAAAGAAGGATAATAATCATTAGAGAAACAGATTCCATCACTATAACTCGTGTATTACGATATTTCTCCAATCTCGACAGTTACATTTTAATTATTTAAAAAGCTCCGCAAGCATCGCGCTTTAAATATTAAAATCTCGAGTGGAGAAATATTGTAACACACTTCTATGATAGAAATTCTTTTTCATATAACATGTATAAATCATACGGGTCAAAATGACCAAAAGTATTTGTGTATCCTGAAAATGCATTTAAAGTCTTAACATCTTGGACGGGCATACTAAACAGGTGTGTATGTGTGGGAACATAGTACTGGGAATGTCTGCTTCTGCTTGCTGGAAATTTATTCTGTTTCAGGTCCTACTATTAGATACATGAGTTTGTGCCTATTATATATATAATTACAATTCTCTAAAAGTAAATGTGAATACTAATACTTACCTGTATTACATTTTGCATCTTCAAAGTCGCAACCCCGTGTCAAACATAGCCAAACACGCATGATGTGTCGTTTGAAGTATTTGAGCATATTAGGTTGGATTTCTGTAAATATTGACAATGCAATTTCCCATAGTAACTCCTTTTACAGTTACAACTGTACCACTTTTACTATGAAGTTTTGAAAACAATTTTACCCTAAAATCGAAAGTCCATATGCACCACAATTTTTTTCAAAGGTCAAAATATAGGCATACTTTCAAAGTTTATATGCCCTGAACTTCTCAGAGTTTAAACTAACACTAATTTTAGTAACTACCCCTATCTCACATGAAAGGTTACCCCAGATTTCAATGTAAACAATATGCACATGTTTATTTACTGATAACATTCCCAAGTTAGGTCTCTGTGAGATGGAACACAGATAGCATAACTGGGAACCAGTATGTAAACAAAATTGATTTTCTATGAATATTAAAGATCTCCACAAAAGAGGCGAGTTTTGAGAAACAGCTGTATTTACAAAGTTCAACCTATTGATGTGTTCACTGTAAACACAATTAAAAGTCAATTAGATAACTAGATATAGGAAGATGTGGTGTGAGTGCCAAACACATATCAATCAGTCATAGACATAGACAAGCTGGGTCGCCAATAAAAAACTAACAGATGGAATGAGTGTGAGAAATACTACTGAAATGGTTGTCACAGTTTAGCAAAAAAATGAGTTATGTGGCTCACTTCCTGTTCGAATATAGTACATAATCATTGTGAATCACATTTCTTTAAAGATCTGGTCACTTAAAACATGCTATTTTTTGTCCAAAATTTGAGTTTTCTTCAGGTTTGATTTTTCACTGATTTAAAATGAGCGGGGACTTTTAGTTAACAAAAAGTTTTTGATCCAGTTTTAGTTTCATGTTTCAGTTTAAAAACAGTTCAACAGTACAAAACAATGTTGCTACAAAGTGAAGTACTGAAATTTAAATGGCGATTGCAGCACAATATGGCTTTACCACGATTTGGACATTTAGACCTACATGCAATGTATTATTTATTTAAAAAATCAAATATTTACAATTTTTTATTTTCATGGTTAGTCCACCTGCAAGTCCTCATAAGGAAACAGATCGGTGGAATCATTTTGTACTAGCATATTTTCTGTGCATTATTTCAAATTTAGATGATACTATTGGTATTTTATTGTCTGCTCGCAAAAAGAGTAGTAATGATAATGGTCTTTATTTCGGCTTTTAATTGATAAATCATGTTTCAATAAAAATTTAAAGCGGATACAAACATATTATTTTATTACCTTGATTAAGATATATTCAAATTTAATTTGCCAGAAAATGTACTCGAACAATTTTCCATTTAGACTTGAACAAATGTTCTGTTTTCATTTAAAACAGGAAATATTGGTTTCCTCATGACCTATATTTGTTTATGAATCTATCGATTTATTTATGTCTATGCTTGTGAAACTTGATTTCAAGAGAACACATACTAATAATGTAACTATGTGATTGTATTATTTCTTTGAATTTGAGTATTAACATAATGATTACTTTCATGACATTTAAGGTATGCCGAAAAGAAGTAAGACAAATAAGAAATCAGATAAGTACACTGCTGATACCATCAATCAAATATTAAAGTTAGGATGGTTTAATAATCCAAATTAGTTAACTATAAATGAAGCGACAAGGCACTGCAATCTCAATCGAAACTCGAAGTATTACTATTTGTGCAATTGCAAAAAAAATGTCACTGATCTTCGACTAGTTGTTTTTAAACAAAAAATGCATATTTACAAACAAATTAAAACATGTTTAACCGCGCCGCATTTTCCGCTTATCCCAAGTCAGGCGCCTCTGGCCTTTACAAGGTTTTTTTATAATTTATAATTTTAATTTTAGTTGCTTTTATAAGTTTAGTATGACGTCCATTATTACTGAACAAGTACTTGTTTTTGTTTTGGAACAGCTGAAGCAGGCATACCCAGCTTTGCATAGGTACTGTTTCTGTATCAATCGGTAGTACTGGAAATCTACTTTTTTTTATTCAGTACTATTTTGTTACTTTGAAATTATTGTAATATTTAGGAACCTGTATTTTACAGTACTTTGTTTGTATTTGAAATTTAGGTACTACAGATTTTTTGTTGTATGGTAACATTTTCAGCATTTTGAAAGTTTGTCTTCTTCAAATCTCATAAAGTTATGATGTTCAAACATGGAATACTGTGATCATTGTTTGTATTATTTTTGTACCAATATTTTAAGTACAAATCAAGTACTGTAAAATACAAGTACCTAAATATTACAATAATTCTAGAGTAAAGAAATGGTACTAAATATTAAAAGTACCTTTCCAGTACTATAGATTTTAAGTACAGAAATAGTACAGAAATAGTACCTATGCAAAAATAGCTGTGTACGTGTGCGTGATTTTCTCGCTGTATTGAAGACACATGTATTCTGATATTTGGTCGGGTTGTTGTCTCCTTGTCACATTCCCAATATTCATTCTCAATTTTATAGTTAATTGTTGATAAAAACAATCGCTACCAAAAAAAAAAAAAAAAAAACATGCGTCAGTCTAGATATTTTTCTTTACGGAAGCGAAAAAACAAAGTCAGAACTGTTGTCATACCTACATGTAAAAGAATCACATGCACTTAGTATGCTTTTTGTTTTTTAAAAAAGTAAGGTCATTCACCATTTTGTTCAATCTATGTGTGTACATTTTTTTCAATTTCCCTTATTTTCTAATATATGATCTAACAATATAAGAATACGCATAACATTTCAGTGCAACTATATGATATCTAACATGTCATTTAGATAAAAGAAGTTGTGGTAAGAGTGTCAATGAGACAATTCTCAATCCAAATCACAATTTATAAAGGTAAACCAGTATATATCAGAGTGCGGCCTTATTTCTATTCATTACACCGAACAGCACACAATAAACGGTCATACATATGTTTTTATAAGTGAATCTTTCAAATATAATGGATTGTAAAAAAAATCTTAGTAGTACGGTAAAAATATCTGCCGTTTTTAAAGTATCAGTTAATTGGAAATGCTTGATACGATACAGAAAAACAAATGCCACTTATTTGAACACAATGTTAATTTTGACATGCAATTTCCAAATGTGCAAATTAAAAAAATACCTTCATATAAAATTGAGAAAGGAAATGGGGAATGTGTCAAAGGGACAACAACCCGACCAAAGAGCAGGCAACAACCAAAGGCCACCAATGGGTCTTCAAAACCTACAATTGATACTTTTCGTAATATTTCAGTTTCAAGTTAGTATATTTTTATTCAAAAGTCAGCTTAATTTTTCATTTTTTTTTATTTAGATAACACAACTGTTTCAAAAAGAAATTGATGTCTTTGCTCTTTTTTTGCAAAGTCGTTCTTTTAATAATACTAATTTTTGAAATATTATCTACTATAGGAATAATTGACAATATGTTGTTGTAACACTGAATGCAGTGGTTGTTATACAAACTGTCATCATAAATTTACTCAGTATTACCCACAATGAATTGAAAGAAGTATAACATTCACAATGTCACATATATCATACGTGATTAAAAATCCCATGTCGTAAATTTTCTTTGTTGCTGAAACATTGTAAGAAACCACAAGAGAATGTGTAACTAAAATACGTAGGTTAATCAAGATTTAAATATACTTCTTTTGAATTAGAGCGGTGTTCCAATAAAAGCATTTAAAGTCAAACCACATTTTGTTCCCAAGTCATATCGTATACATTTCCATTGTCAGAATCGTTGAACACTTCATGATTTTCTTTGATTTTCTGTGCATGTACAACAATTCTGTGAGTTGCAGAATATTTCATTTTTTTAAGGTTTCGATGCTTCCTCCTCTGTTGGAGAAAAAATGCAACTGTCATCAAAAGTGCTACAGTACAGGTGCAAGCAACATATATCATTATATTGTTTATTTCTACAAGGAATTCAAAATAAAGAATATTTAGTATTTAATTCATCCAGAATTAAGACATTTTCAAATATTTTATGTTAGGGGTCATTTTTAATTACAAGGAATCTTCGAGCATGCTTGAAGGATGCTCGGATAAAGTTTTAAAATGTAATAATTATGAATTATTACATACAAGATAAAATTAGGTATTATCAGCAAAATACAAATTCTTAACATATTCGAAAAAAATTAAAGTATGGTTTTTCACTTAATGTCACAGGCGGATAACCCTGGCTTTTTTTGTGTGGACGTATCGCGCGTCTGGCGTATAAAAACATTTTTCAACCTGTTACCTTTTGATGGCTATTATTCGTTTGTTTCTCTGTCCTTTTTTTCACCCATGTATCTGTTTATTTATTGTAACCCTGTCGTGTATTGTTGTCATTTTAATGTTATAGTTAACACTGCCATTAAAGCAGAAGGTTTGGCAAGCCACAAAACCAGGTTCAACCCACCATTTTTTCCACAAAATGCCCTGTACCAAGTCAGGAAAATGGACATTATAGTTTGTTTCTGTGTGTGTTACATTTCGGTGTTGTGTCTCTGTTGTGTCGTAGTTCTCTTATATTTGATACGTTTCCCTCAGTGTTATTTTGTAACCCGGATTTGTTTTTTCTCTATCAATTTATGATTTTTAAACAGCGGTATACTACTGTTGCCTTTATACATTTCCATTTTTAGAATCGTAGAACACTTCATGATTTTCTTGGATTGTCCGTGCATGTATAACAATTCATTGAGTTGCAGAACATTTCATTTTTTTCAGCTTTCGACGCTTCTTCCTCTGTCGGATAAAAACTGCAACTGTTATCAAAATTGAGTATTTAATTCGTCCAGAATTAACAAATTTCGAACTTTTTATGTTCGGGGTCATAGATTTTCAATTACAAGGAATCCTCTAGCATGATTAGAGGATGCTAAGACAAGTTTAAAAATGTTCTCAGCAAAACACGAAATCCTTCACGTATTCGGAAAATATCAAGTTATGCTTTTCACTTTATTTGTTACAAACAGGTTAATAGTCAAACAAACACTCAAACAGTAAACGTGCAATCTAAAAACTTGGTTGAAAGTATATTTTAAAGATAACGATTGTTGTAAAGTTAAAAGAAAAAGAAAACTTCTTTAATATGAATTACCTGTCTGAGAACTGAACAAAATATGATTATTATATAATCTGATTTTTGTGGTATAGAATTTCTAATTGATGGGTTTTAGCACAAGTTAGTTCTGATAACTTTGACAACACAGTTTACATCAACGTATCATTTATATGCTCAGGTTACATGCAATAACATTTACTTTATGTTTAAGTTCACATCATCGTCTTCCAATGCTCATTCTTCCTGAATAATATTGTAATTAAGTGACAATTTATAATTTTAAATAGCGTTCAATACTTTCATTACCTCATCAAGTGATGGGATAACCACATCAAAGAATGACACGACCACATCAAATAATGAAACAAACACATCAAGTAGTGTAAAATCGTCAAATTTTGAAACATCATTACGTAATGTTAAAACGATAGAAAGAATAGGCAAATCATCATTACGAAATAACAAAACCACATCATGTAATGAAACAACTACATAACGTTAAGTCACATTCACATCAAGTAATGTTAAAATCACATTGACTAATCATGCTAATGACACAACACATCGAGTAATGACAAAACCATAATGAGTAATGATAAAACCATATTGAGTAATGACAAAACAATATCAATTCAATACGAAAAATGACGTGTAATATCGAAACATCATTAAGAATTGTCAAAACCATATTAAGTAAAGACAAAATATCATCAAGTAATACGTTAATAGTAAAACAACATAAAGTAATATCAGACTTCCTTATTAGACAGATGTGGCGTTCCATAGTATACATATGACGTTTAGATGCTAAAGACGATGCAACAGTTTCGCCGACTTTTTCATTTATGCAATTTTTTTAAGCCAAAATATTTAATAAATGACATTTTTTCTAATATGTGGCATTAGAATGGAGATAACTATATTGTATGTTAAGTTTGGCCTTCGAAAACTTGATTTTACTGTCGCAATTATCCGTTTACTTATTTCCGCTCCGTGTCTCTAGGTAAACTCAATTTGCGACAGTAAAATCTACGTTTTACGAAGGTCAAGCTTAAAAAACAATACAGTTATCTTCTAAATTTAAACTTGGAGATTTAAAAAAAAGTTTTCATTAATTGAATGTTGCGTGTTGTACGCCCAGTGGCAAATTGCTCATGTTCATTTGTGAAATTTCAAAAAAAGCACATATTGTTTGCACTAGACAATAATATTGGTTTGCATCACGAATAATTCATTCATCAACATTCGAATATGATCATGTTTGTTTCGTTTATCACATCATATGTAGTATTTCGGTCGTTTTCTTCCTTATCTACTTTCGTTTCAATTGATAAACCATTGCACACGTTATTTCTTCCTTCGATTAATATTCTCCTACGTTGTATTTTCTTAACGAGTAGAAGTTTAAATCTACATCTCCAAACTGTCCAAATGATTATAACCATTATTCCTATGACAGCAATGGAAATCATGAACATGATTACACTGTTGCTCTCAGTACCTTAAAGAAAAAAAAAAGAAAATATCCAATAGTTATTTGTTTTAGATAATAACACATACTAAGTAGAAAAAAAATGAAATATAAAAAGCTGCATAGGTTAAATATACGCATGATATCATGTTAAGTATTATACCGTAGTGAAAAGAATAAGATACATTTGTTCACGTGTGTTTCCACTACGAACAGATCCAGACACTACATAGAGATGGGTCGTCGATTAGTTTCATTACAAACTATAAAAAATTCTCCCAGGGGGGAAACAGCAAATGTTTCGTGAAAAGGCTTCTTGACACAGTCAATCAATATAGGAAGATGTGGTGTGGGTCAATGTTTGTTATATCTTAATTATAAATTTGACTGTCCTTTAATCTAAGAATGTTTCTATTGAATTTGTTTCAGTTAACTTTTTGATTAAAGGCATTTTCGCTAATTTTATTAAGATTTTGAATCATTGATGAAAGTTAATGTTGCACTTTATACTTAATATGTGCGCACGATCAACGATTTGACAACTGTAAACATTATTTTACGAAAAACCATTTTACAATTTTTGTGATTAAATTTGTCAGACTTTATAATCCCGTAAAAAAGAGAAAAGACTAGCCAATAAAAAAATCTGTATTGTTTTCACACCGTCTAGGTGAGCGTATGTAGTCAGAGATTTGGCAGTGCAAACTGAACAAAAATATTTTGGAATTCCCTGGCAAATGATATAATTTTATACGGAATTGTATCACACTTATATGCCATTTATGAATAGATCGGCTCTGCTTTTGATACTTTTCTTTCTTTTTTTGTTTTAACGTCTACATCAATCAGAAAAAAATCATTTTAATAACTTATTTAAACGTCACTAAGATTTTTAGTCTCTTTAAAATAATGATAAAAAAAAGATTTCCATTTTCCTATTGTCATGGTATTGAAATAATTTGGATGAAACTTGCCCTCTTTATTATGATGGTAGTCCTAGTAGTACTAATTCCTGTAATTAAAGATTGAAAAACATTTGAAAAATAAATTTAACAATACAAAACAGCAACAAATAGAATTGATGTAAATACTGTACTGTTATTTCAAAAATAAACAAGGTATTTGAGTGAATATTTTTAATTTAAATTTTCACTATTGACGCTTTAATTTGTGCACAAATAACGACATATTCATCACATTCAATCCAGATAACACGACATGATTTGTTTAAATGACAAGAATTATACTTTTTAATTTTCAACAACGTGTAAATTAAAATTAAAAGCCACTGTAAATCGCATATAGAACGACGTGTTTTGTTAGTGTATGTATAATAACTTTTTTTTGTAACCAAAATTCATTGCCTTTTTGTAATGGTTCCAAATACAATGGTTACTCTTCGTAGTTGTATAAACACTACGACACTTTTTTTTTTTGAAAGGAAAACATGACTTCCGACACTGCAACACGTGTGTTACGATATTTTTCCACTCGAGACAGTTACATTTTATTATTTAAGGCGCGAGAATTGCCGAGCTTTTCAAATAATCTAAATGTAACTGTTAAGAGTCGATAAATATCGTAATACGCGATTTAAAGAGTTGGAATCTGTTTCTCTAAGATTTGTATCCTTCTTTTTTCAAAGATTTTAAGAAAGTTGTGTTCTTTATATGTGGCGTCATATGGAATGGTCGCCGTTTTTATGACGTCACAATTGAACAATTAAGACGGAACCACGAAATTTTGAATTAATAAACAAATTCGGACTAATAATTTGCCAAAAAACAGACATTGAGGATCAATATTTTTTTCTCACACGGATCAAGAAATGTGAAAATAGCACAAAAATGAAGAAAACAATAAGTATTTCATGTATTTATACATTTTATATGCAGTAAAATACAAATACAAGTAGTGCTTGCTGTTTTGGGTAACCTATTTCACAATTACGACTACGTTGCTTACCAAACACAAAGTCACCCTTTTTATCAGAGACGCAACCATTTTCATGATGACACCTGAAAGAAAAGAAAAACTTTATATCTATTCAATTAAATCAAAAGTCGAATCAAGTTTTTTTTTTTTATAAGTTAGCCATGCTTTTGATTTTACACCATTGCTTAACAAGGAGTTGGCGTGAGGTCTAATCTTTGATTCGTTGCCATATTTGGTGATGGTGTTTACTTAACAGCGAAGAGCTTGTATCCTTAAGTCAGCATCATGCGATTTATTCATTGCAATTTTGTCGTCGCCAATGTTGCCACTGCTAATGGTTTTTTCTTTTTTGTCGTCTAAGGTAATTCTTACGTTTTGCACAACTTGTCATACGATAGACAACTTTCGAGTTATGTCCTTCACCGTAAATATTCGTCAACTTTGCGTTTCTATATGACGTAATGTAACTGATAAAAGAGTTTTATACGGTATACGATGGCAAGGAGAGGACACAGCTCCATATTTAACACGGGGTTTTCGGAAACGTAAAATGTCATTTAAAAACCTCATGCAAATGTAATTTGTTGTATGACACTTTTTATTATTTTAGGCATTGAAAGATGATTACATGTTGTTATATGTGATCGTTATAAGAATATGTCCGTTACACTGCGTTGTTTAATGACAAAGTTCGCATTTATCAGTTTGAAGTTTACTAATTTGAGAAAAAAACATGTCAAAATAGATATAAGAAATATGAAGTTGAAAGGAAATACATGTAAACTTGGAAATATAAAAAAAATCAGAATGTAATTTCTATTCTTTCTTTATTCTAACATCCAAATCATACACGAAGAAATATGTTTGCTTGTCATGCAAACCGAAATTAACTTAGATTTAGAAATTATATATATATATATTCTTTATTTTAAAGATAGAAACAGATAGACTTACCTTTCACTATCGTTACAGAAACATGTTTCTCCACATTTTTCGCCATATTTGCCGTTAGGACAAGGTTCACATTTTGAGCCGTTGGATGTGAATCCCAACTCACACCCTAAAAACATTTTATTTTAAATATATTGACAAAGACATTGTTTTACTCATTTTTGCATTTCTAACAATTTAAAGATAAAAAAGTCTAATATCTAAAAAGAAAAGTGCAAATATGTATAAAAGGAAGGTTGTGATGAGATTGTTAGTTTGCACAGCATTCCGCTTAAATGATCGTCTTCAACTTGCAGTGATGTAATAGTTTTTGATGCATGTTGAAGGCCTCATTGGTAATATGAGTTAGGGAACAACAATAAAAGCGCTGTTCCTTTGCCTTTTTTGTTTTTTTGCTGTGCAAATACTGATTTGGCGTCAAGCATTATGGATACCCTATTTCCTTTCTTTTCTTCATATATAAACATTTAAGGAACATTACCGTATCAGTGACTAAAAACTAAATAAAGCCATTATTTGTTGAACTATTTCGCAGCTGTTTTAAACTTTCATTTCGATTTCAAACAACAGCCTTATACCTAACAGAAAACATCATAAATGTCTTATCCGAAGAAAAAAAAACAAACCCATAAGGTTATTGACATAAACCAGCTCCATATCATTGATGACTAGCAAGTATTGTAAGTATTTCCCTTTTCTGAAACAGTAGTTTAACATCACAACATAGAAGGACACACTATAAAATATCATCTGGAAGGCTTAACTCTATCAAAAAATTGTATTGTTAGACATTTTACAATAATATCTCAGATAATTGACTTTGAGAACAAAAATAAAATAATTTTATCCAGTTAAGCAACTTTGTTGGAGCTATGAATTGATGTTATTGTCCATGATGATGTGTACAAAGTGTGAGGATATTTGATTTCTAATTGTTGTTCGGGGTAGATAATAATTAACGTACCTTTGCATGTGTTATTTGTCCCTATTGGTTCAAAGTTGCGACAACAGAAGATTGTTGTGATAAAAATGGTCACTCCATTAGAAAACGTACTGGAGAAAAAAAGTAACGATTTATTCAACAAAACTATAGTATTAACATGCCTTAAACAGTTACAAACCAACTGTCTGTTCATGAGTTATACAATACTAATTCATAGCCATGTGTTTATTATCTTAATTATGCAAATTGAAGCATTCGTAGATAGTTTGTCTTTTAAGTTAAATCAGTGAATAATATTTTATATTAAACGTTAACATAATCCTGGAAGTTTAATTGTCAGCAATATGCAATGCAGATTTGAACAACAGGTAAATTATAATACTCAAAATTTTCTATTTGTTCTCATGCAAAAGTAACTTTCAATAAAAAGTAAAATCACAAAAATACTGAACTTTGAGGAATATTCAAAAAGGAAAGTCCCTAATCAAATACTTAAATCGAAAGCTGAAACAAATCAAACGAATGGCTGGCATTGATAACATAGTCCTGACTTGGTACAGGCATGTTCTAATGTAGAAATTGGGAATTAGCTGATTTGAAAGCTAGCTTAACCTCTCATTTGTATACCAGTTTGGCAGTTTTACTTTTAAGCTCGGCCTTTTAAAGCCCCTTTGTAGTGTTGTGGCTTAAAGTAATCCGCAATCTGCAACTTATCACTGTACTTTTTGACATTTATTCCTTTATCTTTCATTGGTTGCTGCATGTACTCCAACATTTATTTTTTTTATCTAATTTGCAATTTAACAGCAATGCGTGGGATATGTTATCTACTCAATTGCAGGGCCATATTTAATAGTTCTAGACAAATGGAACATAATCCGACGTTATAGACTTTGCTTGTATTGAGTAAAACAATAATAGCATTTCTCTGAAAGCAAGTCTTTCATTTATAATTAAACTTATCATAGACAATTACAGAAGTTTTACTTGCTACCTGAATTTAATATGTATACGGAACAGTATAAAAATCAGTTGAAAAAAGCTTAACTCATCAGATGGAAAAATAGAAGTGGACGTGGCCGGGTTCTTGTACATCCCAACAGAAAAAAGACACTATTACAGATATGAGATTACTCGCAGTTAACTGACAGCTATTTCAAACCCACTAACAGCCAATGAAAAATCATGCATCTAAAACTAAATTATCAATCCGTACACATCCAACATATAATGTATATGGTGTAAAGACGTCATAAATAGTCAGAGAATAGCATGAACTTTGAAATGCCAAGATACAGATATCGACAGATTGTAGATCCATGAATGAGTGTATGGATATAACACATTAGTAATATTTAGTTTGCCTTTAATATACTGATTACAAAATCAGTATTTATACCAATGAAGACAGTATTCAATGATCGTAATACAGTGTTAAAATGGTAACCTTTTAGACTAAGTTTATTTAAAGGATCATTTCTAAATTTCCGGGCACGGTTAACAACATTTCCTTAAAAATGAGGATGTGACTCTATAACTATATTGATCTGAGCGTCACTGACGAGTCTTATGTAGACGAAACGCGCGAAATGCGCGTCTGGCGTATTTAAGTATTATTCTGGTACCTTTGATAACCATATAGGTACAGGATGGTATATATTAATTAACTCTTGTGTTGAAGTGATACATTAAGATACCAACTAAAAAAAATTCTAGGCAATAACTTTATCAACAGCTATTTTTTATATATACTATTAAAAGTAAATATGTATCATTGCGTTCAATTCCAATATTGTGAAAAATGAAACTGAAGTCCTACATTTATTTATGCATTTAAAATGACCAAACAAAGCTTTAATTTCCTTTATACTTATGGTATGTATGTACTAGACACCAACATTAGTTTTCATCAAAGAATGTTTATCAAACATAATTTCTTACAAATTGTGTGATCAATTTTTATTGCAACGAGTTTAATTTCTCATTTTTGAATTTTACATGCTATCATTTCTTATACAACTTCAAGTGCATGTTCCCGTTAATTTTCATCCTTAACTTTGCAGTTTTAAGCATTAATAGCTATTTTGTCTTCATTTTACATATCCTGTCAAAATACTACTGACCCTGAGTTGTGCTGCAGATGGGATCACATTTGAATTGCATATAAGATGAAAGTAAATCCAGAAATTTCCCCTGGACACTGGTAAGTAGAATGTGTGCTGCTATAATGGAATATTTCACAAAATACCTGTCTGTTCTCTGTGGAACCTTTTCGAGCGACTTTCATCATTTAGCAAAGAAAAGAACATCAGTTTCCGGAAGTTGAAAATATAAATACAAGTGTTGCTGATATGAGCAGTTAGTCCATATGATGTTATTCGATACGAAATGACCTTAACTCTTTTGTCCAATACAGCTTTGTAATTTTTTAGTCTTCCTTTAGATCGGGTTAGAATTGTTATATACCTATAGCAGTCAGGGTGGTAATTTTTAATTGTTATCAGGTTATACACATTGTATAACAATAAAACAAATAGAAAGACAATATAGATTTACCTTTTATTTCGAAAGCATCGTCCGTTGGTTGACAACTGACAATTGCACATTCTGAAAACAAAAACTAAAATCAAGAGAATGACAACTTTAGAATTTTCCATTATACATGTGAAAAATACTGAATATTCTATTGTAAGAGAATAAGGACGGAAGTGAATGAATACAAAATAGTGGTTTTTTTTTTTAGATTCATATAACGTAGTTTAAAAAACAATATTTTATAAGGGCATGACAACCATTTGTGTGTTTCTATATAAAGACAAAGTTATGTTACATACTTGAACCATATTAAGCTTAACTCAATGTTTCAATAATACTAGTAGTGTGTGTATAAGTGGTAGAACGTTGTGTACATACAAATGCACATGTCGTTATGCTGCTTGATGAACTCAATTTGCAAAGTCATTGTAAATACTTAAAAAAAATAATCCTAAAATAGAAAGTTGATATGCATTACTTAGTGATTCAAAGGTCAAAAATAAGGGTTGTATAGCATATTTTCATCATTTATATGACCGAACTTCTGGGACTTATATTCAAATTCCGTACTACCACATCCCTCACTTTTGTATTTCTTCATAACTAAAAATTCGCCACAACCATGTGTATATATACTGGTAACATTCCAAAGTGATGTCTCTACGAGATGAAACATAGAGATTATGACGGGGAACCAGTAGGTTTACAATATGAAATATATATGCATATCATATATCTTCTCAAAAGAGGCAGAGTTTGTGAAACAGCTGAATTGGCAAAGTGCAACATATATGTACAAAATGTAATAGATTGTGCATTGACAATGCTTTATGTAATTAATGTATTTTTTAATCAATTATAATAATATTTTTTGAAGTTATTAAATATAAAACTGACTAAGATATTGTGACTTTGAGACTGCGAGTAAACAATATATGTTCAATAAGAGTGACATGTCTTCCCCTGTGGCCTGTTATCAAGCGTACATGTACATTAACATACATTTAAACATATAACGCATGGTTCACATTCATATAGTCTTGAAACTGTCTACTTCTTAATATGCATTTGAGTTGCAGCTTTATGTGTTACAAGTATCCGATACATCAAAAAACATTTTATATATTGTAATGTCTCACTAGATTTCATCAAGCAACGCGTTTGCTTTCAATAGAGCTTTTCATTAATAATAATAGCATGTATTGGCCTAAGACATTTAATGTGTACAAACTTTATTTGAAAATAGTATTTTTTGGTGCATATTTACTATTTTTTTTTTTTAAGAGCTTCAATTTGTTTACAAAACATTATCTTTTTATGAGTGCACTTTATAATATAATTTTAATTTGCCATATTTTGTTTTTAGCTAAATATTATAATTACCCTTCCGGATCAACTGATATCGACCCCAGATTTTCATAGGGTTTGTGCTGCTCAGTCATTCTATGTTGTATTTTGTGTACTACTTTTTGTCTGTTGATCTTTTTACTTTTTAGCCATGACGTTGTCAGTTCACATTTCGAATCATGATTTTGATTGTCCCTCTGACATCTTTCGCATCTTATTAAAATTCTTTTGAAATTACCGAACATATTTGCTAACGGGCTAATACATCCTAAAGGATCGTCTATATTCAAAATTTATTCTTTGAAAATGTAGTGTGCACATTTTCCTGTTGTCTCGCATTGCATAATCTTTTGCATTTAATAGGTCAGACAAATTCTATTCATGCTGTGTTTGTCAGTGAACCAAAACATTCCAGGTCACAAAATGCAGGCTTACTTTACATATTGGAATAGCTTATTTTTGTCTACCTAAATGATTGCAAATTTGCCTCAGTCAATTCGCCATTGAATGAAGTAAATAGTCCGAGTGAATAATGTTGGCCTTCAAAAGTAGACAGATAGCTTCGAGTAAGTATTATCAATTATAAATATCTTGGTCATGGGAAAACACTCAATATGGACACGAATTTTGGGATCCCACATACAAAGGTCATCTTACAACCTTCAGCGAGAAGCAATACTTACCTGACGAGCAAAAATAAACACATCTCCACTGCAGCATGACATGTACATGTTCTTCAGTTGAAATCACAACGAATTTTAATGCTCAGAAGTAAGTGTTCAGCGTTTGTAGTTTCGTCAGAAGAAATTTTAAAATCGTTTAGATACTAAATCAAACGATAAACATGACTGCAACTAGTTGCTATAATGTACTACGTCATTAACGATAAGAGAAAAATAATTTGAATTATATTTATCCCATATCCAATGTAAAAAGAAAATTAACAAAAATAATACTGAACTCCGAGAGAAAAGATCACTGAAAGGAAGTACGGTTTTACAGAAGGTGTGTACCGAAAACAATTAAGGTGGTACCCAACACCTTAACTAAAATTATTTTGGCTGGTTTAATGTTCATAAAATGTTCATAAAATTTTGACAAAGTATTTACTTTGACCCTTGGACAAAATAAATCAAACAATTTGAACCAACTGTTTTGTCAGAAAAATTACACTGGTTATATAGCAGTTTGACAAACACCAATTTTGATCATTGAGAAACTTAATATTTCTTTAGCAACACGACGTAATCAAAACGTTGAGCTGAGTTATCTCCCTGTAGTGTAAGGTACCACCTAAAATCAAATATATAAGTTTTTTAATTGATTTATTTCAAATTGTTATGTTGATCAGCAAAATAATCAAAAGGAATTAAGCTATTGTGAATTATGCATCACAAATACATAATCAATTCTGCTATAAATGTACACATTGAAATATTAGAATTTCCTCCAAAATATGCATGTTTTAATGTTATAATGAAAACCGTCAGTCAAATTACCCATACAGAAAACGATGTAATAATTTTTAATACAGGAATTAATCATAGTAACTGTTGTTGTAACTGACAATTTGAAGGTATCAAACAATTTTGGATGAAATAATTTATAAAAGTTTAAAGAATTTAGAATTACTTTTAAACGAAGCTTATTACCTAGCTGACATGGGAAAATAGAATTGATATAAAACAACAAAATCATAGAACTTATTTTACATTTTTTATTTCAGCCTATCACCATCATAATAATGAACCCAAATGCATATCGACCAATACATAGGACACTATATTAACAACTGTTATGTAATTGTATTGTTTCAATAGAGATAAATCTCTAATTTTTACTAAATGTCACTGCTTTAAATCTCCTATCGAATCATTAGTTTTTCAAATATGTAAAGGTTATTGGAATAGTCGATTAGTACCAATGAAGGATGAACGATTGAAATATAAACAATAAGTGTTGTTAATTTAAAATAGAATCAACAAATATTCCGAACTCTAATGACTGACTATATAGTTTTACTCTTTGTAAACCAGGCTGTAGATTTAGGGTGCCGATTCACTGTTTCGTGGTAAATCGGATTATCTACAATATTGATTGTCCTTGCCTGACTTCTAACATCTTTCAACGTTAGTTTGTTATTGCTAATTGATCTACCGAAACCAATCAAAGTAGATTCTTTGGAAAAAGAATACTCATTTTGAATACCTTCATTGCTTTGCAACGAGCTTTCCTGATGTCCAAACATTGTTTCAATTGACTGAAGCTTTGAAAAAGACGTTGCACATATGTGAACATCTGAACATTCACTTCCTTCTGGACTGTGTTGGTCATTTGTGTGTTTATTCGATTCATTTCGAGTTTTTAGTTGCACAGCTTGTGATTTAGAGCTTAGTTGTGTGGAACGAATACTGCTTGGTGTGTTACATGTATTCCCTTTTGTGGTCTGTTTGATATTAGGAATATTTGGTAATTCTAAATACGAATGATGGAAGGATCTTCTTGAAGTTATTGTGTTCATAGCTGACTCGTCTATTTCGTTGTATACACTTTCGATACCCTCTTCATCGTTGGGTTGACCATGTCTTATTATATTCGTTTCTCTGACATTGCCTTTAAGTGGATTGATGGATGAATTCCACCACTTGTGCAACACAACCCATAAAAGTAACAAACCGAGAAGTACAATGATAACAACTAACATCTGTTCCCGCGAAGTTATAGCTGAAAGTTGATAAAAATGGTCGATATATACATGTACATGATATAATTTCCGAGGTTACAATGCTTGAATTTAATGCTTTATTTGGTCAATAATTAAATTTTATTCCATGCAGTCATATTTTGGTTTTTTTCTAAACTAGCCAATATCCGATTTCCTTTAGCTGAAATGTTTTCATATCAAATTATAGCATTTATAATTTAAAGAGAACTATTTTGATATTGAAGTATAACATGAAAAAAGAAAGTCTCAATACACTATTCATTTAGCAATATTTCTTTGTGATAAAAACCCCTTATAGAAATTAAAGTTAAAACAATTCATGAGTATTCTAAATTGGTGTACTGGATAAGAATAACATGCTCCTGTTCATATCATTGTTGTAAACTTCATGGCATTTAGCTATTTGCCTCTCACATATTATATTATTTGAAAAGTACCTAGTATGTATCTGTCACAATTGTTTTTAATTTTCCCATTTAGTTTTTTATATTTTCATTTGTTCATGCATTCAACGAACGTACACAAGTATCTTTAAATGTGTCGAACACTGTAGCAAGGCTTTCGATTTGACAAAGATAATAACAGGATTATCAATGACAAAAAATATAGACTAGAGATCTATCATAAAATCAGTTTAGCGAATAACCTTAAATATATACGAGATAGATGATGACCTTCCTAAATAAGGGCAGACACACTAATATATGAAGATCAGATTCACTCTGAGTGTACATCAATATATAGATAAAAAGTACACAAAATAAATTACATTTAATTTCAATATAAAACAACATGTATTTCTAATAATGGTATCATACACAAGTAAAACGGAAGTTATAACCCTAAATAAAGAACAAATTATGATATACCCATCTCAAAATATCAAAAGCATTGAAAGAACACACAAATATTTTTATTATGGATATACATGTTTTCTGATTAGCTTGTTGTTGTTTATCAGCACATTGGCATAATTTTGGCATGTCACCGTGACGTCGTTAACGTTTTTCAATGATTTACTCCCTTAAACATGAGAAATTACATTTGAATTAAAAGAATTCACTGTTATATCTTTTCTGTCGAAATAATTTCATAAATGGGATTCACACGTTAAAATAACGCGTTGGCTGGGTTGTTCAGTGTACATCCAATGTTTAATGTTCTTTCTCGATAGACATAAACAATATGACAGTCATTCCTTAAAGAACTTGTTAAAATAGAATTATACTTCGCTTCCTTTAACTATCGAATGGTATTAACGTGAAACGAGGCAGAAGATACCAAAGAGCTACCACATATACAGGTCGGTATACAAAGCACGTTATACAAATTAAGGATCTAGCAACACGAGCCAAATCGAATTCTAGGATGACCACAAAACTGACAAACAAGTAAACGTATTTGATTAATTATAAATGTTTTAGAATCTAATATACGATATAGAGTTTCCGTATTTTGCATTTTAAATCCCATTGCAAAGTATTAACTTTTAAAGTATAACTTTTCTTATTGTATTTTACACTATAGATTTGTTTTGCCTTTTTTCTACGGGGTCTTTTCAATATAAAGGTGTCAAGACAATTTGAAAGTATGAACAAAAATTCCTACTACAAAAAGTGGGAAGTCTTTACAAACTTAAGAAAGTAGACGCTCTACTACATTTGTATATCTTCCAACAGCACCAATGAAATTATCCTGTCTAAAATTGATTACAAATTTGTATCGCTTTCATACACGTCATTTGAACCCTGGCTGATATTGGCTGGTTTACAATCATAACACCTCTCCTTTTTATAAATATAATTTACACAAAACTATTTTGTTAATAAATCTTCCAGTTGACTATTTTCATCTTAACTCGGTCCGATTTTTTGGTTTTTATATAATATCAACATTAAACTGTTACGTTTTATAACCTTTTGTTGGTTTCAAATTTAAGATAATCTAGTATATGAACAAAAAAACAAACGATACATACATTTATACATCGTTCATTTATTTATTATCAAACATGTCTCAAATAAAGCATGAATTGATGTCATATTGAGCTATCTGTTACAAGTACAAACATCGTTTAGCTGGTTATTTTCATTTATATATAAATTTGTAAATATATTAATTTAGTTGTTTTCACGACAGTGTTTTTTTTACTTAAATACTATTGTGGTAAACTTGCCTTCATTTGCCAAATTGTGCATCGTAGTTGTGCAGGTATTAGTACCTGAAATTGGAAAATAAAACAGATTTAAAATAATAACAACGGGATTCTTTTTGTAAATAAATTTTAATAGTTAGAAATAAAAACCCATTCAATGATAATTCAGTAAATGATCATGGCATTTAAGTAAATTCATTTGTTTTTCTTCTGTAAAATATTTAAACATGATAACTATATGTTACCAAACATGTTTTCTTTCATGATTCCATTTGAGTTCAACCAATGATGGGTATCCTTGGCACTCGTTTAAACATTTCAATACGGTAATGCTCGAGTCTTTTGTTAGGATAAATAATGCATAAAAAAGGAAATCTATATCATGTAGTGTTTGGATTTAACGTTTATCTGTTTATTTTAATTCATATCCGAATTTCTCGATTTTTATAAAGAACTAAACCGTTGGTTTTCCCGTTTGAATGGTTTAACACTAGTATTTTTTGGGACCTTTATAACTTGTTGTTCGGAGTAAGCCAAGGCTCCGTGTTTAAGGCCTTACATTGACCTAAAATGGTTAACTTTTATAAATGGTTCTTTGAATGGATAGTTGTCTCATTGGCACTCATACCACATCTTCCTTTATCTATGTTTTGCTTTTGTCACAATTGGTTTTTTTCCACTTAAATACTATAATTGTGGTAAACTTGCCTTCATTTGTAAAAATGTGAATCGTAGTTGTACGTTTAGTTGTACCTGGAATAGGAGAAGAAAACAGAGTTAAAATAATAAAAAGGGGATTCTTTAGTAATCAAAAATTAACAATTAAAAATGCAAACCCATTCAATTGATGGTCTGTTACACTTAGTGCAGTAAATGATCATGACATTTTAGTAAAATAATTTGTTTTTCTTCTGCAAAATATTTTCGTATCATAACTATATGTTAACAAAAATGCTTTCTTTCATGATTCCATTTTAGTTCAACCGATGAAGGGTATCCTTGGCACTCGTTTAATCCTGTCAACATGTTATGTTTGAGTCTTTCGTTAGGATAAATAAAGTATAGTTATGCAAAAAAAATCTATATCATATAGTGGGTTTTTTTTAGAGCCTTTAACACAATTACGAATAATATACTTACCAAACACCCGCTGTCCTTCTCTATCAGGGACGCAACCGTGTTTATGATGACACCTGCAAGAGCAAATACACCCATACAACAAATTAAAATGTAGATAATTATAACATTATGAAACATAAGTTATACAAACTTAGTTAATCAATCAAATCATGTGTCGCATTATGTTTTGCGGATATTACCGATGCTCCTGGTAACACTTTCGCTAATGTAGTGGTGTGAAGTTTGTACGACTGTCGTAAAAGTGAGAGGTTTAGCTCTGTAAAACCATTTGTTTTTAAAATTTTTTATTCTTTGGCGAATTTGTTGAGGTTTACTTCATACCAATTGGCATGTATGCTAAAGGCAGCATCATACGCTAATATTATCGCGATTTTTCTCGTCGTTTATTTCAATGATTTGTTTTCTGTCGGTTTAGTATTTCATATCTATGATCTTGTCTAGCATGTTAATGTCTATATAGATTTTCACGTTCCGGATAACTTTCCATACAACATGTACAATAAACCACTTCTTTACAGGAAAAGTTCCTCAACTTTGTTTGCCCTAAAACTCGTCAAGCGTCCTTGTGGTCGTCATTATGCAGGATGAGCTAAAAGTAATGTTTGTTCCATAAGTACTTAATATCTTGCTAACTGTGCAAGGGCTTACAAGCCAGGGAAGGTCGTTAAAAACCACCAGTTAGTTAGAACTTAATCACAATTCCTTAATGACAGCGAACTGATTATAAATTGTGAGAAATAAATCTCCCAAATAATTCATGCAATATTTCGTCTTATCTTGTCAACTGTTCGTCAAAATGGGTAGCAATTGACGATGCCACTAGATGCACAAATAATGTTTACGTAAACCAAAATTTAGGACGGAAATGAAACGAACTTGAAAGAGGTCTATTTAATGCCAAATGATACACTTAAAATTTCGGTTTGTTATATCAAGAACATCAGAAGCTGCTGCATGACAATGGTTTTTTTTATATACAGTCAATATAATTTTCATAAAGGCACTTTGAATTATTAGTTTACCTTATCAAAACGATTGGTGAGTTCTAGTTTCAGACTATTGTGTATATTGAACATAAAAAAATGCCATTTACATTTGCATGCAACACCCTTGACACCAATGAATGGTTGTTTGTGTCATGGAAAAGTAGTTGACATAAGATATACTTTTAATCATGTTGATAAGTTGAATCTAATTGATATTAGGAATACGGCCATTTTTATATTATAGTTCGTTTCTGTGTGTGTTACATTTTAACGTTGTGTTTCCATTGTGTCGTTTATTTTTTCTCTTATATTTGAGTGTGAATTCACATTACTAAAAGACGTGTCACGGTACTTTTCTATCTCAAATTCATGTATTTGGTTTTTATGTTATATTTGTCATTCTCATCGGATTTTGTCTAATGCTTAGTCCGTTTCTGTATGGGTTATATTGTAATGTTGTGTCGTTGTTCTCCTCTTATATTTAATGCGTTTCCCTCAGTTTTAGTTTGTTACCCCGATTCTGTTTTTTGTCCATAGATTTACGAGTTTTAAACAGCGGTGTACTACTGTTGCCTTTATTCATTCCAAATATATTCAGGTAATTAAGATGATTTCTAATTGATGCCATATAAAATGCAATCAACGTTAAACATTTGACCTAAAAGATGGTTTGTTGGATATATTTTTATGGTTTGTTTTAAATTCTTACCTTTCACTGTCGTGACAGGTGCATTTCTCTCCACATTTTTCGCCATATTTGTCGCTAGGACAAGGTTCACATTTAGAGCCATTGGAAGTAAATCCGAATTCACACCCTTAAAATATAGAGATTCATTATTTATGGAAAGATGTTGTTTTATTGAATCGTTGCTGTATTTTTAAAAGTTTAAATATAAGACACGTCTTTCATCTAACGAGAATATTCTATGAATGTACATTGCACAGAACCCTACCCTTCTTCTGTTATTTTGCCATTCATGGGTTTTGTTTTTTTTGTCTATGCATGTACTGACGTGGCATCAATAATTGTGCATGCTCTACATCTTTTCTAAATAAATCAATAAGAAATACTTCAGCATAAGCGACTGGAAACTAAATAAGATTGTCCTTTCTTAACAATTTTAACAGTTTTTTTTCATGGCTGATTTAACTCCCATATAAATTTCAAATAACAGACAAGAGTTGCTGAACCCAAAAAAAACCAGCAAATTTGAGAATATTACAGTTTAAAATTATTGATGGCTTCTAAGTATCGTAAGACAATTTCCGACAATATCTTAGACGATTATATTTAAAACCATGAATAAAAGTATTAAATTAAGCTCAGTATCTTTCTTTCAGCAATTTTCAAATTGTATGCTCTATGGTGATGATCAAATAGCTTATTGATATGTGATTTATAAATTGTTTATGTCAAAATATGTTTACATACCTTTGCATGTGTTATTTGTTCCTATTGGTTCGAAGTTCCGACAACAGAAGATTGTTGTGATGGAAATGTTTACTCCACTAGAAAACGTACTGCAGAAAAAAATACATATGATTCACTTGCCTTAAATAAAAATAACTGACATTCTAGTTGAAATTAAAAGTAATCAAACTTCTTTTAATTTATAGCCAAATATTTTATTGAATTCTGTAATTTAAGCATTCGTAGCAAAGTCACGGTTGAAATGAAATGGTAAAAAATTTATGTTAAAACTGTTAATACTCTGGATTTGTTCTGACAAATTTGACATAAATTTGATTGCTTGTATGATCTCAATGGTTCTTTAAAGTTTCATAGTACAAAAACAGGCAATGCGTATCTGCACGACATGCAAAATGTAATAATCCAAGTATTTGTAATATGTATCATGCAACATGAGTTTCAATTTTAACAGTTGTTTTACTTTTACACTCACTGCGATAAAGTCTTTTTAGGCTTATATGGCGTAACAAAATCATTAAACAACCATTATACTTTGATGCCGTAATTTCTGCAGCATTGTTGTTATTAATTTTGAAAGTACCGCTATGTGGGGGATTTGTTTTGGCGGACATATGTTCTACTGCATCGTTTGTCCTTTCTTGCAGACCTACTGGTTTTAAATCCAATTTCAATGATTGTTATTGATGCTAACAGTACTACTATTCCTCTGAAATCAAGCCTTCCCATAGAAAATAACATACATATGCATAAAACACAGAAACTGCATAACGATAAATAATCGTAACGAATATGATAGATTGTTAGTGGCGGCTCCAGAGGGGGGTTCTGGGGTTAGAATCCTCCTTTTTCTATTGACGAAAAAGCATTTGAATGAGGACATATAGTTAGAACCCCCTTTTATATTGACGACTAATGCATTTGCACGGAGTCATATAGTTGGAACCCCCCTTTTATCCTCAGTTGGGAGGCACAACTTTTAAAAATGGCTGGACATCCCTTGTTTTTCCAATATACACAGTTTTCGATTGACAATGGTGATACTTATTATCTTTCTTTGTGACAGATTATTATCTTACTATCAAATAAAAGCAGAAAAGTCCAAACATAAGTACAACGGATAGTTTTGGAAACAATTTCTTCGGCAAGCTAGAAAATATTTATGTCTCTTGTATAAATGCAAAATCCTAATAGTGTTTTTGCACAAAGCTAGAGCTAGGTGTAGATACTGTTGTGTAAAATCCTTAGATCGAGCCTGCATGAAGGGCTATTTACCAATTGTATTAAGTGTGTAGGTCATGTACATCGTATTACAACATGTACAAGAGAAGACAATATCATATTACCTTTTGTTTCGAAAACATTGCCCATTGGATGGAAACTGACAATTCCATGTTCTAAAAAAAAAAAAAAAGAAACAAGCAAATGCCGACTTCATTATACATGTCAAAATAACCGAATATCCTGTTTTAAGTGAATACGGACGGAAGTGAGTGAATGCAAAATTGTGTTTGTTTTAAATTATTAAATAAATATCCACTATTGAATTAGGTCATTTTTACGTTTCCATATAAAGAAACATTTATAGTGATGTACAATATATATATATGTACACATGTACACTAACAAGCCAATTTAAATTCACGTATCGTTTATGCAATATTCGGTGTTAACGTTCAGACTGATGTGTTGCACAAAAACGCATAGTATAATTTTTTGTTGTTAGATTGATTCAATTTGGGACAGTAAAGGCATTGGGAATACATGTACAGATAAATATGAAATAATTCCCATCAAATATACTATATGTTTATAATTCAACTTATTTTAGATATTATCCGAACAACGACAACCTTCCACTCTGACTATCCCGATAGAGAAAAGAAAGACCAACAAACAATATTGTTTCAAAAAGCATGTATTTGTATCAATTAAAAAATGTCTAACTATTTCACTGTCTGTTTTCGTCTTTTGTCTTAACCATTTTCCCAGATTAAGGGAGTGATTAAGCGCTAACAAATTAACCATGTTTAACCCTGCCCTTTTTTAGTTAATGTTTATATTTTGTTGTGTTTTCGTTGATTTGTTTAACTTTATGCTTATCGGGGCTAAAGGTATGTGATTAACTCACTAATGACGGCTGTACGCCTGAAATTGCTTGTAGCTACCATGTCTATATCACAAACAATTTAGTTCTGTGTACAAATTGCCGTGCCTTAATATGTTTCCAAACCAGTGTCCGTCTGGTTAAATTTAAACTACAACAATGAAAATATATACCAAGGCTGAACACCTATCGATATTTCCATCGATGCACAACACATTTTAATAAGAACTGCAAATGATAATGACGGACGTCACATGGTTTATAGTGACATGCATTGCGAACCTACACAAAACCCCTTTCAAATATAGATTTATTTCGTCCTCAAGCCAATGTCCCACTACTAAATTGTCTATTCTTCTTACCAGAACACTTGGTACAATTCATAACCTGACAATAAATTGTTCAAATAAGGACTTCGAAAAAAGTGGAATTAATTACTTTTGGAGTGTCAAGAACTCGTTGGAAGTACTTGATAAATTGCATGCTTATATTGGTGATTTTGAATCTGTTCAAAGTCACATTGCTTCACATTCTCATTAAGAAAAAATTCACACACCTAATTAAATAGGCATTTAAAAAGTATGTCAATTGGACATGCTTTGATACTATATCTGCCCTTGAATTTACTAGATACCTTTTTTGTTCGAAACAACATCTGACATGTTTGATAAACAAATTTAATAATAATAATGACAACTTCAGTATGTATACTAAAGAAATGTATCCTGTTGAAATTACTTTAAATAAAGCTAATACTAACAATGACAACTGCCTTTTACTCGATTTTGATATCTATATCACTAACGGAAAGCTTAATACTAAAATTTATGATAAAAGAGATGATTTTTCATTTCCTATGGTTAATTATCCATTTTAGATGGTGACGTTCCTTTGGCATTATCTTACGGTGTTTATATATCTCAACTTGTACGAATAGCTCGTGTATGTAACAATGTTTTAGATTTTAACGAGAGAAATGTATGTATTTCTGAAAGATTATTACACCAGGGTTTAAAACTATCACAAACTAGTCAAAACATTTACTAAATTGTATCCTCGGTATAAGGACATCATTCGTAAATATAGCCCAACATGCAGACTTCTTATACGTTCAGGTATTTCACATCCAATTTTTTTATGAAAATAATCTTTATAAAGCACAAAAATGTCAGTATTCATCTCCGAAACTAACACAACCTTTAAATAGACTTATTAAGAAGGGATATAGTTACGATACTGTTGTCAGGTCATTAAAGTTTGCATATGTTGGCGTTAAAATTGATTCACTTATAGGGTCTTTGCATCGGAACTAAACACATTTATTCGAAAAACCAGTTGTTGGCATGCCACGGGTTATGTTCTTTTCATATATGTTATGATGGTATGATAATAAACCCCTAACGGGAAGGATTGTGCCTGATATTCATATGATAAAATCATAATCTTTCAATCAGTTTAATTGAAGTCTGGAGCTGGCATGTCAGCTAACTGGTAGTAGTCTGTTGTTATTTGTGTATTATTGTCATTTTCTTTATTTTCTTTGGTTACATCTTCTAACATCAGACTCGGACTTCTCGTGAATTGAATTTTAATGTGCGTATTGTTATGCGTTTACTTTTCTACATTGGCTAGAGGTATAGGGGGATGGTTGAGATCTCATAAACATGTTTAACCCCGCCGCATTTTTGCGCCTGTCCCAAGTCAGGAGCATCTGGCCTTTGTTAGTCTTGTATTATTTTAATTTTAGGTTCTTGTGTACAATTTGGAAATTAGTATGGCGTTCATTATCACTGAAATAGTATATATTTGTCTAGGGGCCAGCTGAAGGACGCCTCCGGTTGCGGGAATTTGTCGCTACATTGAAGACCTGTTGGTGACCTTCTGCTGTTGTTTTTTTATGGTCGGGTTGTTGTCTCTCTGACACATTCCCCATTTCCATTCTCAATTTTATCTTTATTTGAAACAAGATACATAATACAAAATATCAATTATGAAACTAGTCCTTGACAACAATTGTGTGACTGAGTAAAAGCAAGTCAAAGAAGCAAGTGACTTTTTGTGTGTTCATAAAGCTTTTTGAATATATCATGTACTTAGTAATACTTTGTGGCTGTCATATTTATATCAATAAAACAGTCTTAATTTGTACGTTGATCGTTCCAACTGTAACTGAATTGTTATTTTGCATTTAAGTATTTATTTCCAAATCATGTTTTGTTTGTTTCAAAATAAAAGTGTTTTCGTATTCTAAAATACAATCATCTTTGTAGTTTAGTTTAGTTTTAATATATTTTATTGTTCAAAAAAGACAAATGGATTAGACACAAGTTTTTCAACTTAGTAGCGTCTTCTCCTCTTTGTAACTAGTAATGGCTGCATATTTACAAAGTGTATACAGCCTACTAGATGTCCTTCCCCTCATCCGTAAAGAAAACAAAAGCCCAAAAAAGTAAAAAAGTTTACCATATTTTGACACACCAGTCGTATACTATTATGTTATGTTCGGAATAGCATATACAGATAATATTCTTAATTATTTGAAATCAAAAGTTGTCAAACAAAACAAAAAAGAAATTGGTATGATTGCCAATGAGACAATTGTCCACAAGCTACCAACTGTTTTCTTATGATGACCAATTGCAATCAGGAGATCATAAACAAAAACGTTATTTATTTGATCGTGGTGTTGACAAATATTAAAGGAGATGTTTATAATTTGGAGCGCCAGTAAAAACAATTACACTGTGGTTTTGATTGGGTTTTCGAATCTGATCACCATTCATATTGGATCTACATTTTATAATTGCAAAAACATAAACATGCAAAGTCAAAATGTCATATATTGAAGGATGTGCTCTTAAGTTAATTCATAAGTGTAGTGAAGACTCATTGAGGCCATCATTGTTATGTACTTTTTTTTCATTCTTTTAGAATACATTGATCAACTACTAACTATCTAACATTTGTAGATGGTTTAGTTAAGCATTTTTGCTGAATGTTAACAGTTACTATAACTTGTTTTAGTTATTTAATTAATGCCAACTGGTCAAAGTACACAGTTAGTTCGTAGTGCATTTCTTTTAGACAATAAATATAATTTTAAAAATTCAACCTGCGCTTTCTCAATGATATTTTTAAAGTGTGTTGCATTACTTTTGGGACAAATTATTATGGGCCGGCACTAAGCCGGTCAATTATATGATATGGGTTTGAGATTGTTACACAAGTTTCTGCAGATCTTCATTATCATTTTCTGCGGTATATGAAAATAAAAGATTTTACATGTAGGTAGTTGAAATAAATACATTTTTGTTAACATTTATATAAGAAGAAGTTGCCAAGTATTTATAACAATGAATTTTCCTTGTTTTTCTTATGCACAGAATGCTTGACCCGTATTGCATGTATTTTGGGGATTTCCCAAACCAGATTATTTTTAGAAATGTAAACAAGGTACAATGTTCTTACAACAACTCGTCGTCGGAATATGGGAAATAATTTATAGTTTGCTTTATTTTCTCATTTTATATTCTTCTAATATTTTGATAATAGTATATACAGTTTTCATCATTTAGAAAAATAACCATAATAAAGATATCTTTATTTTCAACATAAACGATTTCGAAGTTCTTCATTTTATAGGTAATATGTTTCAGTAAGTGAAAGTGATTTTCAAACCTCTCAAATATCCACTTGGCGTCTGTTGATACTTTGCAAATTTTACTATAACCAAACAGATTGAAATTAAAATTGTCAGTTGTTACGAAAAGAATAATTTGCTTCATGTATCTAAAGCTTTATGGTTTTGAGTTGTAGTATGAAACAGTTTTTTAGTCTGTCGTATACCCGATGAACATATGAAGGGGATATGGAGTAAATGTACATGAGACAATAGTAATGCCAAAACATTGTAAAACCAAAATATGGAACGTTTTTATTGTTGTACTGAATATTTAAGTCCCCATTAGGCATTCGACAATGATCAATATTTCTCATGACTGATAGTAAGTTATCGTTAATCCTTCGCATTGGTTTGAGCAGAATTCAAATAGCATACAAAGCTACATTCCTATTTGTATGACTGTTATTAGTAGTTGATACTTCACCAAAAGCGAAAAAAATGAAAATATTATGTCTAGGATTTCTAAACCTTTACTAAAAGGGATATTTTGAAATTTGTGAGCCTTAAAGATTTTTATATCTTTTGTCAAACGAAGTTGGGACAGGGATTTAGTGTTTCATCTGTCCATCGTAGAGTTAAGGTCCATCTATCTAGTGTAAACATAATTATTTATAGTGAATTTGGAAACAAGTTATTTCAATTATATTAATGCCTTTCCACTTTGCGGATGCGAATGCTGCCTTAAAATGGAACTGGCCTTCTTGTTTTCGAAAGCTACAAGGGTGTCCTTTACGTGCAAGAGATGTCTATCTCTCTTAACACGGGTCAACCATTTATCGTCCCCTTCCGATGGACTATCATCGTTTCGCAAGACCCCACTCGCAAATGGTGTAAAGGGAGAGCTGGAACTGGAAGTGGTCCTGATAATAATAAGGTTATTTTGACTTACATTTCACATATATGAGTGACTGATTACATTTTTTACTGATTTGCGTTAGAGTCCATATCTGAGATGCAACTCGTGGGGAAATAATTTTTTGTCAGTAGATGGGTCTGTAATAGTCAGAACCTAGGGTTCCAAAAAATATGTCATCTTGACATAAACTTCATTGATGAGAAAATGAGATGAAAGTCCATATATGAGATGCACTTTTTTTACACAAAAAACATCCAAATTTCCGGCCCGAAAATTTTGGTGCGTTCACCAATTAAATCTTTTGTATCAACATGTTTTCGACTATAACTCATCTGATGGACAATTTTGTGTGAAGGGGGTCCTGAAAACGTTTACAGCTTCACGAGTGCTTATTTTTAACCTTTTCAGCTGGACAAAAACACTACTTTACTATAAAATTCATGACCGATTTTTTTGGCAGTATCATTTCACCTTCCTACATGCTATTTTAGGCATAACACATGGAGAAAAAAATTTGGAAGGGGTATAAAACAAATGGCAAGTAACACACTGTTCATATAAGGACTATATTCGTGGACAACGAAAATCAAAATGCCGATAACTGTGTACTCGAACCAACTTGTTACTAAGTTTATATTTTCCATTTTTTCACATTTTGTTTAAACGAAATTTATATAAGGAAGTATCCAAATTATTTTATTCTAAGTTATCCTAAAATAATTTTGGAGCTGCTTATCATTTAAGTACCTCTACAATTAAGTTTCCGGATATCCTTTAACATTAAAGGAATTGTTGAGGTCTTGAACTGTATCATTATGAAGTTTCATCAGCATGGAGGATATCTTAACATACAAGGACCTTCTTAAGTAATTGACCTACTATTAATCTTTAAATCTTGAAATGTTTAAGGGCCACCTTAAATATGTGTATTTTTAAATCCACAACATATACTTTGTCTAACTGACTTTTCGACACACATACATGACCTTTAAAAAAAGTGTACCCTACCTTTTACCGGTAATTCAAACTTACTTTTATGTCAGTTAGAATATTCATAAGCGGGAAGTAGATAAAAGGTATGGCGTTATCATGTCTATCTATTATTTTCAAAATGGATTATTACTACATATATTTACATCTCCATGTATATTTAATAACATACTTACTATAATTTAAACATATACAATCTTGCTGTTAATAATTACATGTAATTGATTGAACTTAATCATTTTTATCATTGTTTTCAACTAAGTGCAAATAGGTGAAACGAAAATATTGTCAGTATGTAATCTTTAATATGAATCGATATTTTTTAGCAGGTAAACAATATTCTATATTTTTCATTATACACAACATTATAAATAATACATTTTGCACCAGACTATATTCAAACTTTCGTTATTGTTTACAGTTCATATGTAAACAAAAACATAATAAATAGTGTCGTTGCTTTGAGTTCAAAAGAATATTCATTATTGAATATATGTCGTGTCCGTGCAAATTGTAACTCACGAATCTCTGTTCGATAAAATGCTTTTTAGGTTAATGAGAATTGAAATCAGTTAGATTAAGACTTTTTAGCTCACCTGACCCGAAGGGCCAAGTGAGCTTTTCCCATCACTTTGCGTCCGGCGTCCGGCGTCCGTCGTCGTCCTGCGTCCGTCGTCGTCCTGCGTCCGTCGTCGTTAACTTTTACAAAAATCTTCTCCTCTGAAACTACTAAGCCAAATTTAATCAAACTTGGCCACAATCATCATTGGAGTATCTAGTTTAAAAAATGTGTCCGGTGACCCCGCCAACCAACCAAGATGGCCGCCATGGCTAAAAATAGAACATAGGGGTAAAATGCAGTTTTTGGCTTATAACTCAAAAACCAAAGCATTTAGAGCAAATCTGACATGGGGTAAAATTGTTTATCAGGTCAAGATCTATCTGCCCTAAAATTTTCAGATGAATCGGACAACCCGTTGATGGGTTGCTGCCCCTGAATTGGTAATTTATGGAAATTTTGCTGTTTTTGGTTATTATCTTGAATATTATTATAGATAGAGATAAACTGTAAACAACAATAATGTTCAGCAAAGTAAGATTTACAAATAAGTCAACATGACTGAAATGGTCAGTTGGCCCCTTTAGGAGTTATTGCCCTTTATAGTCAATTTTTAACCATTTTTCGTAAATCTTAGTAATATTTTACAAAAATCTTCTCCTCTGAAACTACTGGGCCAAATTAATCCAAACTTGGCCACAATCATCTTTTGGGTTAGTATTTTGAAAAATGTGTCCGGTGACCCGGCCATCAAACCAAGATGGCCGCCATGGCTAAAAATAGAACATAGGGTAAAATGCAGTTTTTGGCTTATAACTCAAAACCCAAAGCATTTAGAACAAATCTGACATGGGGGTAAAATTGTTTATCAGTTCAAGATCTATCTGCCCTGAAATTTTCAGATGAATCGGACAACCCGTTATTGGGTTGCTGGCCCTGAATTAGTAATTTTAAGGAAATTTTTCTTTTTTTGGGTATTATCTTGAATATTATTATAGACAGAGATAAACTGTAAACAGCAATAATGTTCACCAAAGTAAGATTTACAAATAAGTCAACATGACTGAAATGGTCAGTTGACCCCTTTAGGAGTTATTGCCCTTTATAGTCAATTTTTAACCATTTTTCGTAAATCTTAGTAATCTTTTACAAAAATCTTCTCCTCTGAAACTACTGGGCCAAATTAATCCAAACTTGGCCACAATCATCTTTTGGGTTAGTAGTTTGAAAAATGTGTCCGGTGACCCGGCCATCCAACCAAGATGGCCGCTATGGCTAAAAATAGAACATGGGGTAAAATGCAGTTTTTGGCTTATAACTCAAAACCCAAAGCATTTAGAGCAAATCTGACATGGGGTAAAATTGTTTATCAGGTCAACATTTATCTGCTCTGAAATTTTTAGATGAATCAGACAACCCGTTGTTGGGTTGCTGACCCTGAATTGTTAGTTTTAAGGAAAGTTTGCTGTTTTTGGTCATTTATCTTGAATATTATTATTGATAGAGATAAACTGTAAACAACAATAATGTTCAGCAAAGAAATATTTACAAATTAGTCAACATGACCGAAATGGTCAATTGACCCCCTTAGGAGTTATTGTTCTTTATAGTCAATTTTTAACAATTTTCATAAAATTTGTAAGTTTTTACTAACATTTTCCACTGAAACTAATGGGCCAAGTTCATTATAGATAGAGATAATTTTAAGCAGCAAGAATGTTCAGTAAAGTAAGATGTACAAACACATCACCATCACCAAAACACAATTTTGTCATGAATCCATCTGCTTCCTTTAATATTCACATAGACCAAGGTGAGCGACACAGGCTCTTTAGAGCCTCTAGTTTTTATCCGGAACGTTTGCACGTTCGTTCTGGAAAAACAATGCAAAATCTAGCAATAAATACTTCTTGTTATATCTATTCCGTTATATGAAGATACTATATGTTTTAAAACCAGTGTTTTCTTACACCGACTTATTCAAGTAATGTCAATGAAAGACTTTTAAATTTTGTACGACAACTTCAAGAAGAAATAAATGACCACATATTCATATTTTATTCAAAGGTTATGACTGTGATTATAGAAACACTTGAATCTTTAGCCTCTCTCTGAAACTTTTAAGTAAAATTCTATTTACACCGCTCACATGAGAAAACCTCATCATGTACATATCAGGCTTAATAATTTGATATGCCGGTCTATTCCATTCAGAAAATGTCATAAATTTCACTGACTCAAAAAAATAAAACTATATAGATACATGAAATACTTGCCACAAATTACATAACATGCGTAATGGTTTTGGTGTGTCGTTGGCTGTTTCCTGTCTGTCTGTCGGTGTATTTTATATAAAGGTATATTTGCTTGTACGAGCCGTATATGTGTTGGGAATTGTGTGTAGTATTGATTTAATGTTTTTTGTCAATTTTTGATATACATTTTATGTATTACGCTGTTATTAATCAAACAGTAAAAACAACAAAGAAAAACATAAACATGTTGGTTGAATAAAAGGTGAAAATAAAAAGACACAGATGCTCTTCAAAATTACATACATGTTACATATATGAACATGTTCACGCATCTAAAATATCACTTGATTTTTATTTCAACTTGAATATACACGGCTTTTTTATATTCTTTCCATTCTTTTTTTTGTAATCATTATGAAGGTAAAATATAAGTCTCATTAATTGAAAGAAACACAACAATATAATACTTGATTGGTATTTTGGACAGTTAATTCATTGAACATCTTAGGAAATAAAAACATAAAGAATGATTACGATCTTGAAAGTTATTTGCATGACCTTCTGTCATCTGAAATTTCAGACCAAATTCTTTATGTGTTGCAATCATAAAAATTTCTTTACACGAATTAAGAGAGAATGTGGAACACATATCGCACAACAACACGATGATATCAACGTAAAGCTTGAAATCAAAATGTGAATAATTTTGTTCTCAAACAAGTATTACTTCAAACATATGTGCATCTCTTCTTTCAGCATGTCTTCTAGACTTTTACAGACAGTTCTGTTGGTATGTTTATATGTTTTCTACTTATATCATGCTTTTAAAATTTTTAATCCATATATTATATGTATACGTCATAGGTTATGATTTAACAACATTTGGGTTAATAGTTAGCATTTGAAATGACATGTATATTTGTCTGCAATAATGAACCAAAAACAATACGTATCACTATATACGACGTGAGGTAAAAAACGTGATAACTGAGTAACACGCCTTCGTATCAAGTAATAACTATGCTATGTAAACGGAACTTTAAGTGTCATTATCTCGAAGATAGTGTCTAAGGATTACGCATCTCAAAACACTAAAAATTGTAAGTGTAAGAAATATATCACATACTCACTGTATTTAAATAAGCATGCACACAGTCACAGTGTCGGATACACAACATAGACTTCATAACACAATCAAAAGGAACACATTTAGACATCGAATTATCAAGTATTGACAATACAATTAAATCTGAAATAAGTGGGCAAGTCAACAGTTTTAGGTAACATAAATATGAATGATGATATTAAGCTGATTTATTTACGAATAAGATAAAGAAATAACCTATCGAAATCAACAACATGCTGAAGGTATTACTGATGGGTTACTACATGTTTATGTAACCTGTTGATAGGAATAAGACATGTACCTATACAACATTCTATATTTGCCAGTTGCAATCCAAACCCTCCTGCAGAGCATATAAATTTATTGAATCGCTGATTTGTTCTCATCGTTATTTGCATGCAAAAATTGTCATCAAATGAAATGAAATAAACCATAATGATAATTTGTTATTGACTGCAGATTACTGTATTGCTGGAATCAATTTCATATGAACTATACTGCCCAAGCGATATACAACGTAATATAAGAGCAAACAAGTATTGCAATAGAAGTGGGAGTTATCTTTGTTTGTACGATGACAACACGATGCACAACAGAGAGTCATGTAGAAATAAGCCCGAGTTTGAAATACCTGGTAAGTAAACAAAGACCATTCAATGTGTTAAAGTGAAAAGAGGAAGCACAACTAATGACGTTTACAGTATATTTCTTTTCGTTTGTTTTAAAAAGATCATCTAGTTAAAACATTCAACGTTCAGTGAATTTTATGTTCATTGACAATAGCAACACTATTTATAAAAAATATACTTTTCTTGTATGTCATTTTGTTTTGTCGAACGGCAAAGTAAGCTTTCTCATCACTTTTCCGTTGTCCGTCGCCGTCTGTCGTCGATAACTTTTACAAAATATTCTCCTCTGAAACTACTGGACTAAATTTAATCACACTTGGCCACAACTGTCATTGTGGTATGTTGTTTCAAAAATGTGTCCAATGACCCAGCTAACAAATCATGATGACCGCCATGGCTAAAAATAGAAAAGGGGTGACATGTTCACCAGGTTAAAACCTATCTGTTCTGAACACAAGCCCTTGGTGGATTGCTTCCCAAGAATTAGTAATTTGAAGGAAAATCTTGCATTTTTTTGTGATTATCTTGAATATTATTATAGATAGAGATAAACTGTTATAGTTTTCAGCAAAGTAAGATTTACAAATAAGTCAACACGATCAAAATGGTCATTTGACCTCATAGGGAGTTATTTCCCTTAAAAAGTCAAATTTAACATTTTACAAAAGTCTTCTTCTGAAACAACAGAGACAAATTTTACCAAACTTGCCCACAATAAGTATTAGGGTATCTAGTTTACAAAAAAAAGATATCCAATGACCCTGCCTGCCAACCAACATGGGAAACATTGCTAAAAATGAACATAGTGGATAAACGCAGTTTTTAGATTATATCTAAAAATCTCATATAAACCAAAAGTATAACGGTTGCATTCATGCATAAATTGTAAATAAAAAATATCAGGTTACATGTAGCAACAAAGGCTCCTTGGCGCCTCTTATTTTAAATGGTATTCTATGTATTCAATGTTCATATCCAAATCATTATATTCTTATTAGGATACAAGTTTATAATTGTCGGGACATTACAAGGAGTTCCATGTGACAGCAATAGGTACCAACCGATTAGATTTTGGACCAATGAGAATTCTGAATGTGTGTTCAAAACGTCGAAATGCAATGGTATTGGACAACTTATGTACAAAAAAGGAACAGGTACTGAAGACACGACATGTAGATGTGATTATGCTAATGGCTATGATTTCGTCATTACACCAAGAAATCCATGTATGTGTTTGCCGGAGAAGGAAGATTGTACATGTTACTTAAGGAAATGTTCTGTTGGAGGAATTCTAACTCCAGGTAAGGGTGATTGTTCCTATGACTGTTCAATATTTATGAAGGGCCTACATGAAATAATATTTATATCATTTCCTTATCAATTTAATTTTTGGTTGGCTAGTAAATCTTTATTTAGGAAACTGCCTATAATAATTCAAACTAGCCGAATGTTAACCAAAAAAGGCAAGTATACAACCTTCAACAGTGATGAAGATCTATAAAAAGCCCAGGAATGGACAATTCCAAATGAGAAAACTAGCGACCAAAATCATAAGTAGACAATAAACCTTTGAAATTTGTTCAACAAAAAACGACAAGAGTAGCTATTAAAAAGCAATGAATAAAAATCAATCATGTGAAACAGCAATAATAGACAATATGGCAATTAAAGATTTTATAACAAATAACATTGCTATGATATCAAATAAGGATGAAGAAAAGTTTTTTTTTATAGCAAATTGATTTTAAAATACATTTAAGAGTTGTGTACGTTTCGCCTTGTAGGTGCTTTCCATAAAAGTAACATTGTTTTTATTTTTATTTATTTTTACTTGCCATTAATCATTAGTTATCATATACATTTGTAATTAGTAGAGTGATCATTTCTTGCTATCATGACTAAATATCAGTTTAATATACCGCATACTACTGTTTATGATATGCTGTAGAAGTGTAGTTTTTTGTTTTGTTTTTATGTTGTTTTAGGTGTAGTTAATTCATGATTTGAGTTTCATACACATTCCATTATACTAATAGTTTCACAACTTCACATCGATTTTGTTTTAGATAAAATCTATGTGTTGCTTGTTTTGATTAAGTTGATGAAGTTGCTTTTAAACAAATAAAAACAAATAATTTATATGAATCACATGTACATGATGAATTTAAGTAGTGCCTGAAGGCTTGACTTTGAATTTGAATACATTAAAGTATATGATCGTCAAGTATGTTCAATTAATATACATATCTTTAATCTATTTAAAAAAAACAGTGTTAATTCAAAATAAGCCTACAAATAATGAATTACATAGTAATACTTCTGTACAAAACACCTTAACTTTGTATTGACATTTTTTTGCAATTTTTGTAACACGGTTTTTAATATTATAACTGTAAAAGGGCGATAATAATATGAGTTTAAGATCATCACAAATAACTTCACAAATGACTTACCGTATATTTTGCACATTTCATTTCATAGATTATCATTGTGTTCCGCCTACAACGCACTGGAACTCATCATTTGAATGCCGATTGAAAGACAACACAGAGTAAGTTTATATTTGCCTCGAAATCCTTGCATTCTGTATTCTTTTACAAGTCTGAAAGAAAGGATATGGAATGACGCTGAAATATACTGTGTTTTAAAAAGAAATTACACAAAATTAGCAATGCATTGTTAACTAATAAAAAGTTACGTACAAACAGAGAAGTAAATATAGATTTACAAAGAAGCCATCAACATCAAATAAAAACGATGCTTAAAACAATAACGACGGTATTGAATTTAATTACAATAAAATACAATTTTCTGCATAACAAAATGTCTTTAACAAGTAAGGAAACTGACAGTTGTTGTCAATTCGTTTGATGTGATTAAGCTTCTGATTTGTAATTTCATTAGGGATTTTCCATTTTGAATTTTTCTCGGAGTTCAGTATTTCTATTACATGTATTATATTGTATACCTTATACACGTAAATTTACAACAGAAGTTGAGCAAAAAACTGGGGGTCATCCAAATGACATTGGTGTTGATAATCTTTATGTCCATGTGGATGTTGATGACTTGTATTGCTCTTATATTATAATGAGAATGATTTTGGCAAATTGCAAGCTTTCATATGTTTTCATCTTTTGCTAGATATATCATTCCCATAACAAATTATATTTTAGTTTCTATAAATTTGACTTACTTCCATATAGACTGCTGTTATTACTGTATAGTTGATTATTCATAATATGGATTAACATTGTAGAATAATTGAAGATCAAATTCAGACAGTTACTATTGACGAGTCTGGTGCTATAACTACAGGTAGATAAATTGTTGTGTAATAAATTATAAAACTGAACGATCCAATGAACTTACATCACTCATCTGCTTGAAAACAATTGTGACATGAAAATTAAAGTCAACATTGACAGTGTTTGAACAAACCGGTGAAAAGTGGGCCCTAGATTGAATTTAGTGTACCTTGAATAGTTTTGAAGACAATGACAAAACGCAAAAACCTAGGATTTTAAATGAGTTGTTTTATAGGCGAGTGACTTTAACCATAAAATTAAATTTTTAATGCACCTACCTAACACACGGCTAAATTATATATTATTTGAAAGCTACACATCTGTACTATCTGTTTTGCCCGGTCGTAAAAAAATCGTACGGTGCAATTTCCGTCAAATCAAGATCAAAGGCCAAGGACGAATAAGTGTATATTTTCTAAGTTTTCAGCCTGATTGCATAATATGACTTTTATATACTAAATTCACATATGCAAACAATTTAAACTGTTAGCAGAGAAATTAACAGTAATTATTCAAATGCATTTTTTAATATTTAAAGCGTGTTTTTGACAGAGAGCACATGTTTTCTGAAATTCGAGTAAAAGTTAACAAAATGTGTGAAAACCCAAAATTTTCTTTCTGGTGCAAATACTAATCACTTAAAACTAAGTAAAACCCTGTAATGACTATCAAAGAAGTTTTTGACATCATAAAATTTCCTAAAATTATGCTTACTTCTAATCATACAGCAAATCATAACAACTCATACAGTTGCCCAAAATACCGCCATCTTCGAAAAAACGGCTTTTAAGTATTTCTTCCTATTTAAACATTGTACATGTATGTGGTCAATATAAGATTTAATAAACAAATTCTTAAGAATCTGAAAAATTTAGAGTAAAAAAATATGTGCGCGAATCATCTTATTGCTTGAAATAAAGGGGGTGAAAGTAAGAGATTGCAATCTGCATTTAACTACATGTACCAGACTGAAATAAACATATTTCGACTTTTCTAATTGTTTGATTTGTAGCTTCATTATAAATATTGATGTAGTGAAAAGACCTTTTATTTATTTAATGTGAATTGAAAATTTAGATCAAAATAAATAGAAAATAAATTGATGAAAATTGAAATTTCGAAGAATTTAAAAAACTAGTAAACACATTATAAAACTTGATTTCTTGATTGCTTAAATTGCGTTGTTAATTGTTTACATGCATTAATTCATCAAATAAGAATAATTTTGAAGAAAAAATATCCATTAATACGCAACGATTTTAGTTACAACTACACTTCCTGAATAGCTTGAATGACTAGTTCATTTTTCATACGAGGATGACTTCATGCAAGAGTTTCTGATGACGACTGAAAAGAAGCTATCATTATCTTGAAACTTCACTTTCCATTATATAGATGATGTCAACTCACTGAATAGTGCAAAATTTGAGACAATGTTGGACTCGTATTTTCCATTGAAATGAAAATAAAAGACTCAACAGATATAGTTATACTCGATCACGTATTTTAAAATCGATGATGAGGGTTGATTGAGAACAAGTTTTACGACAAAAGAGATGAGCATAAAACAACCCATAAAAACACCCCTTACTACCAAATTATAAACTTTTCATTTTTATGTAACAACATTATAGCAACGTCTGCATATCTATACTACTAAAGGAGGAAACCGATTTCATTGAGCCTCATTTCCTCTGAAATAAAGGCAACTATAGTATAGCGCTATAGTCATCCATCGATTTACTAGTAACTGAAATAAATCCGGGTCACAAAGCAAAAACTAGGAAAATCATCCCTTTGAAAATTTCATGGACGCCACTACGAGTTGGTTGAAATTTATGAGATATCTGTTTCGCCAGATGACGACTGATAAGTTCCATCGACGTAACCAAATTGTCGTAATTTCTGCCGTGAATGTCACCAGTCGAATAAGGCTTGGCACCGAGTTAGGAAATACATGAGCCACAAGACTGGTAAAAGAGAGCCGTGGTGTAGTGGGTATTGCATCGGACTACTAACACAAAGGTTCCTGGTTCGATTCCCGTTCCGTGATGAAAATTTCAGGGACTGAATTTTTGGCTCTTCCTTGACACCATTTGTGAGTATTGTCTTGAGGAAACGATGAAAGTCCATCGGAAGGGGACGATAAATGGCTGACCCATGTTAAAAGAGAGCCATGTCTTTTGCACGTTAAACACACCTTTGTAGATTTCGAAAAAAGCAGGCTAATGCCGCTACAAGGCAGCACTCGCACCCGCAAAATGAAAGCGATTAATTTAAGTAGCAAATTGTTTCCCAATCCACTATAAATAAATATGTTTAAACTAAGACGGGTGTCACATGTTGAACATAATCTGACTACCCTTTTTGAGCCCCTGAGTTCACTCAAAAATTAATTTGGGGGTTTGTATTACTCAATCTGTAGTAGTTTTATGTTGTGTTTTGTATACTGTTGCTTGTCTTGTTCGTTTTTTGCCCGGCTTTGTCAGTTCGTTTTTAAATATGAGTTTGATGTCCCTTTGATATATTTCGTCACTATTCAAGTAGTAAAAGGTTTACAAATTATAGATCAGTGTAGCTAAATGTATCATGATAACGATTTGGTTCTGCATATATATCACCGTGAGCAAATTAAGTAATTTTCGCGGATATTTGTCTTATTGCGTTAATCTTCTTCACTTTATTTTGAGGTGATTTTTTGGCCGATTTTCATTACTGCAAGTTAATGTCTTTAAAGTAAAATAATACAAAAGGGACAATCAACATCTCAAACCAAGAATCAAATAAAGTTAATTTAAACCATGAACAAAATAAAACTAAAGTCCAAGAGACGAACAACAGTCAAAAAAACACAGCATACCATGAAAACGATCACTCCTAAAACAGCGAATGATCTTATGAGGTCAGGAAGGGTGTTTAACTTTTTCATTTTATTATTTCACAACTGCTTATAGTTTTTTTACATACACAATGACATGCATTTGTATTTTAAAAGCTTATGTAGAAAATGCTCAAAGCATCTTTTATTCAAATATTTAAAGCGATTAAACTTCTAAAGACATTTAATATGACTTACTATAACACGATTTTAAACTAAATAAGAAGCAGCCGCATTTTATTTAGTTCGTTTACATCCCGCTTTAGACAACCAAGTGTTTCTAAACAAGGTTACTTATTTCAAGGTTGACTACGATTTAGTCGCAAAGTAATGGTTGCATTTAAACATGATTACAAAAAGTAATAAAGTTTGACTTCGTAAAAAACATATTTTAACCTCAATTACCTCGCATATATTCTTTTCTTACTTTAAATACCCCTTCTTTTATTATGGAAAATCATTCTCCTCCCTGATATTCACAATTAGCGATGTGCTTTTTTAACATAGATTAACAAAATGATTGCTATTTGCAAATGACAGATTTTTGGGCAACTGCAAACACTTCAATAAAAGGCTGTTCCATGAACAATAATTAATAATTGCATCTTAAATTTACAAAACAAATATTCCTTGACTTAAAACATATACATTCATCAATTTTTTTAGCATACAAATATCGATTCCCCAAGATATATTTTGTTTTTCGAATATTTTTTTCATTTTTTTAGGATTTGTGATAAATTTCAATTTTCGGGAAATTTTGCGCATCGAATCTCTTATTTTTTTGTTTGATTTGGAAATTATGTATCATGTTCCATAAAGTTCATATGATCTTTTGGAAAATTTTATGGTACAAGAATTAGAAAATGGCGTTTTATTTAGTAATCGCAAAAATAGGAATGTGTTTTCATGACCTTTGACCTTGATTTAACAGAAAATGCACCGTACGATTTTTTTACGACCGGGCAAAACAGAAAGTACAGATTATCAGCTTTCGAATGATATATAATACAGCCGTGTGTTAAGTGGGTCATTAAAGTCGTTAACTAAGCGTCTTTTTGAAATAAGTCACTCGCCTATTATCCACCTGTGTTGACATTTAATACCATTCGAGAAAAAAATGATTAATATGTTGTTACGGCCAGAAATCGCCTTTAAATTGCCAACAAAAGACACAAATCAGTTATAAAAATTAACAAGATTTATTATACAAAAGTTTACAAGAAGTATTACACAAATATTACTGTCAACTTAACTGTCAAAATATGAGTTCAATCTTTTATCTTTATCTGTATCCGGATATCTTTCGGAATCCAAACTGAATATTACGTTCACTATTAAGTTCAAAATCCAGTATGATGTTGTTTGTAGAATTAAAGTTTCAATCCAAATTGCTGTGAATACTAAAATCTATCGATGTCTAAGTCTAAGTCCAAGAGTGAGTGTTTAACTTTAGTGTCTGTATATATATATAGCTGTCATGGAAGATTCTAGAACAGTCTATAATGGAACATCCTAGAAAGTTACAATAGAAGTCTCTAGTAAAATGTAGAAGTTTATATAACGCATCTTTTATTAGGATCATTCTGGAAAGTTCAAATCATTCTGTAATTGTTCCAGTGATTTCTAAACTGCACAGTTCTAAGATTATTCTGTAAACAACTATCAGGCCACACAACACAAATCAGGCCAACATAAATAAATATAATAATTACAATATCATAACAATGTTATTTGAATTCGTGAGGGTCTACATATTGTTTTTATCATAAAAAAAAGTCCTTGTATTCATCAGTTTACAAAATTAAGGACACAACATCAATATTTAGTTCTAAACTTCATCGTCAACTAAAGTACACGGCGTTATTTATTCATTAAACAGTGGCGGATCCAAGTGGTCTGGGGGTAAGAACACCTTATTTTTAGGCCTAAATTGCATTTGAATGGGGACATATGGTTGAACCCCCCCCCTTTTCCTGGGTTGGGACACCCCCTCCCCAAATTTTAAAATGGCTGGAACCGCCCCTGTTAAATGATGCTTTAAAATTACAATATTTTCTCAGGTCCAGAGCTTGAATTCCCTTACATGATTTATATAATTTTATTGAAAAGGATTGCTGCTTATAATAAAGTCATTGAATACAAAAATCCATGTGATAAAGTAATACAACTATTGTTAGTTCGAAAAGTTTATGAATACCATCACAAGCTGGCTGACAGATACGGACAATCTGTTTCACAGAGGACGACTGAAATGATCCAAATAACGTTACCACAATCCCTTTCGATCTTTTTCGAAAGTTGTTTACCATATTTTAGTTATCATAAGATTTGTTTTACATGATTACCACAATGGGTGTATCCTGTGGAGCAGGATATGCCTATCGTCCCTGACCACATTGCTAAGGTTTGTATTGCTAGGTCGTTAGTTTTCTTTTTTGTTATGTGTAATGTTTTTGACCATGTTGACCTTTGACGCTTATCGTATTTTGCCATGGCATTGGCTGTTTGTTTTCGAAATATCAGCACGAATATTTCCTTCCAATTTGTTAACCAGTAACGTGGTTGACGTATTTTTGTGTTTGTTTATTGTGTTTGTTGTTTAGCACGACTGTTGTTTTTCAATTGTCGCTTTCCAACTTTACCATATTACTTTAAAATTGTGATAAATCGACTGTAACTAGTGACTATGCTCAGTGATACCAAATCAAAGTTAAGTTTTATTCAGTTCAATGTATAATTTTGAACTTGGAACTTGGGTCTTCTAAGCTGATATGCATATGCACTATTGTTCTTATGATTTGACAATTATTTTCTTTTTGTCTTAATGATGTTGTGGTAATTTTCTTTGTATTTTATTACACATAATTTTGTCTATTTTTTAGGTCGAATCTACGTTTTATTCGCCATTATATTTTGTTTGGCTTTTCTTATTGGTATGTATATCACTTGTATTTTGACCAAAAACATATACATTCAGATTCAAATATTTTCAAAAATGTTATAACAAAAACACTTAGCTTAAAATAAGCATAAACAAGAATTATTATTTCAACTGCCAAATATGTTTTATGAAAGATAAAAAGATATGCATCACGAGTGTTAAAAGTCCAAATATATTAAACACATAGAGGCAATAGTTTTAACTACATGAGTCATGTTGCTAATTCATGGTATACAGGTAGTGTGTGACAGAATTGATACAAAATTGTGTATAACGAAATCGTAAAAAAAAAATGTAAAAATCTAGTGCATTTAATTGACAGTTCTTTTATTGTAGTGCCTTATCTCAAATATTTGTAAGATCTCCAACACGCCACAAAACCTGAAATCAAACTGCAAGTTCATTGCATTGTGCTTGAACCTGTTCGGCTGTTTTCAGTGTAACTGTTGTGAGTTCAATAGGTATTGAAAATAGAGATCTCATAAATGCATGTATTTGATGAAACAAACCTACAAAACTTCGAATAAATAAAGGCCCGATAAAGATGAGAGACCCATGTTACATGATAAAATGAACGGCATTGCACAACATTAATAGTGTGCCATAACCGATAAAAACAAATATGTATAGAAGATTTTAAAGTTAAGATTAAGGATCACAGTTCCACAATTATACTAAAAAAAATCATCATAGATACCAGGATTGAAACTTCGTATCTACGCCAGACGCCCAAAAACATCGTGAATCCGTCTTTTACACTCAGTCTTTATTTCTACAATTATATTTCATTTGTATTTTGCTTTTTAGACGAATTTGTTTATATTCACAGGTATGCTCATCTTTGTGCTGGTTGCATATTGCCCTCAACACCAGAGTAAGTTACTTACCTGAAATTGAAATTATTTGCATGAACACACAATATTATAAAATGCTTGTTATGCGTGACCTCAATTTGTTAATTTCTGTATTATTTGGTCCCTTGTGCGGAATTATTTCATTGGCAAATATATCACATTTTCTTTTTATATCATAGGTTGACAATGTACTAAGGAGACTGAAGAAATAGTCTAAAGAGTACTGAATTTGCGGCAGTTGATAAGTCCTAAAAATCAATTGAATGGCTGCAATTGAACGTTACATGTTAAAAGTAATCGTTCACTATTATTTAGAAGCTGTTAAAAACATATTGACCATTTCAAATAAAAGAAAAGATAAGTAATGACATTTAGAACATACTTGTTTTTCTCAGAAAATAAAACATACGTATATCAAAAGTTTGATATATCAAGAAACCATATCACCTTGGGTTTGTTAGTTTCTGTCTTCGTACACATTAAACTTTTCTTTAAATGTATATTATTTTTTTATCCGAAATTGAACGCATACTTTAATCTTGAAATGGATTGATATTTTACAGGCACTGATGACGAAGATTCATGGTTCAACAAAGAAATTATGAACAGTTAGTATATTAACAATTTTATCTGATTTGATCCAATTGTAGTTCATCTACAAAAGACACGCGAATAGCTCCTCGATTGACACAATAGAATTAAACGATTTATTTTTCAAATGTGACGTCACTTTGTACGTTAAGGCTTTGGCCAACTCGGCTGTGTATTTTTATGTTCTGGATTAAGTTGTTTTATGTGATGTATCCGTTTATTCTGTAGTATTTCACCACATTAGTTTTGTCATGTATATCTATCATACAGTCATTCTATAAAATTTACTGTTTGCAAAAGTATAAATTATTCTAAATAATAAGGATGTTCTTAGAAAACCCTAGCTGTATTGGGCACAACGTTTTGGAACTTTTGGTCCTCAGTGCTCTTCAACTTTGTACTTGTTTTGGCTGTCGAACTTTTTTCATCTGAGCGTCACTGGTTAGTCTTGTGTGTGTCCTGTACCAAGTCAGCAAAATGGCCAATGTAATATTAAAGTTCGTTTCTGTCTGTGTTACATTTTTTTAATGCTGTTTTTTTGTTAGGTCGTTGTTATCCTCTTATATTTGATGCGTTTCCCTCAGTTTTAGTTTGTAGCCTTGATTTGGTTTTTTCTCTCAATCGATTTATGAGTATACTACTGCTGCCTTTATTTGTATTCGCAGATCCGATGCACATGTCTCAATATTATATCAATCCCTTCTTGGTTTTAAAAAATCGCAGTAAAATAAAGTTACCTATCCTGAAATTAAATGCTAGTATATATTGTTCTTTTGATTACAAAATTACAAATATGTATTTATCGATACTTTGGGTGGACATGTGACTAAAAGATATGTTTAGTGCTATGGTATATGCAACACAAAATGTATTAAATAACGTCTCAGGATGGGGACATTTAATCCGATTCCTCTTGTAGAAAAAGACGATATCTGCAGGTTTAGAACTATTGCAACAACTATTTAAGAGGTCAGTAGGAGCCTTGTTTGAAGGTTCGATTTCTATCCCTATACAATAAACCCTCATTTTGTAGGCACAGTCTTAATTGCACCGATTATCATTCCGGAAGGCTAATATTACAGTATCCAACTACTATTTTATTGGCAATTTGTTTAGTCCGGAATATGCATTACATATTGACCACTGTACTTGATATCAACCAATCAATTATTTATGAAAAGAGAAAATGTCGAGCATATAAATTTAACCACTTTTCTCGTTGAAAAAGAGGCCTCTGTTTACTAAATTAAAAATGACGGAATTGACATGATGATAATGCTAAGTTGAATAGATAACATGATCTGAATTTGGCAAAACCTTTTGAATTAACAAGGACTCTATGCGCTTCAAATCATTTCGTAGTTGATTTTGCCTTTTTAACTTTTTTATTCGAGTTTCATTGATGACTTTTCTAAAGATAGCGAAACCTGCGTCTGGCGTAAAAGCTCTTAATCCTGGGATCTTTGATGTGTTTATTGGTAGATCCTTAAATCTAGCAAAGAGTTAAATCACAACAATACTGAACACCTAGGACAATTCTAAAAGGAATTTCTCTAATAAAAAGTTCCAACACATCAAACGAATGATAACAACTGTCATATAACTGACTTTGTAGAGACATTTTCTTATGTAGAAAATGGTGGATTGCTCTTATGTGTATGACAGTCGCATCAAATTCCATTATATTGACAACGGTGCGTGAACACAACGAACAGACGCAATAGGTAAAAATGTAAAAAAAAAGCAGGTGTATGTAGTTTTTTTTACCATTTTTTTTATTTTCAGATATCCTAAATAAGGAAAAACTAAATTGGAAAGAGAAAACGGAAAAGTTTGTCAGTACAAGAGCCACAAAAGTAATTTTGGAGAGAATTCAGAACAACAACTGTTTATTAATAAGTGGGCCTCCAGGCGTTGGTAAAACGGCAAATGCATATTGCGTGGCCTTTATTTTAGAGAAAACCCTTAAATGCATGGTAATTGAAGTAAATGCGTGTGATCTACATAAGTATGCATTGTCAAGTATGAACCAAGTGTTTATAATTGATGACGTTTTTGGGAGATATTGCTGTGACACAGATTTCAGGCTAATTTGTTCCTCTTTAAAAACAGTTTTAGATTACCATGCTAACACAAAAATAATAATGACCTGTAGATCGCAGATATATCATTTAGTGCAGAATCAACTAGCTTTGGAGAATATCTCCTTTGAACATTGTGATTTTCTCTTAGATGACCTTCAGTTATCAGTCGACGAAAGAAAGGAGATTGGTGAATCTTACCTAAAGAGTGGAATAATTAGTGAACTTAAAGATGATATTTGCATGTTATACAGCTTTTTCCCATGTATTTGCATAATTATAGCAGCTAGTAAAGGAAATGAAAACTTGTTCACATATCCTTCTAGCTATATAGCGTACGAAGTCAACAACATTAAACTGAAATCAAATGCGACCTACTTAGTGTTAGCCCTGCTCGTTGTTTTAGACAATGTTGTCGAAGAAAATGTACTAGATGAACATAACGTTACGACTGACGTCATGCTTAGAGATATAATTACTGAGTCAGGAATTTTGCAAACTCCTTCTAAAGGCTTACTGCTATCTACTCTGAGATCGTTAGATGGTACATTTGTTAGGAAGTGTGATCACGGTTTTACATGTATGCATAAATACATGTTTAATATGATGGTTGGTTGAATTGGTCACAATTTTATAAGAAGTATACTAAAATATGGATCTATTGAGTTTGTGCAGAAAAGAATACGATTACCTTGTTTATTAGAAAATATTGACAGTTTTATGATAAATATTTCTAAAGACTCGTATAATGAATATTTCACTCGATTAATACTCGACATAAGTCGTGGAAATATATCTACTGTATTTGCAAATAAGCAAATGTGCTCAGCTAAATTTCGAAAGGAAATGATTCCGCACTTTGAAAAACATTTAAAGGCAAAAAATATTGTTGATGCAAAAGACAAGTCGACTGTTATACATAAACTTTCAACATCTGGTTACACTGATTTAATAGCATATTTTGTGAAAAATGACATGCCAAGTATTGATAAACAAGATTCAGACGGAAAAACAGCTCTTCATTTGGCTGTATTGCATAGACATCAGCACATTGCTGAAATGCTTTTACAGCAAAAAGCGGACGTGCATCTCCTAGACAGTGACAGTCGTAGTGCAATTCATATAGCTTGTAACAATGGTGACCTACATATGGTAGAACTGTTAATAAAGCACAAAGCACACATAAACAAGAAAGAAAAACTTGGATTCACCCCACTACATCTGGCGTGCATACGAGGTCTTACTGAAGTTGTAGAACTACTTGTACAGGAGAAGGCTAAACTGAATAAAGTTGATGATATTGGTAGGACACCATTTTACGTGGCATGCGAAATGAATCGTTTGGATATAGTTAGAGTCCTCTTACAGAAACAGACAATGAACCATACCCATATTGAGGAAAGCAAAAATGGATTTACACCACTTCATATTGCATGTGAGAAAGAACATACAGATATAGTAGAAACATTGCTGAAATACGGTGCAAACGTAAATAGACCTTCAAAGAGTAATGACACACCAATGAAAATTGCAAAACGACATGGACATAAAGATATAATTAAACTTTTGCGGAAATATGAAAAGATAAACACGATACAAAAGTGAAAGAAGTGCACGTATTTGACTATTAAGTTATGCACTTTTATATCAAAGCAAAACGTTCGATTGCACTTGCTTTGCCTTAATTTTAGATGTCTTTACATTTATATTTCTTAGGAAAAGTTTGCGAACAATTTTTAAATCACCGAAGGCGAAATATATTTTTTACTCTACATAGTAGGAGGGAAAACCAAATATGATATGTAATCAATATATTTGTAAAATAAATAATAAATTGTACACAACACTTCCTTATGAATTAATAAAACTTTAACAAACAAACAAAAACTTAACAAAAGGGAATAGCTATAAGAAGATGTGGTATGAATGCCATAGAGACAACTTTCCATCCAAGTCACAATTTATAAAAGTAAATCATTATAGGTAAAAGAAAGGTGTTTAACACGGAACATTGGCTCACACCGAATATTCAAAACAGCAAGCTATAAAGGGCCCAAGAAATAAGTAGTGTAAAACAATTCAAACAGGAGTCCAATATCGATAAAAAAAAGAAACATATAACACTTATGAACCAGATCAACAAATGACAACCGCTAAACACCAGGTTCCTGACTAAGGAAATGTTCAAGCAAATGCAGCAGGTTTAAACTTTTTCTTTTGTTATAGAAACCAATATTCACCCTTAACCTGCCACAATATTGTTACATCGCAGCATAGAAAGACGCAACATAAAATATCAATCGAAATGGCTTCATTCTATCAAAAGACATATTGACACAAACAAGCGAACATACACTGGACGAATATAATTAATATATGCCCCAATGTAAATACAAAATCAATAGAATAAGGAGTGAGATGTTAAACAATATCATAAAGACAGCCATGACCTTAAAAAAAAACCGCCAAATAAAATTATGTATACAGGTAAATTAAAATAATTGTGTTGTAAGGTATACACTATATATAGCGAATTCATTACGGAAAATTGTTTTAACAAAACAAATTATTGTGTTGTTCATAGTACGTGAACAGAAGTGAAAAGTAATAGTCTTAGCAAACATTTTCAAAATTATCACTTTAAATGTATAAAAATAAAGAGAGACGAGATGTAACATTCAATAAGTAAGCAATACATAACAAAAAAACACTTCAAAGTGTATGAATAGATCACATTAACACGAAAGTACGATTTTGGATTACTTGCAGTTACTAAAAGCTAGTTAAAAGCTAATCATCTTTACTTTATCAGTTTTAAAATATAAATTTTGTCAATAACTTTCTGAATAATGAGCTTCAGTTTGAAATAAATATATTTTTAACGGGATGTTTTTGATTAAAAGGAAACAATATTTCATTCGATTTATTTTGAGTTTACGTCCTGTTATGATAAATGTACTATAGTCACTCAAAATGAATAATTTGCTTGTTTTGTTGCAATGCATTTATCTTCTTAACCGGATTTATATTTTAGCATCGAGCCTCTACACGTTTCTTCTTTGATATCATAAACACATAAGTGCCAGTCTTTGTAAGAATCAGGCAATTTAGGTAAAAATTAAAACATGATTAGAAAAAAGCCACCGAGCTTATCATGCTATTTAATACTAACCATCATCCTGAGTTAAAAATTATTAGTCTTTCGTTTGTGTGTGTCTGGTAATATCAAATAACTTGGTTAGAAAATTGGTTAGAATGATAGCAAATTACAGAGTTATTCTCCTTATTCGTTAATTTCTAGTGCATTTCAACCAAATTGTATCTTCTATTACCAGAACAGAAAATGGAAATGAATGTTATTTTTGTGCATAACTACATATTATGAACTGAAATCAATGTCAAATTGGGTGGGGGTTTTTTTTGTCATGTTTTCACCACTGCCTGATTGTTAGGCAGACTGGCACTTAAGCGCTAAATTCAAACGGAATCATGGAATTTTGTCGAATTTGAATAAAAGAGGGGGATATACTGTAACGATTTTACCCAAAGACCCCTGTTTAGTGTGATTTTTATCTTTTCGAAATTTGAAAGAACTTTTTCAACTGATTTTTATAGATCGTTCTTATGTTGTACTGTTATACCACTGTGCTAGGTTAGGGGAAGGTTGGATTCCCGCTAACATGTTATACCCCGCCACATTATGTATGTATGTATGTGCTAGTCATAAGTCAGGAGCCTGTAATTCATTTTTTAAAATTAATATGGCCGTTAGTTTTCTCGTTTGTATCGTTTTACATTATCATTTCGGGGCCTATTATAGCTGAATACGCGGTATGGGATTTGCTCATTGTTGAAGGCCGTATGGTGACCTATAGTTGTTAATTTCTGTGTTATTTTGGTATCTTGTGGAGAGTTGTCTCATTGCCAACCATACCACATCTTCTTTTTTAATTCATATAAAAGCAGACACATATCATAAAGGTTCGATCCCTTGAACCACATATCTCTCCTGTTGTCAGTGTTATCATGTAAGGATGGCTGTAAACAGCGAGTTCTTTTATTCGTAAAATATAAAATAAAAAACAAATTGTATTAGATACAAAATGTACTATAATTGAACATAAAGTTAAGCTTCTGTCTTAGTGTCATAGCATTCCATGAAATTTAAAAAAATTTTTTTTTTAAAAATCATGTCATAAATAAAAAACCCATTCCTAAAATGATAATTTCTTAACACAGAAAGAGAAACACAAGTGGATGCTCCCTATGAAATATGAAATGTCTTGGATGGACAAATATACACCCTTCCATCTCTAATTAGTAGAAGGAAAACAAGTGTATATTATTTAATTATCATTTTACTTTACTAGTCATCAAAGGACACATGATAATAGAATCACATTAGTATGATAAACGTGTCTGTTATTGGGTGTTGCATTCCATTGAACCCTTTTTCTGAGGAGGTACGAAAGATAACAGATGGAGAGTCATACTCATATATTGAAAATAAACTGTCAACGCCATGGCTTAAACGGAAAAAAGACAAAACAAATAACATTACAGATACAACATATAAAACTGAAGACTAAACAACACGAACCCCACTAAATACTTGGGTGATCTCAGGTGCACCGGAAGAGTAAGCAGATTCTGCTCCACATGTGGCACCCGCCGTGTTGTTTGTGTGATTACAAATCCGGTAATAGTCTAATTCGATAGGAATACAAGTGTATGTTTTGCTTGCCGTTTATGTTAGTACTGTGAAGTCATCATTTAAGAAAGTAGTTTACTCTACGATTGAAGTCACACAAACAAATGCATTTATCAAACTAGTATGTGTGACGTCAGTAACTGATTACAGACTAGTGCATGTAGTAGTTTACCTATACAACAAAGACATTTACATCATTTAAGTCACATTTTTTTTATATCTAATTTTGCAGTTCAATAGTTTAGAAAATATTGTTTATTGTCTTGATTTATAGGGTTTGACATATTTTAACAATCTGATGTTTCAATTGATTCTAACGATAGGTATTTGTGTGTTTCGATGTTGTCAGAACTTATTGCTTCATAATCATTTAAACTACCACAACCTCTATCACTGTTCTCGCTTTTTGAATGTATCCCATGAGATTCGTGATCAGTTTCGTGTGGAAATATTTCAGTCTCTGATTCGTTCTCTTCACTAGATGAACCACATGTATCATTATAGTGGATAGAAACACTAATAGTTTCGGTTTCCTGATTGATAATTTCTCCAACTTCCATACATGTATCTCTTCCGTGTACTTCATCAGAAATATCGTCATACAAGTGGGGCTCTTCCTGTACATCATATGTATGCGTAGCAACAGTTTGTTTCACGATGTCCGTGTTTACATTTGACGTCAAATAATTACTTGGAATATTATCATGTTTCTTCTTTTGATAATATTTATAAGTTAAAATAATGATAGTCAGGATAATGATTGGGATGACCAAGACTATAAATATCTTGTTATCCTTTAGAGGCTTTACTACTATAAAAAAAAAGACATATGTTTTAATGTTTTCGGAATAGAAAGATTTTTAATTAACATTAAGGTGGTACCTAACACTACAGGGAGATAACTCAGTAAAATCAGCAGACGTTTTAATGACGTAGTGTTCATAAGGGAATATTAAGCTTCTCAATGATCAAAATAAGTGTTTTTCAAACTGCTATATAACCAGTGTAATTTTTCTGATAAAACGGTTGGTTCATATTTTTTGAAATTTTTATATTTTTGTCAAAGGGTCATAGCAAATACTTTGTCAAAATTTTTAGAAAATTAAACGAGCCAAATTAATTTTAGTTAAAGTGTTAGGTACCATCTTAAATAACTGTTTTTAAGTTTTTTTAATTGTGAACATTTTTTTCCATATGGTTCCTGTTATAGGTTACTATGCGGTGTGGGTTTTGCTCCTTGTTTGGTGTTTTACGATTACCTATAGTTGTTAACTTTTACGTCATTTGGTATTTGGTGGAAAGTTTGCCTCTGTGGCAATCATACCATACTTTCTTTGTATATATGTCATAATATACCGAATAAACTAATGAATTGAGAAAAATAAATTTTAGTTTAGTTTTTAGTTCACTGACAATGTTGATATACATACCAATTCAATACGTAAAGTCCGCATCTTTTTGCTTTTGTTTCAATTATAGTAATAATAGACATAAAAGCAACAGACTGTGAGTTTTTTGTATGGTTGTCAACTGACTATATTTTTTTGGCGTAAAATGAACCTTATGGTACCAAGAATAGATCATCAAAACTGTAGGTCTGGTATGGGTGATAATTCGTCTCTTATAATAGAAATAATTGCATTGCGTATTCAATGCTCGTTTGACATTTTTTAAAAGTATTAATTATTCCTTTTAAATAAATAGTTATCAGGTACCAGGAGTATAATTTAATACGCAAGACGCGCGTTTCTTCTACATAAGACTCATCAGTGACGCTCATATCAAAATATTCATAAAGCCAAACAAGTACAAAGTTGAAGTGCATTGCGGATCCAAAATCCCAAAATATTGTGCCAAATACGGCTAAGGTAATCTATAACTACAGCTCTTATATGTGTAACTTTATTTGTTGCTGCATGAAACAATTACAATATCAACATATTTCAATGCGGGAATATACTAGGATCTAGTTAATACTTTTATTTCCTTTTATGTGTGTATATAATCTGTTATTAGGAAAACAATGCTTTTGCTGGAGCGCAAATGGAGTATTCTGATTTGAAAATACAATTCGTCTATAATACGAGAATATATAGATATGAATGAAAATACGAGATATCATAGATGCATGTATGACTTGTATGAAAAATTATCCCTTATGTAACATGACTTACCATCGGTAGTAATGCACCCAACTCTATGATCGCATCTATATACAAAACAAATATAATTTCAAAGAAAAATTGAAATGGGTTATTTCTACATGTCCTAATACATATTTCATTAATTTTTATAAAGAAGGCAATGTATTTATAAACTATTCATGCTTCTAACACTTTACCAAACACTACGTTGTGAAATAAACATATAAAAGATTCATCGTTAGCCTATAGATACATAGCTCACATATTATACTATACATTAAACGTAGACATAATACGCTAGCACTTGTGCCATTCAAACCATGCGATGAGGAGAAAATATATGTATACAAATATTAAAAAGAAAATGTGGTATGATTGCTAATGAGACAACTGTCCACAAGAGATCATAATGACACCGTACGGCCTTCAACAATGAACAAAGCCTATACAATGTATACCGCATAGTCATCTATTAGATGTCCGAAAACGCCACCTTTTGTCCCTTACTGTAGTCATTCTATAATCAATCTGTCAGATGTCATAGTAATAATGTTGAACATAAAAGCTTGATGAACTTTTTATTTCGTATTTTTCATGGTAAAGTTCAAACTCATTAGAAAGCCTCCTTTTAGCATCCTGTCGTTCGTAAATTTTCGAATTACGATTGTAAAAATCCTGAATAGCCCAACTAAAGGAGTACTTTTTTGGTTTACTAATTAAAAGATATACCTTTCCGACCTGCTACAACTACAGGTTTCTGCGCATTTTTTTCCGAATTTTCCATTGCGGCATTTTGCACACTTTATGCCTTTAGAGAAGTGACCGACTGGACATTCTGAAATCATACAGCTTTTCATCGTTAGAAATATATTATTAACTATCAATGTTAGATGTGCTTGCATATAAAAATACATCTAGCGTGAATTAATTGAAGCTGGTATTTTTTTTTCCTTTTCAACTATTTGCATGCTTTTAATACGTATTGAATTGCTTTAAAAACTGGAAAAGGGCGGAACCTGGCCTTGCGTCAGTTTTGCGCCGAGTACAAAAAAGTTTATATTTTTATGACATTGACCTAATGTGTTTTTTATACTGCAACTTAAATTAATACATTGATAGCTATTTAGAACCTCGCCCTTCCACATTTACTCAACCTCATACAAAAAAAGTTTATATTTTTCTGACATTGACCTAATATTGTATATTTATTGTAACTTACCTACACAGGTTCCATTCGACATAAAGAAGTGATGACAACAATTTCTTACTAATACATTTCTGTAAACGTTGCCATGTTTTATCCTGTAAAATAATTATGCTTTGACAAATACAAAAAACAACACATTGTTATTGAATATCGGTAAATAAAGAAATGTTTACGATGTGTTTTATGGTTGCGAACATTGTGACGGGACAATTCTTGACAGAGTGAGAACTCACCTTTAATATCATTATAGCATTTTACCCGAAATGGCAATCTTTTATCAAACATGTTAAAGTCAAAACACTTCTCTGTGGAATGAGTTTTGCTTTTGTTCTGATTATTATTACAAATGAATGTTTTTTCCTCCTATTATTTTTTTAATTGTGCCGTATTGTTGTTTCACAAGATGTCGTTTAGATGTTTGGTATATGGTATAGAACAGCTAATACGATTTTAAAATGACCATGTTTAATCGAAAACTTTTTCTTGTGAGAGTATCTCCGAACACTGATTTTCTTGTCTCCGCATTTCCTTCGCAACCATAAAAGATAACGACAAAATTATTTTTTTCAAATTACTCATTATATCTTCGGCATAATCATATGGACCGAAGCTATGCATATAGAGATGTGGTATGAGTGTGAATGAGGCAACTCTCAATCCAAGTCACGATGTATATAAAGTTAAAATTTATTTAATTTAAAGAATGGTCTTATACATGTTATACGCATACTACGATATGGACTTTGCTTATTGATGAAGGTCCTACGGTGAACTGAATTTGTTGATAATCTCATTTTTTATATACTAAAAGATATATTTCCAATCATATCACCATTTATATCTTTTCTAATAGAATCAACCCAATAACTTTTACTTTTTAGTAAAGGAAAATAGTAAAACCACAAAAATACTGAAATTCGAGGAAAATTCAAAACGGAAAGTCCCTAATCAATTGACAAATAAGAAGCTCAAACACATCAAACGACTGTCATATTCCTGACTTGTTCAGGTATTTTTTTATGCAAATTAAACTACTAAAACACAAGTATGAGTAAAAAATAAAAAATAAATACAAACCGTGTTTCATATGTTTGCGAGAGAATGGTGTGAGCTTCTACATTGGTATAAATAGTTCATTCACCTTTAAACAAAGATTGAGTAACATACCTTTTGTACTCTGTACATACACCGAAATCAGTAGCTTTGACACATACATTAAAAAAACTAAATAAACAAATAATTTTAAGTAAATTCCATTTCATGTTTTTGCAATGCATGATAGTTTTGAACGTTCACACGGTTCATCGGATATGTCTCAGGAAACACTTTTAAAGTTTACAAACTAATCAATTTCTGATCAATGTGCATAAATATGTTGATTCATAAACAAAACAATATTTTATACTTAATATTTATGGAAAGCCCAATTTGTCATTACTCACGTTTTGCAATTTGTAAATTGTACATATAAAAAAGTTATATGTATTTAACTGTTTAATTTTGAAGTTCCAAATTTGCAATTATTAAAATGTAAAAGTGAAACTCGACGATAAGACGTAAGGAACTACAGCTTGATCTAAAGCAACTGTGGATACCCCCCCCCCCCCCACACACACACACACAAATAAAAGACTCAAAGTAGAACAGAAATGAGAGAACCGGCAGTGACTGACAGCTTATTTGAAGCCAATAAAAAGTTAAATACAAATCATGTATCTATTTATATTTTTTTTTGCATCGATTTGATGAGTTAGGCCTCTTTCAACTGATTGTTATAGCTTGTTGTTACATCAATTTTCCAGGACAGGTGAGGGTTGAGCACACACACACATGTGTAACATCGCCACATTCTGTATGTGCCTTCCTCTAAGTCAGGAGTCTGCTATCATATAAGTTTTCCGGAAATTAATTGTTATAAATTAGACCGTTATTCTGCTAAATTGAATTGTTTCATATTATATTTTTTATGTCGCCCTACCTTTCGTTTGGTTACTGACGATACGGTATGTGTTTTCCTATTGTTGAAATACGTACAGTTGCCTATTATAATTGCTGTATCTAAACTTTCAGCATCGGAATCAAACACATTTATTCTAAAACGAGTTGTTGGCATGACACGGGTTATGTTCTTCTTACATTTTTCATGATGGTATAATACTAAACCCCATTATATATATTATGTATTATTGTCATTTTATTTATTTTCCTTTGTTTCATATTCTAAAATCGGACTCGGACTTCTCTTAAGCTGAGTTTTACTGTGCGTATTGTTGTACGTTTGTTTTTCTACATTGCATGGCTAGAGGTATAGGGGGAGGGTTGAGATCTCAAAAAACATGTTTAATCCCGCCGCAATTTTGCGCCGGTCCCAAGTCAGGAGCCTCTAGACTTTGTTATTCTGGTATGATTTTTGATTTTAGTTTCTTGTGTATAATTCGGAGTTTAGTATGACATCCATTATCACTGATCTATTATGCATATTTGTTAAGGGGCCAGCTGAGGGACGCCTCCGGGTGCGGGAGTTTTTCGCTACATTGAAGACCCAGTGGTGGCCTTCGGCTGTTGTCTGCTCTATGGTTGGGTTGTTGTCGCTTTGACACATTCCCCAATTCCATTCTCAATTTTATTTATCGTAGATTTGTCTCATTGGCAATCATACCACATCTCTTTATTTGTATTCTATTATTGTTAAATACATTATATACATATGCACATTCACGTTTCTAAAATCTTTCAATACCTGCATTAGCATTCCACGAGATCATTGTTTTCATTGGGTGTAAGATATGTACATGTACTGATTGTTACTATTATAATAATAGTACTAGGGAAATAATGTTTTCGGTTTTAAACAAGCTGTCAGTAACTACAAGAACTACAATGTACATGTATCATTTTATTCTGTACTTTGTGATGTTTTTATATTTTGTTGTAGTAGGGATGGATAAATACATTGACACGTCCAGCGAGTGTTTTTGTTACTTTTTTTTTGTTTTCTATTGATCTAATATGTTAATCCTTTTCATGTAATTTTTATGGTTTGTTCCTATGCTGTGCAATATGGATAGGGTAGCGTTGGGCGCCAGTAAACATGTTTAACCATGTCTCATTCTGTATTGTTTTCTGTTGATCTAATAGGTTAATCCTTTTCATGTGATTTTTATGGTTTGTTCATATGCTGTGCAATACGGATAGGGTAGCGTTGGGCGCCAGTAAACATGTTTAACCATGTCTCATTCTGTATTGTTTTCTGTTTATCTAATAGGTTAATCCTTTTCATGTGATTTTTATGGTTTGTTCCAATGCTATGCAATTTGGATAGGGTAGCGTTGGGCGCCAGTAAACATGTTTAACCATGTCTCATTCTGTATTCGTCTGTACCAAATCAAGAGCCTGAATCCATTGCATGGTTGTTGTTTGTTGCTGTATATCATATGTATTCTACGTTAAATTGTTTTGTACATTAATGAGGCCTTTAGTATTCTCGTTCTAATTGTTTTATCTTTGTCATTTCGAAACCTTTGATAGATGACTACGATGCAGGGGTTTTGCTCAGTGTTGAATATCGTTTGATGACCACTAGTTGTTAATGGCTATGTCATTTAGTCACTGGTTGATAGTCTGAAAATGAGACGAATGAAGCTGCTTATGTGGTGACTGCAAATAATTATTTTAAGTTTGTATTTTTAATTGAAAGAACAGTTCATCTTCAATATGCATTTAATATGTAAAGATAAGTATTTTAGCTTTTTTTTATTTTTAAAAGTGAACCCTTGCGAAAACAAAAACGTGTACATTCTGCAGATTTTTCAGATATTTAAGTAGAAATTACACTTCATTTCAATCACTTTCTAAACGCAAAACTTGACCACACTTAGTTATTCTTTCACGATAATTTTATCGATAACGAATGCCATCTGTGAACAACATTTTTTTAATTTGTATCTGAAAGACCGTGCAAAACTATGTTAACAAATTAACATATTGACAATGACAATGATGAAGTCTTATATAAACTAAGTATGGAGTTAAATAAGTGTTTTATGTTTATGACGTCTTTACACTAAATCCATTGCATGTGTGATGTGTAATGATTGATAATTTAGTCTTGAATACAGGGTTTGTATCATCAATTGTAAACGGCTTTGAACTAGCTCTTAAATGTAGTAACTATGAGTAATCTCCGATCTGTACTGGGTGTCTTTTTTTATGTTGGAATGTACAAGTACCCGGTCATGTCCACTCTGTGTTTTTTTTTTTAATGTATTTCTATTTGTATCCATCTGACGAGTTAAGCCTTATCAATTAATTTGTATACTTCGTTCTTATGATGTTCTGTTACTCCACTGTCAAAGGTAATGGGAGTTTTGATCCCGCTAGCATATTTAACCCTTTATATATGTGCCTGTCTCAAGTCAGGAGCCTGTAATTCAGGGGTTGTCGTTGCAGTGTAACTTTATGATATATATCAATTTCGGCCGTTAGTTTTCTCTTTTTGAATATTTTTTTTTATTTGTCATTTCGGGTCCGTTTATTGCTGACTATGTGGTATAGGCATTGCTCGTTGTTGAAGGCCATACGATGATCTATAGTTGTTAATGTCTATTTCATTTGGTCGCTTGTGGATAGTTGTCTCATTGGCAATTATTGGCGAAATAAAAGACTGTGTGATTGCATCACCCATTAGTGTTAAGCAGTTCCTAAAACACTGATAACTTGTACAAAAAATCTGTACAAATTATAATTTGTACAACATTACAACGTGTACACAACATCTATATATATATATCCATCCCTCATAAAAACAACAATAAAAAAAAAACAACACACTCAAATACAAATCTCAGAAGACTCCTAGTTAGTGACAGCTACATGTAGTTCAAAGCCAATAACATGAGTTTTTTCATTGACAATCATGCCACATCTTTTTTTTTTATTGTCTCCTTTAACAAATGTTTAATCGTAATTAAATTAATCTTTTAAAATTTATTAATGACCTTTTTCCTTCCGTTCCCTTTTGATCGATGCTAATATTGTTGATGATTTAAAGAAACAGATTTAAGAAGACTGCGTGGTAGTCAGGATATCTATAACTTTAACCAATGTGATGGATTTTGCAGAGTGACACATCATAACCATCTTCGTTAGCCAGGGGTTACAATCCACTCCCGTTCTCTAAGAGAACGGGAGTGGATCGTAACCCTTGGCTAGCGAAGATGCATCATAACAAGCAAATAGGAAAACCATTTTGCTTTCAATGAAACCTTACGTGTATACAGTTCGAGAATTATAGTGTTTTATGTTTATTATTACAGATAAGTATCTGTAAAAGCAAATAAAAAATGGAATCCCTCTAGTCTACACACAGACACATGATAAACGAGGCGTCTTCTAATTGTCTAAATATAACTTGCAACGTTCTTTACTCCTCCCCGTCGAAATTTATCATGTATTTCTCATTAATATCAGCATACATGCTTTCTCTATTGTCTTTCACATTTTTATTTTCACATTTTAATGTTTGTCCTTTTTTATTCCTCTTTGCATGTTCCATAGCAGTGGTGGTCTTTTTCCGTCTACGGACTGCTCTCCTGTTCTTCACGAGTATTGCACAGATGACAATTACAACGCTTCCCGCGGCAACACAAGCCATGAAGATAACAACATTAGTGTTACCATTTCCTAGAAATCATAATAATTTATATATATTATTTGTAATGTTGTCAAATTCATAGATATAATTAGTCAACTTGGTGTAAGCAGGTGTATACAGAATTTAACACCGGTTCCAAAACCACGACCGGGTCAAAACAAATGACTTTAATTTTGGTGTTTCGTGCTTCTCTACTAAGCACGCGGCATTAAGGAAAACTAGAAAAGACTGGTCGGATAGGATCGGAGACATAATAATGTTAGTTACTTTGTGAATTAGCTAAAATTAAAATTCCAACTTAGAGTGGCGGTCAAGTACAAAGCAGGATTTTTCATATGCCATTAACATGTCCTCCTCCTCACGTTTAACACGTTTTGCCCATGAATCTCTATTATTTGGATCGCCATCAAAACCCTCTTACATGACGTAGGTTGTAAGACACACAGTGTCATGTATAGTCCTCATATCATACGATAATTCGTTTTTATCGTGCAATTTAAGCTCGGTTTGCTTAAACAAATTAGATTAAATCATGATACAAGTAATAAGCCTCGGTCACACATTACCGGAAAGCACGAACGGACGACTAACGGATGAAAATAAAAGTTGTCCGTTGACAAAATTGTTATCCGTTGGGAGTCCGTTGATGTACTGACCAAATAAAACGGACGTGTAACGAATGCATAACGGACACACACCGGATATACAACGTACGACAAACGGTAACGTAACGGACAGAACGGATGTCGAACGTACATCCAACGGACGAGTACCGCATAAAACGGACACCTGACGGAAGCGTACCGGATAAAACGGATGAACAAGATATACGGAAAAATTAAAGGCGACAATAATAATACATACTAGAACACACCCGTGATATCGCGGGTCCGTGACTGAATTAAAGTATATAACTATGCGCAAGCCTTATCTTAGTATTAGTACTGTCATCTGATAGTCATGCCGATTATAAGATACACAATTTTCTCTGCTTTCAAATCTTTCTGTTTGAACCCGATTAACTGGAACTTATCAATTATTGGTAATTTTAAATATTTGGAAAACAAAAGGTCCTGGAATGGAGTATTTTTTAATCAACAGCATTGTCCTATATTAGTTATAAATAAAGTTGAATTCTTTGATTCGCTGTTTTACGTCATGCCCGCTAACAAATTGAAACTTATTATAGTCCAGATTTTTAGTATTCGTATTGTTATCTTAGAAAGTCTTACGGATTAAAATACTACAATAGGTAACAATTTGACAATTTAGTAGTGTCAACCCTGTGATTATGACCCGTTTATATAGCATATTAATCCTGAATACATCGTTTGGTGGTGCGCCTGTCAGATGCGGAACGTACAGATAAGGTAATAGGTAACAGGTGATTATACTATTGGTATCGATATCGGAATCGACCTGGAACTTCCGAATTATTGGCGATATTAATTACGTGGAAAACAAAAGGGCCTAAAGTGGTGTAATTTTTAATCTACACCTTTGTACTATATTAGTTGTATATAAAGTTGAATTCTTTGATTCGTCGTTTTTACGTGTTGAAGGCTGGCAAATTGGACCTCGTAATTTTAGTATTATAGATAAATCGCATAAATATTCAAAATGTTTCTTTTTTGTTTGTTCTTCAAAATGCCGCCAAAGGGCAGTATCTGGCCTGAATAAGAGCTGCTTGATTGTGAAGACGTGCCCTTACTCTTAGATCGATTATGAATAATAAGAATTCATGAACCATAAACTAGAGGCTCTAAAGAGCCTGTGTCGCTCACCTTGGTCTATGTGAATATTAAACAAAGGAAGCAGATGGATTCATGACAAAATTGTGTTTTTGTGATGGTGATGTGTGTGTACATCTTACTTTACTGAACATTCTTGCTGCTTATAATTATCTCTATCTATAATGAACTTGGCCCTGTAGTTTCAGTGGAAAATGTTAGTAAAAACTTACAAATTTTATGAAAATTGTAAAAAATTGACTATAAAGGACAATAACTCCTTAGGGGGTCAATTGACCATTTCAGTCAAGTTGACTTATTTGTAAATCTTACTTTGCTGTACATTATTGCTGTTTACAGTTTATCTCTATCTATAATAATATTCAAGATTATAACCCAAAACAGTAAAGTTTCCTTAAAATTACCAATTTAGGGGCAGCAACCCAACAACGGGTTGTCCGATTCATCTGAAAATTTCAGGGCAGATCGATCTTGACCTGATAATCAATATTACCCTGTCAGATTTGCTCTTAATGCTTTGGTTTTTGAGTTATAAACCAAAAACTGCATTTTACCCCTATGTTCTATTTTTAGCCATGGCGGCAATCTTGGTTGGATGGCCGGGTCACCGGACACATTTTTTAAACTAGATACCCCAAAGATGATAGTGGCTAAGTTTGGATTAATTTGGCCCAGTAATTTCAGTTGAGAAGATTTTTCTAAAAGATTACTAAGATTTACGAAAAATGGTTAAAAATTGACCATAAAGGACAATAACTCCTAAAGGGGTCAACTGACCATTTCGGCTAAAAATAGAACATAGGAGTAAAATGCAGTTTTTGGCTTATAACTCAAAAACCAAAGCATTTAGAGCAAATCTGACATGAATAAAATTGTTCATCCGGTCAATATCTATCTGCCCTGAAATTTTCAGATGAATCGGACATTCCGTTGTTGGGTTGCTGCCCCTGAAATGGTAATTTTAAGGAAATTTTGCTGTTTTTGGTTATTATCTTGAATATTATTATAGATAGAGATAAACTGTAAACAGCAATAATGTTCAGCAAAGTAAGATCTACAAATACGAAAACATGACCAAAATGGTCAGTTGACCACTTTAGGAGTTATTGCCCTTTATAGTCAATTTTTAACCATTCTTCGTAAATCTTAGTAATCTTTTAGAAAAATCTTCTCCTCTGAAACTACTGTGCCAAATTTAACCAAACTTAGTCATAATCATCATTGGGTATCTAGTTAAAAAAAAATGTGTCCGGTAACTCGGCCAACAAACCAAGATGGCCACCTTGGCTAAAAATAGAACATGGGGGTCAAATGCAGTTTTTGGCTTATAAATCAAAAACCAAAGCATTAAGAGCAAATCTGAGATGAAGTAAAATTGTTGATCAGGTCACGATCTATCTGCCCTGAAATTTTCAGATGAATCGGATAATCGGTTGTTAGGTTGCTGCCCCTGAATTGGTAATTTTGAGGAAATTTTGCTGTTTTTTTTGTTATTATCTTGAATATTATTATAGATAGAGATAAACTGTAAACAGCAATAATGTACAGCAAAGTAAGAACTAAAAATAAGTCAGTCTGACCAAAATAGTCAATTGACCCCCTAAGGAGTTATTGCCCTTCATAGTCAATTTTTAACAATTTTCAATAACATTTTCCACAGAAAGTACTGTTATAGAGAGAGATAATTGTAAGCAGAACGAATATTTAGTAAAGTAAGATCTACAAACACATCACCATCACCAAAACACAATTTTGTCATGAATCCATCTGTGTCCATTGTTTAATATTCACATGGACCAAGGTGAGCAACACAGGCTTTTTAGAGCCTCTAGTTTTAACTAGATACCCCAAAGATGATAGTGGCTAAGTTTGGATTAATTTTGCCCAGTAGTTTCAGAGGAGAAGATTTTTCTAAAAGATTACTAAGATTTACGAAAAATGGTTAAAAATTGACCATAAAGGACAATAACTCCTAAAGGGGTCAACTGACCATTTCGGTCATGTTGACTTATTTGTAAATCTTACTTTGCTGAACATTATTGCTGTTTACAGTTTATCTCTATCTATAATAATATTCAAGATAATAACAAAAACAGCAAAATTTCCTTTAAATTACCAATTCAGGGGCAGCAACCCAACAATGGGTTGTCCAATTCATCTGAAAATTTCAGGGCAGATAGATCTTGACCTGATGAACAATTTTTCCCTGTCAGATTTGCTCTAAATTCTTTGGTTTTTGAGTTATAAGCCAACAACTGCATTTTACCCCTATGTTCTATTTTTAGCCATGGCGGCCATCTTGGTTGGTTGGCCAGGTCACTGGACAAATTTTTCAAACTAGATACCTCAAAGATGATTATGGCCAAGTTTGGTTAAATTTGGCCCAGCAGTTTCAGAGGAGAAGATTTTTCTAAAAGATTATAATATTTACGAAAAATGGTTAAAAATTTACTATAAAGGGCAATAACTCCTAAAGTGGTCAACTGACCATTTTGGTAATGTTCACTTATTTGTAGATCTTATTTTGCTGAACATTATTGCTGTTAACAGTTTATCTCTATCTATAATAATATTCAAGATAATAACCAAAAACAGCAAAATTTCCTTAAAATTACCATTTCAGGGGCAGCAACCCAACAACGAAATGTCCAATTCATCTGAAAATTTCAGGGCAGATAGATCTTGACCTAATGAACAATATTACCCTGTCAGATTTGCTCTAAATGCTTTGTTTTTTGAGTCATAAGCCAAAAACTGCATCTTACCCCTATGTTGTATTTTTAGCCATGGCGGCCATCTTGGTTGGTTGGCCGGGTCACCGGACACATTTTTTAAACTAGATACCCCAATGATGATTGTGGCCAAGTTTGGATTAATTTGGGCCAGTAGTTTCAGAGCAGAAGATTTTTGTAAAAGTTAACGCCGGACGCAGAACGACAACGACGGACGACGACGGACGCCGGACGCAAAGTGATGGGAAAAGCTCACTTGGCCCTTCGGGCCAGGTGAGCTAAAAATCTTATTGGCATTTCTGACGCGAATTTTTTTATTAACATGTATCCCTTTCAGATTCTTTCATCGTCCGTTTTATCCGTTAAACGTCCGGAAGAAGTCCGTTTCACATTCGTTCAACATTTGTTTTATCCGTTAAGCCTCGGTCACACCTTAACAGATAGCTCGAACAGACGCCTAACGGATAACTTTTTTTCAATCCGTTCATGTCCGTTAGACGTCCGTTCTTATCCGTTAGACGTCCGTTCTTATCCGTTAGACGTCCGTCCATATCCGTTGCATGTCCGTTAAGCGTGCGTTTTATCCGTCGGCGACCGTTCTGTCCGGTGGAAAATTTTGAGCATGTTCAAAACTTTGAACGGACGTCCAACGGATAAAATGTCCGTTGAACGTCTGTTAGGCGTCCGTTTTGTACGGTACTCGTCCGTTTCGTTTCCGTTTTGTATCCGTTACGTGTCCGTTATACATCCGTTGGAGGTCTGGAAGATAAATTCACCAACGGACTTCTACCGGACGTTTAACGGATAAAGCGGATGTTGAACGGATGAGAAACGGACTTCTACCGGACGTATAACGGATAAAACGGATGATGAACGGATCTGAAACGGATAAATGCAAATTGAAAATTTCGCGTCAGAAATGCCAATTATAGGTATGTCAGATTTCTTAAGGTTCATGAATTCTTATTATTCATAATCGATCTTAGAGTATAGGCACGTCATCACAATCAAGCAGTTCTTATTCAGGCCAGACACTGCCCTTTGGTGGAATTTTGAAGAACAAACTGAAACCAGTTACACAGAAACATTTTGAATATTTATGCGATTTACATGTATCATTATTGTTGCCGTTGATTTTTCCTTATATCTTGTTCATCTTTTTTTATTCTGTACGCTTCCGTTAAGTGTCCGTTTTATGAATTAACAGTAGTTTCACTTTCATTGTTGACATTCTTTTTCTTTAAAGAACCAGTACACGTACAATGCATGCGTTGTCAATCTCTAGCTAGGGGTTAAATTGAAGTTCACATGAATACGGATTTAAAGAGGTCGGCTCATTCACTTGCAAGTGAATAACTATTATCAATGTTTCTTAGCGTAATTTGAAAAAATTGAACCATTTTGGCTGCAAAAAGCAAATTGTTATTTCACTATTTCACTTTCATTATTGATTGAACAAAAAAAAAATCAAACTTTAGATTTTTTATATATCTCGTTGCTAGTGCCCCTTTAACAAAATGAATTTTACAATTCATGATGACATACGTTTCCACAATTAAGTGCACAGGTATATATAAAAAGATTGATAGTAAAGGCGTTTTCATACTTATAGCAAAAAAATGAAATTATAAGTAATGGATGCCTCCTTTAGTAGTTTGATATGGTTGTAAAAGCGTTGATCGTGCGCACTTTTAGAATGAAGCACGGAATGTACTTTGGTCATCGCTTTTACAACCCAATGAATTAACTAAAAGAAGCATTCAGTTCTTACATAAATGCAGCAGCTTACCTGCAGTCTGACCAGCAGAATTTGAAATCGTCGCTGTCTTGTCTAAATCATTATAAAAATAGTTTTTAATAATGTGAATGCATTACATGTATATGATGTATGTTATGAAATATGTAGCATTACATACACTCATAACTCATACAGTACTATATATAATGTGACTATACTCCAAATATCTCACGTTTGCTTAAAGATGAAATTACATGTATACAGCTTATATGTAATAGTATTTCAGTTTATTTAGTGCGTCCTTAATAAACGAGTGCCATTTTATCATGTGATAGAGTTTAAAGGAGGGGATTGAGATCGCAACAATTTTAAATACGTTGGAGCTCGCAATACACATACATGGCTGTCGAAATGAAGGAACATCGTCAGTTGTGGTGTAAAAACTTATTTGGATGTGTGAGTTTTCTAAGAATTCTTTAATAATATCTACAAAATTCTTTTAACAATCTTATTCTGATAAAGCCTCTGTCTTTATATTATCTTCACACGATTGCTTTTCTCGCTTTTGACGTCGCGGCTCAAACGAGAAAATCAATCTCGTTGAGATGATCAACGATAATCTATGAGTATATCAAATGTGTTGACATATTAATATACCTCGTAAAAGATCTCGGATGGAACTACAACAAATACTATCATGATAGATATTGGTTCGTTTAAAACAAGACATAAAATTACGGAAGCCGATAAGGGCCATTCAAAAAAAAAAAAAATTATGTCGTAATTACGACATAGCATGTCGTAATTACGACATAGCATATCGTAATTTCGACATAACATGTCGTTATAACGACATCGCTATGTCGTAATTTCGACATAATATGTCGTTATAACGACATCGCTATGTCGTAATTTCGACATAACATGTCGTAATAACGACATAGCTATGTCGTAATAACGACATAATATGTCGTTATAACGACATCGCTATGTCGTAATTTCGACATAACATGTCGTATTAACGACATCCCTATATATATTAAAGAATATGTATTATGATTGCCAAGACACTAAATGACACAGAAATTAACAACTATAGGTCATATTATAATGCCCCCAATAACTAGAAAAGCCCCCGCATAATCAGCTATAAAAGAGGGACGAAAGATACCAGAGGGAAAGCCACCGAAATGCTGTGTGGCAGACAGTGTTATTAATTAATTATTAGCTCCCTTGGTAAAACTCCAAATTTCATATTTAATGTATTTCATTGTTAAATAATTTACATGAAGCTGAATAAGTATATATCTGTTAATTGCATAGCTTTTGCTATTTGAATTAATTGATTAAAGATATTTATTTATATTGTAAAGTTTAATATTTATATCGTCGCAAAATCTTTGGTCTTTTCTTTGGTTACCTTCTGTGAGAAACTTATATATTTTATAGATCCTGCTTGAAAGTAATAAGAAACCAACCGGGGATAAAGAGGTCTGACCTAAAGTCCTATCAAGGCAAGCAAAGCTTCCACCTCTCCTCTTCTTAAAAAAGCGCATTACTCCATGGTTTGTGGTAATGAGGGTGAATGGACGTATCGATTGCTCTGCATTAACTGTCAAACGATGGGCACGATGTTCCTAAAACACGACGTTACACCTAATACGCGGCGTCGAAGAGGGATTTTGATTAATTTTTTGCAAGTTTTATTCGTTTATTTATATGTTGGTTGATTTATTCATTATATTACAAAAAAAATTTAATTTCTGATTCTGGTTCTGTTCGTTTTGTGATGTCATTTTATCATAAATTACCTCAAGTTGTGGAAATCTATTTAATAATGTTTACCCTTTAAGTTATTTCAACTAAAAATGCAAGTAATGTGGGAAAGAAAGATGGGACGGAAGTAGATAAAGGAAGATGTGGTACAGTTTTCCATAAAAAAGATATTTTTTTTTAGATGTACGAAACTTTTATCATATGATGTTTAACTTTCAAGGTGCATATCATCTGTCATTGTAAAATTTCTATATCTTAACTCAACCCCAATACAAATATATCTGACACTCTGCAAGTAAATCGAACATTTTTACCCTTGGTTAAATTTGAATAGAATTGTATTTTCCCTGGTACATAAGTTGTCGAAATATACCCCTTCAATTACTTGCACCTTGGCTTGAGAATTATTTTCGCAAGTCATCTATAATGTTTAATTTCTGATATACATTTTAAAATATAGTAATCTACTCCTGGATCATCCGCGAAAACGGCTTAAATAATCCCGGGTTTTTAAAATTCGATGAAACGGTTTTCGTCGCTGTTTGGGATTTGTCTTTCAATTACTAGTACCTCCATTTCATGCACAAGTTTGTATTGACGAAAAGTTCCGGCTTCGCTAGTACAGGAATTTATTTCATCACGACAGTTATAACATGAATAGCAGAACAAATCGCGAAGTAAAACACTCCGTGAACTGGTATAAGTCTTTTAATATTGATGATTGCACCTTACTGAAGTGACGACTTTAAATGATCTATGGAGTACTTCCACAATATAAATTTCAATTCGAATTTTATATTTAGAGGACTGTCTTGGTGTCTAAAATTTGTCTTTGCAAAAGTTGGACGAAGTTCATGTAATGAGATATTTTCCCCCATTTCCCCATTCTTTTATATAAATCGTTAAAAGCTATAAACGATTAATAAAAATTGCAAAATTTAACCTGTGTCGAACCTATGTCCCCGGGTGGAGTCTATAGCAACATGCGCTATTCTTTTTTTTTTCGGCAGCAATCATCAACCTGTTTTTCCAAATTTCATAACACGATTTGTTTTAATTATCATGAACATTTAATTAAAACTTTAGCACATGTAACGACGGAAATTAGCGTCTTTCGAACTTTCGACGTTTGGACAAATTGGCTACTGTTTTGTAATGTGTGGAAGCATTTTATTCCTTTAAGACCCAAACATGTAGTTAATAAGAAAAGAATCTTGGCATTTGTTACTCTTCGTGTATCTAACTTTTGTTTTGATTAATTATAAAAAATACGCGTTAACTGCTTTGAAAAATGAAATATCAACTTGGACAAAATGGCTACCGTTTGAAAAACGACTGTGTAGAGAAGATTTTATTGAATCAGCAATATTTGAACTCACGAACAATGAGGCAAATATTTGTACTTTTGTTAGATATTATTATTGTCTTACTCTTTTTATTCATTTTCTGCTACTTACAAAATTCACTTTCAGTCGTTGAGATGACGAAAAACGTCGTTGGACATTTTTCTTATTCCCGCTTAATATGAAGCCACCGAGTCAAATAAAATTTGGCAAAAATAACGGCTTTAACGCCACAAAGAACCGACACCTGTCGTTGTTCCTGCCAAGTATCAATAAGATCAGAGAATAAGAAATAGGATCACTATACATAAGATTTAAAACAGTTTTTCATGAATGTAACATTGGACATCCGGTTTTTTTTCACATAGCTTTGCTAATCTAATCATCAAATATACTAGATATTACTTAGTATATGATCAAGAGCTGTAAAAACATAATTTGAAACATATATTGAATTTGTTTTAATACTGGTTCGTGTTTTGTAACATTTTTATTTTGTTTTGCGGATGAAATTTCGAAGATTCTGTTTAAATCCTAGATGTTGTAGGAACATCGTGTCCAACGTTTAAAAGTAGAAAGAGAGCAATCAATATTTCAATTCACCTTTATTACACGAAGGCATGTAGTTAGCGCTTGTTTATAGGTAGGACTGTATGTCAGTCCTATTATAATTGGACACAAATTGAAACTTGTTCGAACAAGTACAACGTTTAGGAGATCTTGACTAACTGTGCTTCCCTTCCACCGTCGGTATCGTCAAACAACTCAAACGACATCTATAAATGATATAAGTTTCTCACAGAAGGTAACCAAAGAAGGTGACCAAAGATTTTGCAACGATACAAATATTAAACTTTACAATATGAATAAATATCTTTAATCAATGAATTCAAATAGAAACAGCTATGCAATTAACAAATATATACTTATTAAGCATCATGTAAATTAATCAACAATGAAATACTTTAAATATGAAATTTGGAGTTTTACCAAGGGAGCTAATAATTAAATAATGTTAACACTGTCTGCCACACAGCATTTCGGGGCCTCTCCCTCTGGTATCTTTCGTCCCTCTTTTATAGCTGACTATGGGGGGCTTTTCTAATTATTATATTAGATTATATTTATTAATTTCTGTGTCATTTAGTCTCTTGGCAATCATAATACATATTCTTTTATATACATAGCGATGTCGTTATTACGACATGTTATGTCGAAATAACGACATGTTATGTCGAAATTACGACATAGCGATGTCGTAATAACGACATGTTATGTCGAAATTACGACATGCTTTGTCGTAATAACGACATATTTTTTTTTTTTAATGGCCCTTATCGGCTTCCGTATAAAATCGATAATGAACTAGAAATGTTCATAACTAGATGTTGATTTGTGACGATAATATTCAATACATTGAATTAAAAAAACCAACAATAATAAGAAAAGTACAAAACATCTTTCCTTAGGTAAATGACAAAAGCTGAACTTTATCGTGTCTAGCAGGTATCGAAACATAACGGTTGATGACAATGACTCTCATAAAACTATATGTATGTATACGCTTTTCAACAAACACGTACGTGGAGTAGTACCAGTTGCAGCATATCCAGGAATGCATCCTTTCACATGGTCACACCTGTTTATAAACAAAACCAATCTTAACTCAAATTGATGTACAAGCAGGCCGTTAGTGTTCTCGTTTGAATTGTTTTACATTGTCATATTGGGGCCTTTTATAGCTGAATATACAGTATGGTCTTTGCTCATTGTTGAAGACCGTACGGGGACCTATAGTTGTTAATGTCTGTGTCATTTTGGGCTCTTGTAGACAGTTGTCTCATTGGCAATCATACCACATCTTCTTTTTTATAATTAACTCATACTATACGATTCTTTGCAAAATATAGGTTTCCTTATGCAATAATTACAGGCAGCAATAAAAAAAAACCCACACACATGATATAAAATATATATATATATATATATGTATATATACATGTATAAGTACATGTACGTCTGAGTCAGTGACAACTCTACAACAGATGTATCCATCGGATCACCAGCAATGATGGTGATACATGGCTGTGTACATAATGTATATACAACTCGTCTAAACATCAACCCAACAATGTTAGATCTGTAAATTTGCTTTCGCAAATTTTTGGTTCTTCCCTCGCCGGGATTCGAACCCATGCTACTGTCATATCGTGACACCAAATCGCCTGCACTGCAGCCGTCCCGCTAGACCACACGACCACCTGGGCTTCACAATAATAAAGCTTTCGGTGGCCGTGTGTTACCTTTCCTCGTCAGTTTTGAATCTAGCGGCGTACTATAGTGGAGTGACAAATCACGAAAAAGGTGCTTATTTTACGAGTTTAATGGACCGGCATACCTGCAGGCTGAAAATTATATTTTTGCAAAGCCAATACATTAATCTAACTTTTTTGCCCGGTCGTAGACATTTCGTACGGTGCAATTTTTTTTGAGAGTGAAAAGAAAATGAATTTTCGATTTTTACTTGAAATGCATTCCAAAAACATTTTTTAACATGATTTCATTTTTATAATCCACAAACTCTTAATTTTAGATTTTATTAAGAGAGTAACTACACATGTATATTATAAAATGAAAATTTGTTCTGAACCTTATTTTTAACTTTTTTATCCCCTTTGAAAAATGCATACTCTTTTTTTTATTTGAACGGAGAGGTTACAAAACTTGTAATTCATAATTTATCGATATATTACAAAGTTGTTTATGTGTAAAGTAATAAAACTTCATTTTCTAAACTTATGAGACCAACTTCAGCTCATTCGGATGAGTATAACTATATTTTTAGCAATTTATAAACATTGCTACGAAATTCATTGAATTTCCGGATTTTTAATTCCTTACCGATACGCAGTATTATTACTTTTGATTGATTTACCTGGATGAATCACATCAACATTTTGTCATAGTATTTTTCGTAGTTGTTCCTTTTCAAAGTCGTTTTATTAATATTTTTGTATTATAGGGTTATTAAACATTGTTAGTGTTTAATTGTTACTGATTAATTTTGAGTCAAATAGTTATTAAAATGTGTTTTTACTTTGACAAATTAATAGGTCTTTTATAATTTAAAAGTTGAATTGGTGCGGATAAGCTGTTTATCCGGAAAATGTCTACTTTTAGTAGCCCATTGAAGCTTACGGCTTCGCAAGCTAAAATTCGCCGTATGTCAAACCAGTGGAATCTTTGCATTATATGTCAAGTTTCAACAGTGGAAAAACTGTCCTCTTTATCTACGAAAGGACAGCAAACACTTTTAGATGCTGTGAATACAAGAAAAGATGACGTGTTTCGTCGACTTCATGATGAATATAGTTCACTTGCAGATGTAGACATTGAAAGATTGTGTTATCACAAATCTTGTTACAAATCCTACACTAGTAGAGTCAATTTAGAAAAGTTTGTAATGCCTGATGTTAACAATCTTAAAGACACTTCCAATGCGAATCAACCATGTTGTTCCCATCCTGTTCAGACCAGATCAATGTTCACGCCGTTTGATTGGACTACTTGCATTTTCTGTAAGCACAAGTCGTATAAGCGCGACAAAAACCTACGTCACTTAGAAAGTGATGAAAGACTACAAAAAATAAGTGAATTAGCAGACCATAAACGTGATTTAGAGTTGAAGTCACTTCTTTTTTCGGAAGAATTTAAATCTAAAGCTCTTTACCACAGAGCTTGCATTGCTAATTATTTACTTAGCATTCCAAAGAAAGAACAATTTAATGATGAGGTGGACATTTCTGTACATGAAAAGGCTTTTCAATCCTTCGTTGGTCACATAAATGAAGACTTGCTTATTCACAAAAAGGCATACCTAATGTCTTTTCTTTTAGAAAAATACTGTTTCTTCTTACCTCCCGAATTAAAAACGAAATATACTTCAGCCAAACTTCAACGAAGGCTAGAAACGCATTATGGAAATTCTATCGTCATTCAGACACAGAAAGGGCAGGGAAGATCCAATATAGTATTCAGCAGTTCTATATCAATTGCCGAAGCCATTCAAGCAGCTAGCCATTTAAAATGTGAGTTAAAACTTTCGGAAATTGAAGCTGAAGTTGAAATAGGACCTATAAATGAAGACCAGACTTTACATGCAGCCGCTTCAATAATCCGTAGACAATTGCAGTCCTTAGATATATCAAATGAGACTTACCCAACACCATCTGAAATATCGTTGTCTTATTCTACACAGCACACTCCTTGCTTATTAACGAAGTTTTTGTTGTGGATTATTGATGATAAGTCATACAATGGAGAGGGTAATGTTTCTGACCTTCCTGTCGATGTGATGCGTAAAGTCCTTGCAATAGCCGAATGTATTGTTTCATTGAATAAAGGCATTTTTACCCCATTTCATCTTGGTTTGGCATTACAACTCCACCATGAGTTTGGTTCCAAAAACCTGATTGAAAATCTAAATTCACATGGCTTTTGTTCATCATACTCAGAAGTACGAAGATATCTGACTAGTCTAGCAAATTTTGAAATAGGCAGAATCCAAGACACATCATATTTACCTAATGGGATTGCTTCTATTGAAGAAGGTGGTCATATCATTCAGGAGGGGGCTGATAATATTGATATTAATGCTGAAACCATAGATGGTAAGAATACCTTTCACTCAATGGCTAGAGCTGTCTTTCAGTATCAAAATGACACATCCAACGCAAGTATTAGTTCCATTAAGGTTAAACGTGGACCAGAAAGATCTCTGATGTTGGATGATTCCAATACCAAACTTATGGCATGATTACCTTACAACAAGCCAAAAGAACGTTATGGCCCCCCACGATATGCAGATGCTTATGACAAGATTGTGTCGAGCTTTATTGATTCAAGACTAGATGTTGCTGATATGTCTTGGGTATTCCTTCGAATACTGTCGAGACGCAGCATTGATCCTATTCCTATTTCTGTAGAAAGTAATGAACAAATTGTCCCATTTTGGACCGGTTTCTACAAAAGATTATGTGAATCAAAATGTGAATTTACGTTTGTAGCCTATGCTCCGGTCATTGACGCCAAACCTAGCGACATGGCAACAGTATATACCACCATGAAACAATGTTTAGATATGTCAAATCGTGCTGGTCAACAATACGCTGTACAAACTTTTGATCAGCAATTATATGCTGTCGCCCAACAGGTGAAATGGTCTATGCCGGATGTTTTTCACTCCCATATAATAAGACTCGGTGGGTTTCACGGGCTTTCCTGTTTTATAGCAACAGTTGGTAAGTTATGGGCATCAGCTGGGCTCTCTGACTTACTTGTAGACTCTGGAATTTATGCTTCAAATACAGTTGATCAAATGCTAGTTGGTAAACAGTTTAATCGTGGTGTTCGAGGATTAACATTGGCCTATGAGGCTCTTATGGTTCTTTTGTTTAAGGCATTCTTTAATTGGTGTAGAGATGAAAACCGTATGAAAACGATTCAACCAAATGTGTGGACGGTGTTCCTTGACTGTCATAGCTCATTTGCTGTCCCCAGCACATCACAAAGCACTGAAGATATTGAGGAGTTCTTCGATGTTTTTGAAGAACATATTGTACCTTTGTTTGAAGAATTCAGAACACATTATTGTAGTATATCACCAACCTTTGCATTTTGGGATATGTTTCTTCGTGCAGTTGAAATATTGTTACAGAATATAAGAGCTGAACGGGATGGTTTGTGGCTTTTACATTTGAAATCAGTGTCTGCAATGTTGCCATACTTCTTCATAACTAACCGGACAAACTATGCTAGGTGGACTCCAGCCTACGTTTTGGATATGTTAAATTTACCAGAAACGGTTAAGTCCTCCTTTTTGTCAGGTGAGTTTGCAGTCAGACAAAAGCCTGGAACCTTTAATGGTATCTGGAGTGACATGGCCACAGAAAAAACTATCATAAAAGATTCCAAAGGTTGTGGCGGCATTGTAGGATTGACAAAAAAAAAAACCAGCATTACTTCGATGGATGCTTACAAGGCATATTCTTGCGCATTTCAGTGCTGAAATGAGAGCAAGATCTGGATTATCGACCGACACAGAAGGTGAGCACGAAGAAAACAAACCAACAGCAATGAATCGCGACGAACAAAATGTGTCTGATTTGGTTAGTTATGTGCATTCAAACATGACTGATCCATTTAACATCACCGATCATCCAAAATACTTGATCAATATTTCTACAGGGATGCAAGCCTCAAAAGACGTTCAAGATTCTCTTCTAAAATCTCTTGAACGTGGCAACCAAATGGTCAAGTCTTTTGTCGAAGGTTGCTTTAATGAAGGTGAAACCCGTGTTTTCTACAGTCCTATTTCGAGGTCTCCACTAAAGACATTTGAGGATATGACTAAGACTTCAAAACTCAAATGTAAAACAGGTGACATTGTGAAAGCCCATATAAAACCAGAGATGATATTTCGTCGCGCTTTAGCCCTGGCTAATGTTCGAGAAGATGTTACAGTAGACAAGATCTTGGCATATCCTATTGGTTCAATACCTTCAGCACTTTTCCACGATGATGGTACCATGCGTAAGTGTTGCAAATCAGATATAATTCACCTACTTGAAGAGGAAATCTGCTCTTCCTTCAACCTTCCAAGTTATGAAACAGCAAATACAGTTTTGATACGTGATGGTATGGGAATTATTCAATGTATGGATGTCAAGAAATGCAACACATTTGGTGATCTGCTACTAAACTATGTAACAATGCTTCTGACGTGTTTTTAAATGCTGGAACAGTGGTCGATGTTTTTGATCGCTACGATGTAAAACATTCAATCAAAGCAGCGGAAAGATTGCGTCGAACCTTGTCATTTGGAGCTCAAAAGGTTTATCAGGTTATTGAAGGAAGAGCAATTCCGGACTGGAAAAAGTTCCTTTGCAATCCAGAAAATAAACAGTCACTTATCAGATTACTTGGTGAGTATTGCGAACAGTATTTTGGACAGTCTCCTTTAGAGGGAGGTACCGAATTGTTTCTCGCGGGTGTTTTTGAAAACCCAGAAGTTGTCAAGAGATTTTCTTGTGATGGCCTGTCAAATTGTACTGACTTATACAGCACACAAGAAGAAGCAGATACACGAATGATTCTTCATTCGGTGTATGCAGATGCCAATATTTTTTCGAATGATAGAAAAGGTCGTATTATTATAAAGTCATCTGACACTGATGTGTTAGTGCTCTGTGTCCACTATTTTCCTAAACTTGAAAATACAGAGGAGATGTGGTTCCAAACTGGGTCAGTATCAAATTTGAAAGATGGAAGGCGTTTTCTACCTGTTCACGATATATGTCGCTCACTTGAACCCTCAATCTGTAATTTACTGCCAGCCACACATGCCCTCACAGGATGCGATACGACTTCTTCTTTTTTTGGTCTCGGAAAGAAGTCTATGTACAAACTTTTGCAGAAAAGTGCAGACAATTTCCAATCCCTTCAGATAGGTTTTTCAACGGGAGATCAGGAATCCGCCATTCATGATGGACGCAAATTTGTTGCTTTGTTATACGACCCGAAGAGGAAATTCAGTGATTTACATGAAGACCTGAACAAGTTAAGGGTGAAATTTGCCACGACAAAAGATATGAATCTTGTTAGATTACCCCCATGTGAGGCGTCCTTTTTACAACACATCCTCCGTGCAATGTTACAGACGCAAGTTTGGATGCATTCACACATTGCAAAACAAGCAACCAGACAGCCCAAAAACTCTGGTCGGCAAGAGGGTAAAAATGGTTTACTACCGATTTTGTTTGAAGGTCCTATGTCAGCAGATTTCCTTCAAGACCTTATTTGCACATGCAAGGGTAAAAAGGCTTGCGATAAAAATTGTGTCTGAAACCAGCAAAATCTAGGTTGTACAACTATTTGTTCGTGTGAAGGTTCTGAGAGTTGTAGAAACTATCTTACTCACATTCAAATTAGTGAAGAAGATGACGATGAAAATGGCGTCTGAGTGAATCATGTAAAGCTGTATATATTCATGACATTATTTTTAACAAAATGATTACAGTTGGTTTCTTTGTGGTTAATATCACTTCGACTATGCGATTATTTGAACCTGTGTATTTTGTTTGGTTCTTTGATTTTGTGTATGTTTTGTTTTGCATTTGCATCTGCACTTTATGACTGACCACTTTTTATTTGTTTTATGGGTTTCATGTATGCATAGCTGTCCTGCAATAAGGGAAAGTTTGTTTTTCTATCCGTACAATATGTATTTTTATTGGAGTACACATAACAATGACGCATTGGAATTAATTGTTTCGATCTCATTCACATACCTTTGGTGAAATATTTGCCACTGACAAATGGCATATACCATACCAGAAGCATAATTTACTCTCTTTTAATTTGAGAAAACGTATAAATCCGAAATACATCGTAAAATGTATATGTGAAGAAAAAAATACCAATTAAAGGTCATAAACATGTTTATCTTGTGTGTAAATATTGTTGCTAATCTGAATTTTCTTTAAAATCGCCATTTTTTTTATTTTTTTTATTTTATTTTTTTTGGATAGTGAATTGTTACAGTTTATTGCTTCATTTAAGAATTAAATTTTGTTTATTAAAGCAAATGTTATATTATTTGTTTGATTGTTCATAACCCCGTGTGAAATAAATGTACTTCGGTGAAAAAATCGACCACTGCACTTTAACCCCAAATTAAAAAAAAATGCACCATATTTCGATTCTACGACCAGGCAAACATTAAACTTTAATCATTTCTCTATCCAAAAATGTATAATTTAGCCTGCAGGTAGGGTGGTCCATTAAAGTTGAAAATTCTTCGACTTTGTCACTCCACTACTACAGTACATGATATATAAGGCATGGAGATGTTATTGTTACAGATCAGCTCAATGACATCTCCATGCCTTATATATCATGTACTGTAGTACGCCGCTAGATTTGCGAAAGTAAATTTACAGATCTAACATTGTTGGGTTGATGTTTAGACGAGTTGTATATACATGTATATATATATACGTCTGAGTCAGTGACAACTCTACAACAGATGTATCCATCGGATCGCCATCAATGATGGTGATACATGGCTGTGTACATAATGTTTATACAACTCGTCTAAACATCAACCCAACAATGTTAGATCTGTAAATTTGCTTTCGCAAATTTTTGGTTCTTCCCTCGCCGGGATTCGAACCCATGCTACTGTGATATTGTGACACCAAATCGCCTGCACTGCAGCCGTCCCGCTAGACCACACGACGCGGGACGGCTGCAGTGCAGGCGATTTGGTGTCACGATCTGTTGTAGAGTTGTCACTGACTCAGACGTACTTATAAATATAATTATTTTCTGTGACTGTATATTACATTAATTTGTAGGATCCTTTACTATAGATAATTTAGCTGATCTGTAACAATAACATCTTCATGCCTTATATATCATGTACTGTAGTACGCCGCTAGATTAAAACTGACGTGGAAAGGTAACACATGGCCAGCGAAAGCTCTTTTTTTGAGAGCCCAGGTGGTCGTGTGGTCTAGCGGGACGGCTGCAGTGCAGGCGATTTGGTGTCACGATATCACAGTAGCATGGGTTCGAATCCCGGCGAGGGAAGAACCAAAAATTTGCGAAAGCAAATTTACAGATCTAACATTTTTGGGTTGATGTTTAGACGAGTTGCATGTATATATATATATATTAACGCCTAAAAAGGTGTACACAACCACTCAAAATACAAAAAAGGTAACTATAAATGTAATTATTTATAAATATTTCAGATAACAGATATCCTTCCTCAGTGAGATTCTGATGTTAAATGAATCATCTTTAAGTCTTCTTAGATTAAACTGTTGCAATCTTGAAATTTATAAAATAAAAAAGTCAAACCGAACATCAGTTAAGATGCTTGCACCATTCTAAAAATTTATTAAACATGACATAGGTTATATGGCTTATTACAACAGAGAGTTCAAATATATGCTTTAAATACAAATAATAATGTATGATATGAACTAGCACCATTCTAAAACTTTAACGGGAACGACAATTATGATGGTACAAGAATGATTACGTCAATAAAATAACCAAATAGACAGCACTGAACGATCTAAATTTATAAATATTTTAAATTGACAGAGTAAAGTAGCTGCAACAGACTCTGAGTATTTAAACATCGCGAACAAACAGCCGTTAAAATGTAATAATAAGTTTTGAATAGGTATAACTAGAAGAACGTGGCTTGGTACTTATACATCCCTCAGAAAATTAGCAATTTAAATTGGTATCTTCAACAAGTTTATTTAATTATGGATGAGAAAGGTTAGGAAATAGAAACAGAAACTGTAATAATAAGTAATATAACCTAAATGTGAAGCACTACACGGAATCGAACTACATCTTTTCATTTATCCCATTTGGTGCCAAAGTTGTTAATGTCCTTATTCAAAACCTTTCCCGATCGAGTCTATCCTCCTTAGACCAAGCAGAGTTGAGGTCAATGATTTTAATGGTCAGTCGATTGAGATCTGCCTAAGTGTGGCCAGGGGATCTAAAATGTCAACTGAGAGGGAGGTCTTGCTTGCATTGGTAGTCGCTACGATGGCCGTTCATTCGTTTGTGAAACGGCTGTTCTGACTCGCCAACATACTGTTTACCACATTTACACTGTAAGAGATACACAACATTTGAAGTCTTGCAATTAATATTGCAAAATATGGTGTATTCTGTACCAGTGGAGTGACTGTTAAAAGTCTGGGTATCCAGTATTTGTTTGCAAGTCAAACATCGTTTATTTCCGCAACCCTTGCATCAGCTCTCATCAGCAAGTCTTTAAGGCTTTTGGGCCTACGGAAAGCCAGTACAGGTGGCTCGGGAAAGATCTTGGATAATTTAGGATGTTTTTCGATCTCTTTCTAATTTTCGCGGATTAGGTGAGATAAGTTGTCAAATTTTGGATGGTAAGTCAACACAAAAGGCACCCTCTTATTGACCTTTTAGTCTTTTAATTACATTGTAAAAGCTCATCTCGGCTGATGTTGTTAGCACGAGAAAAACCTTTATCAATGTCTTTTCTTTTGAAGCCCGATGTTTAAGGTGACCGCGAAGTTCTTGTAGACGTTTTTTTTTTCCAATATCTTTGGTGGAGCAAATCCTTTTTATTCGCCTGGCTGTAGGGAATACTCTTTGTGCAGTGTTTAGGATGACAACCAAAAGAAGATAGATATTGATGTTTGTCTGTGGGCTTGCAATACAGATCTGTACATATGTTTCCATCCCTCAATTGCGTTGTAGTGTCAAGAAATGTGATCTTAGAGTCAGAGATTTTATATGTGAATTTGATTGAGGGATGGGCATCGTTGGCATGATGAATGAACAAATTTAGTTCTTGTTCAGTATTGTCCCACTTCATGTAAATATCGTCGATAAATCGGAACCAAGAGAGGGGTTGATGAAGAGATGAATTGAGAATTCTCTGTTGTAATTTCCCCATAAAAATATTGGCATCTTTATTTCCATTGCTGTTCCATTAACTTGGAGGAAGTGTTCACCATTGAATGTTAAGTTATTGCATTTTAATACTAAAGTTAGAAGCTGGATGAGACATTCAGTTGGTGGATGTAAGGTGTTACGAGAGTTCCAGACTTCCCTACAGGCTTCAATACCATCGTCATGGGGGATGTTAGTATAGAGGGAGGTAACATCAAGCGAGACCAGGATCTTTTTAGGTGGGAGAGGGTTCAGAGATTCCATTTTCTTAAGATAGTGTGTTGTGTCTTGTATATAGGATGGTACATTTTCAACATGTGATCTCAGATGAAAGTCAATAAATTCTGATATTTTCTCTGTAGGGTAGTCATTGACAGAAACAATTGGTCTACCTGGATTATTGACCTTATGTATTTTGGGCAGAAGATAGAAACGCCCGTGCGTTGATTTTTCAGGTTTTAGATATTTAAATGTGTATATTATATATATATATACAACTCGTCTAAACATCAACCCAACAATGTTAGATCTGTAAAATTTGATTTCGCCAATTTTTTGTTCTTCCCTCGCCGGGATTCGAACCAATGCTACTGAGATATCGTGACACCATATATACATGTACATGTATCTACAGATCTTAAATAATTATTATTGTTTAGTCTATAATAATGGAAACATAGAGATGATAGAAACAGCGACGGATTAGAAAAAATAGAATCATCTGCCGTTCCTTTGTAGTAATATTTCAGTAGCAACTATGTATCGAGTTTATATATCTAGGTTTAAACGTTATTAGAAAGCAATAACGAAGTCTTTGTGGACATGACCGAGCTGTGCATCCATACTTGGATGTGTTTGCCTACGATTAGGGTCAATGCGATTGAGTTTATCTCGATTACATTTTATGCTAAAATTGATGAACTGATTGACCGCTAAAGGATGTCTGTGTCCCGAATGTTCATTGATTTCTCCTTTGCAGTGAAATATTGAGTTGGCTAATTGAAACATATATAGGATAAAGAGTACATTATGGGACTAGGCACCAGAAGCCAATATAATCAGACATGTGCTTGTTTGGACGTAATCAGCCCTCAGAAAAGTCTTAGCACATTCATTGTTTATTAACATTGAAATCTTCTATTAAGATGACCTCAAGATGACTGCCGAATAGAATTGTCGTCTTTTTTTTACGCGCAATACAACTCCAGCCATAGTTCGTTAGATTGGGCTGGACGGTATAAATTCGCAGCGATGTTGGACTGCATGTGTAAGGCACTTTTCCCACCCATTTATTGGACATACAGTACCACTAGCTGATTTTTTATTTCAATAACAAACAGGTTCAATCAATTTGAAAAAAAAAAATCGTCCATTAAATCAGGTATTGATTTGGTACTGTATGTCAAATGAAAGGTTGGGAAAAGTACCGTATTTTACAAGTTTACTTCATATTTATTTATTTTTATCTTACAATATACAACGTGTATATAAAAGTCACTCTAGCGACTGTACTTAAAAGAGACATTAGTCGAGACAAATTTTCGCATTAACTAAGATTTATATCAGGTTTTAATTATATATCAAGTTACTGTTTTGATACCTTGTCGTGCTGTTACATCTGCATGTTTCTGCGCATTTCTGTCCATATTGTCCATTCTCGCATTTTTTACACGCCTTGCCCTTCGAGGTGTGACCAATCGGACATTCTGAAGAAAAAAATTTAATTTGAACTGCAAAATCAATATTTTCTATGTTTGAATATTTTGATGGCGTGAAGTTATCTTATGTAAGGGAACGGGGAAATTACTGTATGATGCACTGATATATTAAGTACTATTGTTTTGCAAATGATTCTTTTTCGTTGTATTTCATATGTAAGTAAGGACTTAAAGTTGTGTTATAACTAGGTACATTCATTCATTGCATATCATAAGTTTATATCAAATTTTAGCAAAACCACAAAATCAAATATCCCCGTTACACTAATGTTTCCTAAACCCAAGATACTGGTTATTGATATCCACGTAAATATATGTATCCCCAATAATCTATTTAGAAGTTAAAAACAAATATTCAAAATGGAGCAAGATTTTTGTGTTGGTTTCCTGTTCCTAAAAATTAGTTTTCAGTGTACTGGTTTGTTATTGCAACAATGGTTTTTCTACCTTTTTTATCACATGCAGTGTTAGTCGTGTTGGATTAAAATATTTTATTGATCTGAATATTTTTTATAAAAAGACCTTGTAAAGATGTATAAACTAGCTTATGTAATAGAAAAACAGAGAGTATATGGGGATCCATCCATGATAATAAATCAGTTCATTCATAGCATGACCGGAATTTTGGATATATTTGTAAGATGTAACACCATTTAAGAACACTTTAGAACAAATCGTCAAAGTCACTATGTATAACCTTAAAGAGTATAGCCGAAAAGGAATCGTATAGTATTCCTCTTATCACTTCTTAAACGCCATTATTTTGAAGAAAAAACGCTTCGTCTAAAAAAATTAAGAAAACTTAGTACAAATATTGCATACTAGTTGTTATTTTTTTTATTTTTTTAGAAATACATGTTTTTTCTCTAATGCATAAACTTACCAACACAGACTTCGTTAATTTTGTAAAAATGATGACAACAATGCAACACTGTCATGTTCCTACCTTGGCTTGTCCTGAATTAGAAAGTGCTCTTAATAAATATAATTATATTTCAAAAAAAATAAGCAACACGATTTTCCATACATATTGAACTATACAAAAATAACCTAGTACTCTCTAGCCCTATCAGCGCAATGCACGTATAAGATACCGGTAATAAAAAAATATATAAAATGCACCACAATATACCTAATAATAATATGTATACACACAGAAACAGGCACAAACAGATAAAAGTAAAACAATTTGCCTTGAAAAAACAATAGAGATCAACGTAGATACATGTAACATATGAACTTCGGACAGAGGATGTTTGTAACCTTTACATTATATAAAATTATCAAATCATATGTATACATTAAAATAAAATTGATATGGAAATTGACTAAATACTGCAAAACAAAATAATAAAAAAATGTATAAACCCCAATATTATTTTCTATCGGATTATAGGTCTGCAAGTTGGATGCGACGACTCGATTCTGCTTGGATTATTGTGCTAAAATTATTCATGTTAGTGTACAACAGAATATGCGGTTTTATTGTCAATGAGACAACTCTTCAAAAGAGACCAAATTACACAGAAATATACAATCTTATGTCACCGTACGGCCTTCAACAATGAACAAAGGTCATACCGCATAGTCTGTTACAAAAGACTCCTAAATGACAAATGTTAAACAATTCAAGCTTAAAAGCTAATAGCCTAATTGATATAATAAAAAAAATGAACAAATAACAAATATGTAACACAGCAACAAACGACAACCACTGAGTTACAGGCTCCTAACTCGGGACAAGCACATACATACAAAATGTGGCGGGGTTAAACATGTTAGTAGGATCCCAACCTCCTTCTTACCTGGGACAGTGGTGCAAAAATAGAACATAAGAACGAACTATATACAAATCAGTTGAAAGAGGCTTAACTTATCAGATGGATACAAATGAAAATACATCTAACAAAAAGACAGAGTGGACGTGGTCGGGTACTTGTACATCCCAACAACAGAAAAGACACCCAGTTCAGATCTGAGAGCATTGTATCTGTTCCAAATCTGGAATTACGTTTGTGGTCATCTCTTGTTCTTTACCATTGTGTGTTTATTAGGCTTTCGACTTTTGCTATCTTTGTCAATGTTCATTCCTTCCCTACTGTTATTAGACCCGATACATTTATACTAGCTTGATTGGACTCTTGTGAAAAAACGTCTCATGCGTAACTTATTTGTAAATCTTGCATACCCTTCTGATTGTATAATTCCAATTGAAGCAAGTCATTTCGTACCTTGACCATTTCGTAGCTCTGCCATTTCGTACCCAAATTTGGCATGTTACTCAACTGATTTTCTCATTGCCAGGCATTTCATGCATCTGTTGCAGTGAGGAAGATTGACACATTTTGTGTGTTTTTTTTTTTTTTTTTTTTTTTCAAGAAGAAAGGGAATCAAAATAATACTACATACGATTGCATTACAATGAGGAACAGCAATAAGGATAAACGAATTGCTTCATTATTATAATTATCATGAAAGGATAAGGTATAACATTACAGGAATAACATATGAATTGTTGAAAGTAAAAATAAATAATCGTCCCAAAATCCACTTACTGCATTTTAACCAATAACATACCTTTGGTATTCTGAACAAACTCCAGTTGGATAACTTCGTACGTTTTGGGTAGTGCAGATTACTATAAAGCTATAAAGTAATAACCATTCCATCATCTTGCATGTTCTTTGTGATTTTTGTTTTACAATTGATCTATACAACACTCAAGGAAATAAAACCAATATCCTTGTATGTAATTGGATGAAAATAAGGAAATAGTTTGATATAGTAATATGAGCATCAAGTGTACTTCAAATGAGGTCAGATACTTCTATTTATTGTAACCTTATATTGACATCTCATGTTGTATTATTTTTACAAATGTACCCAATCAACAATTTGAAAAAAAAATATGATTATTCATTATACAAAAACACATTTGTGTGTGGTAAACGCTAAATACAAACAATATAATAATATATATTTTAAGATTACGTTTTTTTATTAGACTGAAGATACATCTGCATAAATAAATAGGCTATCAATAAATCACATGGACATACGGACATACAAACTTAATAATATATAATAAACAAGTTGCTTTCTTTAAAAAAAGAAATGCAATCGTAAACCCAAATGCTTGTTTGACATTTAATATTAGATAATTGTTTAAAAAGATGTATTGTTTTATATTATTTTTGTGGTATAAGAATTAGAAACTGACATTGACTGTTCACTTAATGTAACTACAGTTCAACGTGGGGTGACATAGGAACATGACCCGCGTCTAAGGAATATTCTTTTCTCTCCTCTCTCCCAAAAGACAACATGCTAAGTCATCCACTGGGTGTTCCATTCTAAGGTGCTCAGGTTTTTTGTTTTTTTAGGTATGAGTTAGTTTTTAGGCTGAAGTTCAAATGCAAATGTAAAGAAATTTAATCAATTAATGATTATAAAATTTGTGTTTAAGGGGGTATGGGTGTCTTTCGCCATCTTGGATTGTAAAAAAACAAAGAACCTAAAGGTTAAGATTTTCGATCAAATTAGCAAAAGGAGTAGGTTCAGTAAGACCCCTTTTTGGCCCAAAAAATAGGCAGTTTTGCAAAATTGTGAAAATGTAATCTTTTAGCTATTTTTTGGAAAGTAGAATGCTTCTGCTACATACATATGTGCTGTTTTTGACAATACAATGTACATATATCGTGTACTAGCATCATAAAGTCATGCTTAATTACTGAAATCTTCACAATTATAGCATTTTAGTTAAATTTTAGACGGTTTCCGTCTTAAATGAAAGTGGCCGCATTCGTGTTCATTCATAATATTGAAATGTAAGTTGTATTTGATGATAATACATAACATATATAAAGGTTGAGGATGAATACGGATGCGGCCACTTTCATTTTTGACGAAAACCATCTGAAAAGTGACGGTTTTTGGCATATTTGATAGATTTTTCATATTTAAGCCTCAATCGGAGCGTTTTTAATGACTGAATCAGTTAAAATCTTTTACATAAACTAATCGAATCAATTGAAATAGACACTTAAGTGTTTAAAAAGTGTCCTAAATATCTCGTTAGATGAAACTGAAATTTGGGGCTTAAATCGGCCCTTACCGGACCTACTCCTTTCATGCAGGAAGGCAGATATGTAATATGTCAATTTTTAATTAAAAGAACCAATTTATATAAAAACATAACTTATAAATATTGGTATTTTTTTTACAAGTGTACACTATTCTATACATCTATAGATAGCTTTTAAATGTGTTTAAAGTGGTATTTTAAAGGGAGATAACTCTAAAACGGAGCATTTTCTGAAGGAACTCCTACCTGGATTTTTCCTATTCTATGTTTTAGCCGGAAATAACGGCACGGTGACCCTATAATTGCTAACTTTGACTACACTGTGTCTAACACTTGATGGAGAGTTGTCTCATTGGTATTCCTACCACATTTAAAAAGATATTCCCTCTCACATTTGACAAATTCATTAGGATAATCTAAACATTGAATTTGAACTGAAGTTGCCTTGTAAGTTTCTTATATTGACCTATATCCTTTTTCTCTCTTGCTGGATAGTTTTATACTAGTCATTTTGGGGTACTGTGTGGTCTACTGATCAGTTAGATGGCTCAAAATCTCCTTACGCTATTTTACACTGAGATTTTACATTTTCGTACTTAATATATTAAAACCGAAAATTTATCATCTGATCGTCTTCAAGAAATAATAATTATTTATTTTTATTTTGACGAACATTTTGAAGAGCCTTGAATACTACAGGAACATTAGTCCGAGATTACTCTGACGTCCATCGGCTGTTTTGCCAGACAAGCTGGGGCTGATGACGTAATCTCGGACTACAGGAACATGTAGTTAGATAATCTGTTCCCTGACCCAGATAACTATATAATAGAAATTATTTATTCTTATTGCTGTCTGCATCTGTCATCAATCGGTGTCGATAAATAGACATAGTCATTTGATATCTTAATGCTGACCCTGTTATTAAGTCTGTTAAAATTGCATGCATTATTAATTATAAGGTTATCGATCGTTATTAAAGCGGCACATTTAATTCGTTATAATTTCATTGCTAGTATCATTTCTTACATCATTGCATAGTCAAATGTACTTTTTTTAAAATATATTTCAGATTTAGATTTCAGTTTTAGTTTTTTTCTTCATATTTTTAAATATCTACGTATTCACATTTTAATAACAAAAAGGATCCAGATGTACCTAAAACAATCTGATTTGTTATTTTAATCAAGGAGATTATATGACATCCTTGTTTAATAAAAAGGAAATAATGTTGCAATATTTAAACAAAGAAAATAACTGCATTTCAATTTGCGATTTTAATGAAAAATATGTAATATGTATTGTTATTTTATATTAACGCCAGACGCACGTTTCGTCTATAAAAGACTCATCAGTGACGCTCGAATTAAAAATGGTTAAAAAAGCCAAATAGAGTACGAAGTTGAAGAGCATTGAGGACCAATAATTCCTAAAAGTTTTGACAAATACAGCTATAAAGATAATCTATTCCTGAGGTAGAAAGAAAGACTTCCTTTTAATTTCAGTATGAGAAAAAAGAATAGCCTGCTTTGTACATCACGTACATCTTCCCTAGACTCGTAATCTTAAATGAAATGCTAGTAATACTACTGTTGTATTAGATTTTAGTTTTGACAAATCTCGTTTCCGAATATAAATCGCATCATTTACATGGAATCTTATCTCATATCTAAACACAGCTGGTTTCAACGTTTGACACTAATTAAAATAACTACGCATATATGTAAGGTAGATATTTGCAGCTTGTAGTTGCGAGCAAGGAAGTATTCAAATGCTCATTAAAGTAGCTAGCTACATTATAAATTTCGCATCATATGAACACATCTCTATAGCAACTTTAAGGTGATAATGCTTATGCAACAGGTCAATTAATTAGCTATAGCGCATGTATATGAAAGGTGGCCATAGAAAGAACACGTCAGATGTATTTCGAATAACATCCGGTGTTCCGAAAGTCTATGGACATCGTCCAATATATTATACTGCGTAAACCCTCAGGGGTTTACGCAACAAGGTGCTTTCTTTAAAAAAAGAAAAGTAACACGTGAACCTAAGACCGCTGACTGATAACCAACAGATTGTTGCTGAATTTTTGTTTGCTTTTGAATTGAAAAAAATAGTGTACATTCTTGCATAATTCAATTGAAAGCAGTGTTGAATAGTTAAGAATAATGTATAATTTTATACAGCTACTATTTGAATATACATTTTTAAGCTCGACGATTTCATTTATTACTTGGAAATGTACATAATTTTTTTCATAATCCTATTGCAAATCCCAGTTTCTATAAACCGGATGTATAATACAAATTGCACAGATCAATTACAATATAAATGTAAGCACTTAGTTTACTTTTTAATCTGGATGCCTTCATATTTTCATTCGTTATTAAAGTTGTATGTACTAATGGTAGATGTTGTATAGATAAACTTAAAGTCCACTTACCATGTTAAGTGAAACCCTGTAGCATGCAACTTATAAGAAGGTTTCGAATATTTTTCTCAGTTGAGAGTAGTACACTAGCTTCATTTGAACCTCTGATATATTAATAGAGACTTGTTTTGGTCTCATAATAAAACGTCTCAAACTTTTCTGATTTTACTTAAATCAATCATAATACTCTGGAGTGAAACCTGGTTTTGGGGAATTATATCTTATTTTCAAAAGTTAAATGAATACCTGAACATACTTTAAAACGGACATATAAAAAGACATGTAAATATACAAAGATACCAGAATTATTATGTTGTACGCCAGGCGCGCGTTAAGTCTACAAAGAATCACCAGTGACACTCAAATAAAAATAGTTAAAAATTCCAAATGTATTACGAAGTTAAGTTCCTATTATTAAGGATATATTCCTTTGGTAAAAAATCCGTGGCGTTTCGAAAATGTCAAAGTGTTTAAAAGGCTTCATCACATATATTAATCTAATAGTTGAATTCGGATGTCAAACTACCAAACTCAAGTGTTTTGAAACCGATAGTCTGCGTGCATGTGAACAGGGTGAGGTATACTGTGAATGAATTAAGACGTTATTGAACTTTTTTTCCCGAAAATAACTTTAACATTATATCAATAAACACAAATATTGTGGACATTTTATTGATTAAATGAATCGCTTTTTAAAGATTATGAGTATATAGCTATACAAAATATAATTAAACTACAAAATATAATATTTAGCTAATTATGAGTACGCATCCCTACTCATTGGTGCTCATATATACGTTACACATGATTTTCATAAATGTAATGATTATGACTGATCAAACATGTGAGACATAATGCACGTATACAATTACAATTTTGATTATATTCTATAATTATTAGGAATAAATTCAGTCTCAGTTTAACCTTAACAATGAATATTCTCTTAGTCTGGAAGTATTAATGATTAAAATCATATATTTTTTTGACAGAAAAATCCTTTTGTTTGATTATCTTTCTGCTGTACGACCAATGTATATCCGACTTTAGAATACATATTTTTAACAGAAATATCGTTTCCTAATTTTCTTCATGCTTTTCGACATTTTCTCATCTCATGCTATGATTTGAATACTGAATCTCAAATGTTAAACGATCAGACATAATCAGTTTATTCTGGGTCATTGTATGTCAATACACTATTCCCAGGTTTATTAATACTTCGCGTTGTTCGCGTAAAGGGGGGGGGGGGGGGCGTCTCAAAGCATCAAATACGTATATATAGCTTCCTGTATAAATGATCGAAAAACGAGAGGTTTCGATAATTTTATTCTGACTTCCGGCCAAGAGATATCGAGTGGTCAATAGACACACCCAAAACTCGCCAATATATAAACGTGAACCCCTGCAAAACACCACAAACCAGTTAGCGTAACGTGAATAAAATATCCAAGCCGAATCTGCTTGATATTTATTATCGTCTCCTCGGAGACGATATTAAGAATTGAACGATGGATAGTCAGTGCGTGAATGCTTCTTACTATCTGATTGGAAGATATTACGAGACGTGAATAATCAAAGTTTATTGATTGGTTAGGACAATCCAAACCTAGTAAATGTCCTTCAATCCCGTAGAGTATCGGATTTGTCCTCTCTATTTTAGCAATTAGATTTTGCCTGGTCATTAATCATGCATATTTATAATATCAATACACAGGCAACTTTTATCTATAAATAGCCGAATCTTCTGGAGTTTCGTAAACAACAATGTTAAACGATATATACTACTTCATAACGTGTGACCTCACGTGTGTGGTAAAATTTGTTGATTGATGCACGTGGCTATTCTAGTAAATGAATTATAATCTACAAAGCGAGAACACTTTCCATTTTCATCAGCTAAGAGACGGCTAGCCCTTTTTGAAAAGCTAATACTTGTTATCGTATACTTTTTGATATGACACCAGACCATGCGTATTCAAATGAAAACCATAAGCACTGACCAGAGGCGGATTAAGAGTGTTTTTCAGCCCCCTTTTATATAGGGAATTACTGAAGCATGACTGGAGCGGGCCCTCTCCCAGGCAGTTAGTGCCCCCCTCCCCCATTTACAAAAATTTCTGTATCCGCCACTGCTGACATGTACATGTATGTGATATCCAAAGCTGTTTTAAAACGAATGTATATATATTGTTGGTATGCCATGCGCGTAGCTACGTTTACGTCAAATCGCCCGGGCGTACACTTGAATTCTGGAAATATTTTTTTTTTATCTAAATATAATAAGAAAAACTGGTCAAAAGCACATCAGCCGTGTGCTTCTCTCTTCAATGGATTGTAATTTTCAATAGAAAGGGAATAAATTTACTTTAATCAAATAGTTCATTTCATATAGTTGTTCCAATTTTCTGTAAACGTCTGAATCTACTGTGAATTCTGCGTACTTTTCTTATATTTAAAGCAATTCATTATCTGCTGAGATTCGATATGCAGTTTGCATTGTTGTCGAGCATGTGACTTATGCCGCAAAAGCGAGACATAGCGTCGTCATGCAGCGCAGTCAACATGCGCGTAGCTACGTTTACGTCAAAACGCCCGGGCGTACACTTGAATTCTGAAAATATTTTTTTTTATCTAAATATAATAAGAAAAACTGGTCAAAAGCACATCAGTCGTGAGCTTCTCTCTTCAATGGATTGTAATTTTCAATAGAAAGGAAATAAAATTACTTTAATCAAATATAGTTCATTTCATATATTTGTTCCAATTTTCTGTAAACGTCTGAATCTACTGTGAATTCTGCGTACTTTTCTTATATTTAAAGCAATTCATTATCTGCTGAGATTCGATATGCAGTTTGCATTGTTGTCGAGCATGTGACTTATGCCGCAAAAGCGAGACATAGCGTCGTCATGCAGCGCAGTCAATATTTAGGTTCCGAATGTGGACAAAGTTATTTGAATGACTCTCTGTTAAAAAAACTGTTTATGATAAAAAATGTATCCATGGCAGCATAATAATGCAATTATTTCTTTAATTTCTCCCACTTTTTATGGATAAAAGGTATTTCTTTCTGCAATTAATAAGTGGTCACAGTGTGGGCTTAATTTTTTTTTTATTTCTTAATTACATTAACTACTTGTCGAACCTAGTTTTTGGTGGGGTTCGTGTTGTTTATTCTTTAGTTTTCTATGTTGTGTCATGTGTAGTATTGTTTTTCTGTTTGTCTTTTTCATTTTTAGCCATGGCGTTGTCAGTTTGTTTTAGATTTATGAGTTTGACTGTCCCTTTGGTATCTTTCGTCCCTCTTTCATTGAATTTTATGAAAATTCGGAAGAAGTTTTTTCTATGATTCATGTCTAAAGCAAAAATTTGAAAGCGTATGTTTTCGTTTTTTCTGTTATTTACTGATAGCTGGATTTTTCTTTGCGCAATTAATTGCTCAATTTATAAACCTTCATAAAATGTGATACATTGTATATGGTGGGATTATACACGTTAAATTCCAGATCAAGAAAATATAAATGTAATAAAGAAAATTTTTGATTTTTTTTAAATTCCTGGAAAAGACTGGTAAATTGATTCACTTCTTATGGAAAGAAATCGTGTTCAAGATGTTATATTGCATCTCTGAGAAATATTTTTTTCGTGTTCATTAAAAGATGCTATTGTCGATTGTATGCTCGATCACGACTTTAAACAATTTGAAAGTAAAATTGGTTTGAAGTTTTCTCTACAACCAATGTCCGTTTATAGCTTCCTATTAACACAATGAATAAGTTCTCAAAATTAAACATAAAAATATACCATTTAGATTCAAAAGTATGTTACTATCAATGATTTTTTACTGACAGGAATGGTATGTCATTCTCGATAACTTGATCGCTTTGGACCCACTACCAGCAGGGAGTTGGCATTGAGTGGTTTGTCACCCCCTCAGACCCCTCGCAAAAGTTCTGGCGTACACGTGAATATGACCCAGCTACGCCACTGGCAGAATGCGACTTTTCATTTTCATCTGTTGCTACGGATGTTTCTGTTTTTTTTTGGAGGAAAATATATTGTTTTTCTTTCTGTTCACAATCAGCTCTTACTTTTTACGTGCCGGTATTATATTATGTATTAAAATTTAATAACTCATGTCTTTTCAGCTCTTATCAGAACATGACATAAAGAAAAAAATATTCTGCTGAACCACAGGTCATTCATGATGTGAGATATTTTTTTTCCCGCTGACATAATCCCACTGTCAATAACTGATACGATTACACCTTGATTATTTTATGTTCATGCAAGGGCGGATACAGCCATTTTAAAAAGGGGGAAACAAAGGGGGTTCCAACTTACTATATCTCCCCATTCATATGCAATGATCGGCCAAAAAAGGGGGGGTCCAACCCACGGACCCCCCCCCCCCCCCCCCCCCTTTCTCCCACCGGATCCGCCAATGACATGTATGGATTTGTTTTCGTTTCAATACTTTTAAAAGATTTTCCGAAAATCTAAAATTGCATGAATCACCTGCACTTGACCCTATACATTTAATTCTATTTTAAAACAAATTATTTTAAAGTGTTTTATTTTTAAATAATACTTTCAGAAATTGTCTAAGGTTATCATACAGGATCATACAGTCATAGTTTATTTAAGCAAATGCCTTTCTCTTGTATGTATGTCACACTTAAGTTTCAACAAGAATGCGTACTTTAACGTTTGTTAATATTTTGTAGACGTATATTGCAGACGAAATAAAACTTGACATAGATTGAAGCAGTGTAATACAATGCATTCCGTTATCAGTGTATGTAAAGTGCGGATCCTAAAATATCATTTTTTACTGTATATGCCATAAATGTCTAATGTAGAATGATAAATAAACAGACGAACTTTTTTTTACTTTCGAAGAAAATGAAGAAAATTAGTTAAAATGTATATGTTCAGAAATACATAATACTAATAAAACAAAGTAAGAGATGCGAGCGGGGTTTTATCGCGCCTAAAGCCATCCAGCTTTGAAATATATACCAAAATAGGTGAATATTTATGACATTTCACGAACAGATCGTGCAGGTGCTTTATAACTAACAGGTAAGATGTTGTTGCAGTACAAAATATTCATTTTAATACAATTAATAAAGTTGTATAACGTAGAATATGTTTTGTCATTCAGTTTCTTCATATTTAACTAAATTCCACTATGATGATTTCGTAATGCTAGTCATGTTTACTGTCGAATAATGATACTATTCTTTCATTTTTACTGTGGAGCGAATCATTAGTACTGTATATGCGGTGCATTTTCACTGTATAATTTTTGTTATATTTTTTTTATCTATTACAGCTCATTTCTTTAAGCATGTAGAGCAGGACTTTAGTTGACTTGTTTGTTTTTCTTTTATTGGATAATCGTTATGATAACACCCAATTTAATTCAAATATTAAAAATACAGGTTAAACTATCATACATGTGTATGCCTAATCATATTGTTTAAAAATGTCAATCTTATTTACAAAGTTTGTATAAACAATTAAACAAACAAATCAAGCAAGCCAACCAAAGTTTTGCTTTGCATGCATTATGAAATTAGCTGTAAGGCCTTAATTTAGCCGACTTGCTCAAACAATAGATAAAGTAAGAGAAAGATTTGATAAAATTTAACTTACGGAGGAAAGTTTGGTTTTAAAACACTCTAATAAATTCAATAGAAATAACATTTATTTCAAATGTATTCCATTTAGTTTCTTATAAAGCGTATAGGGATCTTTATCCTTATTTTTTTTTATCCATTTCCATGACACTTCACCACTAATTACGTACATCTTGATATAGATTGAATCTTTGTTTTCCCGTTTAAAAGGTTTTACACTGGAGCCATTTATAACTTGCTGTTCGGTGTGAGCCAAGACTCCATGTTGAAGACCGTATGTTTACGTATAATGGTCTACTTTTATAAATTGTGACTCGGATGGAGAGTTGTCTCATTGTCACATACGACATCTATATATGGCTCAAAAACGAAACGAGACGGGATAAAAAGGTATAAAAAAATCCACACTACTTTTTTAATATATGTATAATGGGCTTAATATGATTCAGAATAGAGTAAAATAGTGGGTCGCATTTGGGTATAAGCGTGACGCCGGATTGCCGATTTTTTTGCAAGCGTGACAGGTGAAAGTCAAATGATTTTGTCGTGAAAAACGAGAAATGAAGTCTAGCGGGACACAGGAATCTGCCAAAACAATAAGCGGAATACGGGAATCTGCCAAAACAGTAAGCGGGATCCGGGATCAGAACCCCCACCAATGAGACCCCCAGAATAAGATATTTGTGTATATCAATCCTATTGTTACAGTCATGCCTTCAATAACAAATGTATCCGATGCATGCATTTTTTTATATTTTTGGTCCCTTTTTCAATTTTGAGGGGTCCAAATTTAAAGACAAAAGTCCTTTAATATAGATATTTGGGATTCGTTGACATGCTGAATCTAACCGTGTATCTAGTTTGGGGATTTTTTGTCTAGTTGCTGAAACAGCCCACATAGAGTTCCAAAGGGTCTAAAATCAACAAAAATGAATTGTAGCCATCATTTCGTGTACAATAACCCAAATGTGTATGATTTTACCTCTGCGGTAGTATCCATTCGCGGATCTAGAATTTTTCATTTTGAGAATCGCTTTTGTTACAAGTTTGAAAAGCTATATATTTGATGAAGAATGAATGAGGAGTTTGTATTTCAATTTGAAAATACATGTATCATAAATCCTAAAGTCATCAACTAAGTTTTTTCGTTTGTTGCAAGTGCATTTATCACATAATTCTACAATAAAAATTCCTCGCATCTTTGAAAATTCTACATTAATAATGACTGCACTAACAGTGATAATTCATCGCATCTATAGCTAAAATGGATCGCTTTCAATAATCGATATGCTATATTATGATGCTTTTATAACACTTATTTGAACTTTAATGCTATGTTTGTATATTATAAAGACATATCACAATGAAAATATGTTAAAACTTATCTTCAAATCACTTCACTTGATATTTTCAAAACATAAACAAATACAGTTTTCCCATGATCCTTTATTCTACAATAGACATACCCGCATATAACAGTAAAAATGAACTAGCTGGATTCGCACTTTATATACACTGGTTATGTCATACTAAATCAAATAGATAACGAAGGTAAACATTGCTGTTGTAATTCTAATAGAATATGTGTCACTGTCACGGGAAACCCCACCTTTAGTGCCTCAGTAATTTGACACATACTAGGTAAACACACCACCACGGCTAGTCAGGCAGTACACTTTTACTATATCACATTGATAAGGTAAGTTTTGGGTATCTTTATACTCATGATATAGCTTTTGCTACCTAAGAGTGGCACATTTCTATACATATGCACGACAAAAATAATAATATTAATTTATTACATATAGGTAATCTAGTGCAGTGTGTGTACACATAATATGTATGACATATTATTATTATACCTCAGAGGGCGTCAGTCCGATTGGAAAGAGTTCGAATATTGATCTACTGTAACATTGAGATAACAAAAGGGTTGAAATCAAAATGATAGTTTTCAATATGGAAATGAAGTCTTTTCGAAATCTGGCATAAGTAAAAGATAAATCGTGATAAAAGCTATAAACCCATGCAATTACATTTTTGAAATAACGTCAAAGATGTTGATTTAAGATGCATAAGTTAACGGACCTATTTCACAACCAAAGGATGCATTATTTTGTACAGATGGCATTATGTACATTTTGTACATGCAAGTGAACTTCTCTACATTGAAGTTTTATAAAACATGCTCATATTTTTACACACAGATTGCATCAACAATACAAATATATATATATATATAAATAACACGATTGCAAAGGTATTTTAAATAGGAATAAGTGAAAACGAAAACGAAAGCGAAAGCAGAAATGACTTAAATTCGGATATTGTATCTTTTGGCAATCAAAATTACGTATCGAATCGTATGACACTAAGTCTTGTAGGTAAAATAGCGTAGTATTTATCAGAAATTAATTATTCTCTTTTTCAAAGATTCCTAAAGACTATTTTTGTTGACAAAAACTATTGGAGTATGCTAAAAGTATATTTGTCACTATATGAAAGAAATCAATAGTAATGCGTTTTTGCAATTCATACTAGATTTACATGAAGGTATATCATACAATGTATACACATCCACGTTCATTTTTCTTTATAGAGGTTTTTAACTCTTACATTGAACGATCATATATAATAGGGAACATATGTACTAAGTGTCAAGTTGAATGGACTTTAACTTCATAAAAAACTACCTTGACCAAAATCTTTAACGTGAAGCGGCCCTGGAGAGACCAACGGACAGATAAACGAACGGTAAGACAGACGAACGGACGCACAGACCAATAAACATAACGCCCCAAAGTTGAGCATAAAATATTAACATTTAGTGCCATTTGAAACAATCAAAAGCGACAGGTCTAGTAATGTTATAAGTAATTAATTTATTATGAAAATTAGAATCAACCTTGACCAAAACCTCTAACATAAAGCGTGGCAGACGGACGAACGGAGGCACAGACAGAAAAGCACAATGCCATAGGTGGGGCATTGACACACAGACGCGGTAGGGACCTTTATACATCCCTCACTATAACGACGACAACAAAAAAGAAGACACGATGTACACAAATCCATAACAACTAATAAAGACACCATGTATCTTAATGTAGTAAATTTTTATTTATATGATTCTAAATTGGATAAAAAAATGACATATGTAAATGGTATTTGAAGAAAAGTTGTTATGTTACATTTACTTTTTCGCTGTTTCTTGGAGCATTATATTTTTTGAATATGGCAACAAAATCCTGCATGTCACCGTAGTTCAGTTCTGTTTACAGATATTAATAAAAATATGGAATTGAAATGGGGAATATAACAAAAACCCGACAAAAGGGAAGATAACAGCCGAAGCCCCCAATGAGTCTCCAACAGAGCGACAAAATCTCGCAAACGGAGGCAGGGCGTTCTCCTGGCACCTAAACAAAATGTACATGTACTTGTTTATATACATTCTTATTATAATAGGAACAAAATCAAATAAATAATGGTAGTTAGTATTGAAATATTGTTTATTGTTCTTAGCTTATATCATATATCTTGTGTTTTAGAATTTAGAATGATGTAACAACGCTTAAACATGTATATATGCAGTCTTTCCCTGGTAAGTTAATTTGTTATGATGAGGGTAATTATAAGTACAATCATTATGGTTTATTGAAACTATAGTTAGGATCAGTTATATCGTTTCCTCAGATTAAATAGAATTATAGTCTATCATAGAACTGTGTTTTAGTCACTGATGCGTCTTTTGTAGACGAAACGCGCGTCTGGCGCAAATACAAAATTTCAATCACAGAGGTGGATTTAGGGAGAGGCCCCGTGCCCACCCTGTTCTGGGAAACATTTAGTTGATTATATAGAGAATCACTGAGGCATAATCGGAGCGTCCCCCCCTCTTAGGCAGTCAGTTGGCCTCCACATATGAACATTTCTGGATCCGCCAATTGAGTTTATTTGTTAACCTCTCCTTTTAGGCTGTGTGTATGTGTACATGTATGTGTCTATCTTTCTCTATCTCTCTCTCTTTCGTATTTATTTAGATGCTTTACTTATTAAGGACACATTATGTCTCATCGAATATTATAACAATTTTACAATTTATAATGGATATCTCTCTCTCTCTCTCTCTCTCTCTCTCTCTCTCTCTCTCTCTCTCTCTGTGTGTGTGTGTGTGTGTATGTGTACATGTATGTGTCTATCTTTCTCTATCTCTCTCTCTTTCGTATTTATTTAGATGCTTTACTTATTAAGGACACATTATGTCTCATCGAATATTATAACAATTTTACAATTTATAATGGATACAATGAAATGTACAATATTTTGACAACACATTGACCCTTTCATTTGATCCCAGAGTGGTGATATGACAGAGTTTTTTTTCTGTTTTTTCAAAATCGTAAAGACAATCAAAAAAGCATTGGCACTGACGGGGTTTTGTTGAAAATTTATTTTGCAGCGAAAGGGTTATAAAACATTGTTACATTACACAATAGTATGTGGTGATTTATGGGTTTAATTATGTTATGTAACGCAATAACAACAGTGTATGAAACTAATTTAAAAAAAATAGAAACAAAATACATTTACTTAATTAAGAAAAGTGGCGGATACAGTGTCTTCGAGGTCGTAGGCCCACTTTTAATAGCTACAAAATAAAAAGTCTCTTGTTTTTTTCCGCCTCGTTACGCTTAGCAACTACGAAAAAAATATAGTTTTATATACAATATATAGCAAAAAATCTCAAGTGACGGATACTTTTGGACACACTCTGTATATATATATATCAGAAAACCATTGATTACACCCTTTCAAATTTTGGATCAGTGAATGATAAGAATATGTTATAAACTGCTACAGATATAAAACTCTTAGAATCTGTTCTAAATATGAACTGTCGAAAAAAGTATTTTTTTTAACTAAAGCTCTACGAATCTTTTCGAACTGTCCAAGTTGTAGTTCATAAGAAATTCCTAGAGTAGACTTGCCCAACTATGTTCTTTACTAGAACTACTTCTTTAAGGAAGTTTTAGTTTTAGATTAAATAAATAAATAGTTAATAAGTTTCTTCTTTATGCACATAAATTTCAACAGCGGTATACTACTGTTTCCTTTATATTTCCAATATATTTCAGTGGACATTCGGCATGGTATTTCAGTTCGTGGTTCATATAAATGATCATTTGGGTGCATTTTTCTTATTGTTCGTTAGCTTTATACTTCTAATTTTTCATGGCTTATTTTTTTTTAGGGGGGATTGTTTAACCATGTCTAACATAATACACTTGAATCAAACAACTAGTCCGAGATTACTCTGACGTCCAACGGCTGTTTTGCCAGACAAACTGGGGTCGTGGGACGTCAGAGCTCGTCCCATATCAAAAAGTGGATATTTGTCCACCCAAAATAGATGCGCTGCTTCGTCGCTTCTGGTGCCGACTGACGGCCTTGGAATTATATAATTCCAGCTTGTCTGGCAAAACAGCCGTTGGACGTCAGAGTAATCTCGGACTATCAAACAACATGATATGTTACAGGCACTGTACGTGATCCGGGCATCCTGAATTAATACACCTTTTAAAACACAAGACATGGGTAAAATCTCTTTTTTTCTAGGGACGGACCCTGTATTTTGAAAGTTGTGTAATTCCATAAAATTAACTTCTGCCTTAACAGGGATGTATTTTAGAATAAACAAATAAATAAAATCTGATTTGGATTTAATTTAGTTTTGTGCTCATTGGATTCTATTACGACTATTTAGATAAGTATGGCTTTTTAGTGACTATGATCGAATTTGATGAGGATCACATTTAAAGGGAGATAGGCAGCAGATCAATCCAACTTGGCTTTTAAACGAGACATGTCTTCAAAAATAGATACAGTAGAAACAAAACTTGGCAGGGGAGGGAGGAGTTGAAGATTGAAAAGAGGATCAAAGCAAATCATTTTTTTTTTAAGTTTACTTAATATTTTATAGAAATTAGCAGCAAATCAATCAGACTTTGCTTAGATGAGACATGTCTTCAAAAATTAATACAGTAAAAAACAAAATTTGGAGGGGGGAGGGGTAGTTAAAGATTGAAAAGAGGATCAAAGCAAAACATTTTTTTCTTCGGTTAACTTAATATTTCAAATTTATGTTGGTTTCTCCTCGTTTCATCTTCCTCAAAGCATATTAATGATGGAAAGAAAGGCAAGAAGTTTATACCCAATAACCCTAGCAGTTTTGATTTGTCTTACAATTTAAAAAAGTACAACAAACGAAACTAAATTGTAGGAGATTTAGATAATACGTCGACAGCAACCAAACTACAAAAACAAATTAAGGACATATAGAGGGCAACATATCGTATAGTTTTCAACAATAGATAAGTTCTACATGATATCGTCACTAATTTAAATAAAATTTGAGAATAAGTTAAAGAGAAACGTTTGAAAAAAATCTACTGTTAAGTCAAAAACCTCCAAATAATATATCAATTATGTTAGAAGCCTAGATATAAAAAAAAGTTAATAACTTAACACTTACCAATCTTTAATTACGTGTACATAAAAGCGCATTTCTCCTTTTCTTTACCCAACAAGAAATTTTCATAGAGCCCTGCATTGCGGAAAATCGTCCGGATATTTCCAAAATGTTCACGTAAATTGATGGCGTCATGTGCTAAAACTGCTATCGGTCAATCAAATCGGTATATATGATTTAATCTGCACACTCTGAATGAACCTTTAACCGAACTCCTACGTTATCGCCAGGTATGCTAGTACAGGAAATGTAAATCATATATACCGTCTTGCTTGGTCAATAACTATAAATCACTACATGTTTTTTTTTCCAGATTATGTCATTATGGAAGCTATCTGAATCTGGTTTCAGCTTTCATTGTCCTGTTCAGTCGCATTGGAAACATATAGCAGAACACCGTTGTGGTTCTGTGGACAGTTACTTCTGCTTGTTTAATCGGAACGATCATTATTTTACTGAATTTTGTAGAAAACAGTCAGATTTCGAAGCACCAGGTCAGTTTTTCTCGTTTGCACATTATATATACAAATGAATGTAATATTACTCACTCACTGTATGAACTATTATTTTTTTCATAAAAAAATAGTTTTACTTAGTATATCAAATTACCAATGCAATATTTTTGATATTACCAAAATTGGTCCCAAGATATACCATGCTTAATTATAATGAAATCTGATATATAAAACTATCGTCAAATGATATAGGTTAACTCAATTATAAAATATTGTTGCCTATGGTTTTACCTGCTTTTTGACTAGTTACTATATTTGTATTTGATAGGACAAAAGCTTATAGTTGCTGGGTCATCTAATGGAACATTGCAAGGCGCTGATTGCAACAGTGAGTTCTACCAGCCTTTCAAATTCCTATCGTCGGGGAGCAGTCGATGTGTTTATGAGAAATCGTATTGCAGTGGGGAGGGACAAGTTGTTTTTACAAATGGTACATTGGAAAATGACAGATCCTGCCGCTGTGATTATACGAGAGGATATGATTTCGTTAATAAACCAAGACACCGATGTTATTGTGCACCTTCTGAGGAAGATTGTTCCTGTCATCTTAAGTTATGTCAATCTAACTACATTTTATCACCAGGTATGCAAGTGCAGGAACTTTATTGTAAACTTTTCAAAGGACATTTGTTCCAAATATTTTGACAGACTTGGAAAATAATGCAGACATATATGCTTTTAATCCTGTTACTGAAATTAGATAGTTAATAAATGCAATGATATTGCCCCCGTCACACTAGACCACGATCTCACCACGCTAACTTCGATCTAAATTGAATTCAAATAGTTGTGAGGTCGCAGTATGAGTGGCATGCAAATGTAAATTTTCGTTGTTTTCACGTTGCTATGCTACTACGTCTTCTGTAACACATCATCAAACGACAACCACTGAATGACAGACTCCTGACTATGGACAGGCACATACATACAGAATCAGCTGGATTCCAACCCTCCCCCTACAACGGCCCGCTATGATTATATCACGTTATCACCACGGTTTTCTATGACCTCTCTACGATTATCACAATCCTACTACGCTCAACACGTTCTCACTATGACCATACCACGATTTGTCCGATTCCAAAACGATCTTGCCAAGCTTCTACTGCGATTATACCACGCTCTTACCATGATCAGACTACTAGTACGATCATACCACGTCTTTTTGATTTTTGAACCAATTCTGGGAAGAAGTGCATCCACCATCTCTGGTCGCGTTCTTAAAACAATAAACAAGGAAGGTTCATCCTCGTTTGGTAACTATAAAAAAGAAGATGTGGTATGATTGCCAATGAGACAACTATCCACAAAAGACCAAAATGACACAGACATTAACAACTATAGGTCACCGTACGGCCTTTAACAATGAGCAAAGCCCATACCGCATAGTAAGCCAAAATAGGCCCCGATAAGACAATGTAAAACAATTCAAACGAGAAAACTAACGGCCTTATTTATGTAAAAAAATGAACGAAAAACAAATATGTAACACATAAACAAACGGCAACCACTGAATTACAGGCTCCTGACTTGGGACAGGCACATACATAAACTATGTGACGGGGTTAAACATGTTAGCGGGATCCCAACCCTCCCCCTAACCTGGGGCAGTGGTATAAAGTATACTAGTTCATCAATTATTCATAATGATCATAATGCCCAAACAGTAGACTCTTTTCGGTTGATAACCGTGGACGATACTACATCGTCTAAAGCTTTTTTCTTTTTCTTTGTCCTTGCTGTCTCAATAACACTACAATGGCCTGGGCCCGTATGCTTAAAGCTACTTAAGTTAAGATTTTCCTTAGTAAACACTTAAGTTAAGGAAACTCCGCCCTTTTTATCTAAGTGGTATGCATAAAAATTCTTAAACTAAGTATTTCATAAGTAAAATCTTAGTTGTTTTTAGTCACGCCCTGAAAACTTAAGAGGTATGCAAAAAACTCCTTATACTAAGGAAACGCCTAAGATAACACTTAAGTCTAAGGTACATATAGAGCTACATATGTACCTTAAATTTTCAAAAATAGTTAAAAATCAGTCGAAAGTTTGCGTTTTTGGTAGAACATTAATATGTTAACCTACAATTTGATTGATCAATATGTAGATCAGTAATAAAATACTAATTATTCGTTTATTTATTGCTAAATAATAAGAAAATATTAACGATCAAATTGTTAAAATACACCGCGCGGTGTCAATTGTAACCGTTAGTTTGAACCGAATCAAGGAATGAAGAGACAGCATGCAAAATCACATTTTCTATGTGTGTGGGGGTTATTTTTTGGGGGGGGGGGGGGGGTGCGTCATTTGAATTTTCAATTCAGTTTTATTCTAAAGATGTAGGGCGTACCCTAAAAAAAAATCACTTACAGGGACAAAATCAGAAGCGGATTTCTTTCATAAGGGGGAGCATGGACCTCCATTTTGTTGAAACAATTAGGTTGATTGTTTAGAATCACTGTTACGGCAATCAGAAGTACATCTGGTACACCCCTATGGAATTCGACGGTTATGTAAGGCATTTATAATACCTTACTCGTAATGGTATTAAATTATATGGCGGTTCCGAAAATATTGTACGTTATGATGTGGAGAATATACTTCCTGTACTATTGTGTTTAAGTAAAGATTGTAGAACTTTTGGAAAATATCCTAGTAAGTTTGTATATGGATTTCTTTGAAAACAAATCTACCCTCCCCCTTTTTTAGCTCACCTGGCCCGAAGGGCCAAGTGAGCTTTTCTCACCACTTGACGTCCGTCGTCCGTCGTCGTCGTCGTCCGGCGTCGTCCGTCGTCGTCGTCGTTAACAATTTACATTTTGAACTTCTTCTAGAGAACCACTGAATGGAATGGAACCAAACATGGCATGAATGTTCCTTATGAGGTGCTGACCAAGTGTTGTTACTTTGTAGCCGATCCATCATCCAAGATGGCCGCCAGCGGGGGACTTAGTTTAACATAGGACGCTATGGGAAATGCATACAAATTTCTTCTTTTAGAGAACCATTGAATGGAATGAAACTAAACATGGCATGAATGTTCCTTATGAGTTTCTGACTATGTGTTGTTACTTTGTTGCCGATCCATCATCCAAGATGGCCGCCAGCCTGGGACTTAGTTTTACATAGGACCCTATGGGAACTGCATACAAATGACTTCTTTTAGAGAACCACTGAATGGAATAAAACCAAACATAGCATGAATTATCCTTATGGGGTGCTGACCAAGTGTTGTTACTTTGTAGCCGATCCATCATCCAAGATGTCCGCCATCGGGGGACTTAGTTTAACATAGGACCCTATGGGAAATGCATACAAATGACTTCTTTTAGAGAACCACTGAATGGAATGAAACCAAACATGGCATGAATGTTCCTTATGAGGTGCTGCCCAAGTGTTGTTACTTTGTTGCTGATCCATATTCCAAGATGGCCGCCAGCCGGGGACTTAGTTTAACATAGGACCCTATGGAAAATGCATACAAATGACTTCTTTTAGAGAACCACTGAATGGAATAAAACCAAACATAGCATGAATGTTCCTTATGGGATGCTGACCAAGTGTTGTTACTTTGTAGCCGATCCATCATCCAAGATGGCCGCCAGCGGGGGACTTAGTTTAACATAGGACCCTATGGGAAATGCATACAAATGACTTCTTCTAGAGAACCACTAAATGGAATGAAACCAAACATAGCATGAATGTTCCTTATGGAGTGTTGACCAAGTGTTGTTACTTTGTAGCTGATCCATTATCCAAGAAGGCTGCCAGCGGGGGACTTAGTTTAACATAGGACCCTATTGGAAATGCATACAAATCACTTCTTCTAGTGAACCACTGAATGGAATGAAACCAAACATGGCATGAATGTTCCTTATGTGGTGCTGACCAAGTGTTGTTACTTTGTAGCTGATCCATCATTCAAGATGGCCGCCAGCGTGGGACTTAGTTTAACATAGGACCCTATGGGAAATGCATACAAATGTCTTCTTTTAGAGAACCACTGAATGGAATGAAATCAAACATGGCATGAATGTTCCTAATGTGGTGCTGACCAAGTGTTGTTACTGTGTAGCCGATCCATCATCCAAGATGGCCGCCAGCAGGGGACTTAGTTTAACATAGGACCCTATGGGAAATGCATACAAATGACTTCTTTTAGAGAACCACTGAATGGAATAAAACCAAACATGGCATGAATGTTCCTTATGAGGTGCTGACCAAGAGTTGTTCCTTTGTAGCCGATCCGTCATCCAAGATGGCCGCCAGCGGGGGACTTTTGAATGAAATTAAACATGTTCCTTTCCTTATAAATGAGGTTGTGTTGTCACTTTTAGCCAAATTTTATATTTTTTTATATGATTTCAAAAACCCAAGTAGAATCAGGTGAGCGATACAGGCTCTTGAGAGCCTCTAGTTTGTTGTAAAAGGGAAGTGATAAAAATGTTAATTTCACATCAAAATAGATTTTTTTTAAACCATAAACAAATGTAAGCAGGGGGTCTGGAAAGGGAGGTGGCAGCGCATAATAAGCTGAACGATTATAGTGAACATTTTATTGAAAAAGATGTTTTGTAAAATTATTTGTTAGCACAATATTAATGTCATGCTTACAATGCTACACTCAGTCTTGTGCTACGCAACTGAAACCTTGATCTTGTTTTAATAGCGTTTAAAACATATTGTCTCCAGAAAATATTACAACCATGAAAGATAATTAAAGATTAAGTAGAAGAAAGTTTTGGATTACCGAAATATTTTTCTTCCAATGCTCAACCGTCAAAACATCAACCATAAAAAGCGTTGTCTTATATGCGCCAGTTGTTATCATTATACTATGTTACGTTTTATTGAATTGTTTTACATACCTATCAATTTAATCCCAGCTCTTTAAAATAAAAAGCACTAGAACACACACTCGAAATCGCGGGCATTCAGAGTGTAGTTTAAAGTATGTAAAGTGTTGTTAGAAGAATTTTGTAAAATATTGAATGACTGGAGAATTTCAGCAAAAGTATCATAAGTCATAGGTTATTGGGGACAGGGTTTTTTTTTGTTTTTTTTTTTTATCCCTCCTCCTTTATTTTCAAAGTTCAATTTTTTAGTTTTCTGTCAATTTCAATATGAACATATTAGTTTTAGTATGTAATGAACATTTAAGTAAGAAGCCTGTAATTCAGTGGTTGTCGTTTGTTTATGTGTTACATATTTGTTTTTCGTTCATTTTTAGCTCACCTGGCCTAAAGGGCCAAGTGAGCTTTTCCCATCACTTGACGTCCGGCGTCCGTCGTCCGGCGTCGTTAACTTTTAAAAAAATCTTCTCCTCTGAAACTACTGGGCTAAATTTAACCAAACTTAACCACAATCATCATTAGGGTATCTAGTTTAAAAAATGTGTCCGGTGACCCGGCCAACCATCCAAGATGGCCGCCATGGCTAAAAATAGAACATAGGGGTAAAATGAAGATTTCGGCTTATAACTCAAAAACCAAAGCATTTAGAGCAAATCTGACACGAGTAAAATTGTTTATCAGGCCAAGATCTATCTGCCCTGAAATTTTCAGATGAATTGAACAACCTGTTGTTGGGTTGCTGTCCCTAAATTGGTAATTTTAAGGAAATTTTGCTGTTTTTTGGTTATTATCTTGAATATTATCATAGATAGAGATAAACTGTAAACAGCAATAATGTTCAGCAAAGTAAGATCTACAAATAAGTCAAATGACCAAAATTGTCAGTTTACCCCTTAAGGAGTTATTGCCCTTTATAGACATTTTTTAACAATTTTCATAAATTTTTGTAAATTTTTGTAAATTTTTAGAATATATTTTCCACTGTAATTACTGAGCCAAGTTCATTATAGATAGAGATAATTGTAGCAACAAGAATGTACAGTAAAGAAAGATCTACAAACACATCACGATCACCAAAACACAATTTCGTCGTGAATTTATCTGTGTCCATTGTTTAATATGCACCAAGGTGAGCGACACAGGCTTTTGAGAGCCTCTAGTTGGTTATTATCTTGAATACTATTATAGATAGAGATAAATTGTAAACAGCAATAATGTTCAACAAAATAAGATTTACAAATAAGTCAACATGACCGAAATGGTCAGTTGACCCCTTTAGGAGTTATTGCCCTTTATAGTCAATTTTTAACCATTTTTCGTAAATCTTAGTAATCTTTTACAAAAATCTTCTCCTCTGAAACTACTGGGCCAAATTGAATCAAACTTGGCCACAAGCATCATTAGGGTATCTAGTTTGAGAATTGTGTCCGGTGACCCGGTCAACTAACCAAGATGGCCGTCATGGCTAAAAATAGAACATTGGGGTAAAATGCAGTTGTTGGCTTATAACTCAAAAACCAAAGCATTAAGAGCAAATCTAATATGGGTTAAATTGTTTATCAGGTCAAGATATATCTGCCCTGCAAATTTCAGATGAATCCAACAACCCGTTGTTGGGTTGCTGCCCCTGAATTGGTAATTTTAAGGAAATTTTGCTGTTTTTAATTATTATCTCAAATAATATTATAGATAGAGATAAACAGTAAACAGCAATAATGTTCAGCAAAGTAAGATTTACAAATAAGTCAACACGACCGAAATGGTCAGTTGATCCCTTTAGGAGTTATTGTCCTTTATAGTCAATTTTTAACCATTTTTCGTAAATCTTAGTTATCGTTTACAAAAATCTTCTCCTCTAAAACTACTGGGCCAAATTAAACCAAACTTGGCCACAATCATCATTAGGGTATCTAGTTTGAAATTGTGTCCAGTAACCGGGTCAACCAACCAAGATGGCCATCATGGCTTAAATTAGATAATAGGGGTAAAATGCAGTTTTTGGCTTATAACTAAAAAATTAAAGCATTTAGAGAAAATCCGACATCGGGTTAAATTGTTTATCAGGTCAAGATCTATCTGCCCTGAAAATTTCAGATGAACCGAACAACCCGTTGTTGGGTTGCTGCCCCTGAATTGGTAGTTTTAACGAAATTTTGCTGTTTTTGATTATTATCTTGAATAATATTATAGATAGAGATAAACTGTAAAAAGCAATAATGTTCAGCAAAATAAGATTTACAAATAAGTCAACATGACCGATATGGTCAGTTGACCCCTTGAGAATTATTGCCGTTTATAGTCAATTTTTAACCATTTTTCGTAAATCTTAGTAATCTTTTACAAAAATCTTCTCCTCTGAAACTACTGGGCCAAATTAATCCAAACTTGGCTACAATCATCATTGGGGTATCTAGTTTAAAAAAAATGTGTGGCGTGACCCAACCAACCAACCAATATGGCCGCCATGGCTAAAAATAGAACATAGGTGTAAAATGTAGATTTTGGCTTATAACTCTAAAACCAAAGCATTTAGAGCAAATCTGACACTGGTAAAATTGTTTATCAGGCCAAGATCTATCTGCCCTGAAATTTTCAGATGAATTAAACAACCGGTTGTTGGGTGGCTGCCCCTAAATTGGTAATTTTAAGGAAATTTTACTGTTTTTGGTTATTATCTTGAATATTATTATAGATAGAGATAAACTGTAAACAGCAATAATGTTCAGCAAAGTAAGATCTACAAATAAGTCAAATGACCAAAATTGTCAGTTTACCCCTTAAGGAGTTATTGCCCTTTATAGTCATTTTTTTTAACAATTTTCATAAATTTTTGTAAATTTTTGTAAATTTTTAGAATATATATTTCCACTGTAATTACTGGGCCAAGTTCATTATAGATAGAGATAATTGTAGCAACAAGAATGTACAGTAAAGAAAGATCTACAAACACATCACGATCACCAAAACACAATTTCGTCGTGAATTTATCTGTGTCCATTGCTTAATATGCACCAAGGTGAGCGACACAGGCTTTTGAGAGCCTCTAGTTGGTTATTATCTTGAATACTATTATAGATAGAGATAAATTGTAAACAGCAATAATGTTCAACAAAATAAGATTTACAAATAAGTCAACATGACCGAAATGGTCAGTTGACCCCTTTAGGAGTTATTGCCCTTTATAGTCAATTTTTAACCATTTTTCGTAAATCTTAGTAATCTTTTACAAAAATCTTCTCCTCTGAAACTACTGGGCCAAATTGAATCAAACTTGACCACAAGCATCATTGGGGTATCTAGTTTGAGAATTGTGTCCGGTGACCCGGTCAACTAACCAAGATGGCCGTACTGGCTAAAAATAGAACATTGGGGTAAAATGCAGTTGTTGGCTTATAACTCAAAAACCAAAGCATTAAGAGCAAATCTCATATGGGTTAAATTGTTTATCAGGTCAAGATATATCTGCCCTGCAAATTTCAGATGAATCCAACAACCCGTTGTTGGGTTGCTGCCCCTGAATAGGTAATTTTAAAGAAATTTTGCTGTTTTTGATTATTATCTCAAATAATATTATAGATAGAGATAAACAGTAAACAGCAATAATGTTCAGCAAAGTAAGATTTACAAATAAGTCAACACGACCGAAATGGTCAGTTGATCCCTTTAGGAGTTATTGTCCTTTATAGTCATTTTTTAACCATTTTTCGTAAATCTTGGTTATTTTTTATAAAAATCTTCTCCTCTGAAACTACTGGGCCAAATTAAACCAAACTTGGCCACAATCATCATTAGGGTATCTAGTTTAAAAATTGTGTCCAGTAACCGGGTCAACCAACAAAGATGGCCATCATGGCTCAAAATAGATAATAGGGGTAAAATGCAGTTTTTGGCTTATAACTAAAAAATTAAAGCATTTAGAGAAAATCCGACATCGGGTTAAATTGTTTATCAGGTCAAGATCTATCTGCCCTGAAAATTTCAGATGAACCGAACAACCCGTTGTTGGGTTGCTGCCCCTGAATTGGTAGTTTTAACGAAATTTTGCTGTTTTTGATTATTATCTTGAATAATATTATAGATAGAGATAAACTGTAAAAAACAATAATGTTCAGCAAAATAAGATTTACAAATAAGTCAACATGACCGATATGGTCAGTTGACCCCTTTAGGAGTTATTGCCCTTTATAGTCAATTTTTAACCATTTTTCGTAAATCTTAGTAATATTTTACAAAAATCTTCTCCTCTGAAACTACTGGGCCAAATTAATCCAAACTTGGCTACAATCGTCATTGGGGTATCTAGTTTAAAAAAATGTGTGGCGTGACCCTGCCAACCAACCAATATGGCCGCCATGGCTAAAAATAGAACATAGGTGTAAAATGTAGATTTTGGCTTATAACTCTAAAACCAAAGCATTTAGAGCAAATCTGTCACTGGTAAAATTGCTTATCAGGCCAAGATCTATCTGCCCTGAAATTTTCAGATGAATTTAACAACCGGTTGTTGGGTGGCTGCCCCTAAATTGGTAATTTTAAGGAAATTTTACTGTTTTTGGTTATTATTTTGAATATTATTATAGATAGAGATAAACTGTAAACAGCAATAATGTTCAACAAAATAAGATTTACAAATAAGTCAACATGACCGAAATGGTCATTTGACCCCTTTAGGAGTTATTGCCCTTTATAGTAAATTTTTAACCATTTTTCGTAAATCTTAGTAATCTTTTACAAAAATCTTCTCCTCTGAAACTACTGGGCCAAATTGAATCAAACTTGGCCACAAGCATCATTGGGGTATCTAGTTTGATTGTGTCCGGTGACCCGGTCAACTAACCAAGATGGCCGTCATGGCTAAAAATAGAACATTGGGGTATAATGCAGTTGTTAGCTTATAACTCAAAAACCAAAGCATTAAGAGCAAATCTAATATGAGTTAAATTGTTTATCAGGTCAAGATATATCTGCCCTGCAAATTTCAGATGAATCCAACAACCCGTTGTTGGGTTGCTGCCCCTGAATAGGTAATTTTAAGGAAATTTTGCTGTTTTTGATTATTATCTCAAATAATATTATAGATAGAGATAAACAGTAAACAGCAATAATGTTCAGCAAAGTAAGATTTACAAATAAGTCAACACTACCGAAGTGGTCAGTTGACCCATTAAGGAGTAATTGCCCTTTATAATCAATTTTTAACCATTTTTATACGACCGCAAAATTCGTCGTCGTCGTCGTCGTCGTCCGAATACTTTTAGTTTTCGCACTCTAACTTTAGTAAAAGTGAATGGAAATCTATGAAATTTTAACACAAGGTTTATGACCACAAAAGGAAGGTTGGTATTGATTTTGGGAGTTTTGGTCCCAACATTTTAGGAATTAGGGGCCAAAAAGGGCCCAAATAAGCATTTTCTTGGTTTTCGCACTATAACTTTAGTTTAAGTTAATAGAAATCTATGAAATTTTGACACAAGGTTTATGACCACAAAAGAACGGTTGGGATTGATTTTGGGAGTTTTGGTTTCAACAGTTTAGGAATTAGGGGCCAAAAAAGGGCCCACATAAGCATTATTCTTGGTTTTCGCACAATAACTTTAGTTTTAGTAAATAGAAATCAATGAAATTTAAACACAATGTTAATGACTACAAAAGATAGGTTGGTATTGATTTTGGGAGTTTAGGTCCCAACAGTTTACGAATAAGGGGCCAAAAAGGGACCCAAATAAGCATTTTTCTTGGTTTTCGCACCATAACGTTAGTATAAGTAAATAGAAATCTATGAAATTTAAACACAAGGTTTATGACCATAAAAGGAAGGTTGGTATTGATTTTGGGAGTTTTGGTCCCAACAGAATAAGGGGCCCAAAGGGTCCAAAATTAAACTTTGTTTGATTTCATCAAAATTGAATAATTGGGGTTCTTTGATATGCCGAATCTAACTTTGTATGTAGATTCTTAACTTTTGGTCCCGTTTTCAAATTGGTCTACATTAAGGTCCAAAGGGTCCAAAATTAAGCTTAGTTTGATTTTGACAAAAAATGAATCAGTTAGGTTCTTTGATATGCTGAATCTAAAAATGTACTTAGATTCTTGATTATTGGCCCAGTTTTCAAGTTGGTCCAAATCGGGGTCCAAAATTTAACTTTGTTTGATTTCATCAAAAATTGAATAAATGGGGTTCTTTGATATACCAAATCTAACTTTGTATGTAGATTCTTCATTTTTGGTCCTGTTTTGAAATTGGTCTACACTAAAGTCCAAAGGGTCCAAAATTAAACTTAGTCTGATTTTAACAAAAATTGAAATCTTGGGGTTCTTTGATATGCTGAATCCAAAAATGTACTTAGATCTTTTATTATGGGCCCAGTTTTCAAGTTGGTCCAAATCAGGATCTAAAATTATTATATTAAGTATTGTGCAATAGCAAGTCTTTTCAATTGCACAGTATTGCGCAATGGCAAGAAATATCTAATTGCACAATATTGTGAAATAGCAATTTTTTTTTAATTAGAGTTATCTTTCTTTGTCCAGAATAGTAAGCAAGAAATATCTAATTGCAAAATATTGTGCAATAGCAAGATTTTTTTTTAATTGGAGTTATCTTTCTTTGTCCAGAATCAACTTAAATCTTTGTTATATACAATATACAATGTATATTCACTTTTTACTACCAACTGATAAATTAAAATAATCTTTACCATTCAGTGATAACAAGCAGTTTTTTTACATCTTAATATTTTATGATGTATTTAAATGAGTAGTTATTGTTGCAAACTCCATTAGAAATTTTAATTGAGATTAGTTTTGGAATAAGGGAAAGGGGGATGTGATTAAAAAAAATTGGGTTCAATTTTTCTCATTTGAAATTTCATAAATAAAAAAGAAAATTTCTTCAAACATTTTTTTGAGAGGATTAATATTCAACAGCATAGTGAATTGCTCTAAGAGAAAACAAAAATGTTAAGTTCATTAGAACACATTCATTCTGTGTCAGAAACCTATGCTGTGTCAACTATTTAATCACAATCCAAATTTAGAGCTGAATCCAGCTTGAATGTTGTGTCCATACTTGCCCCAACCGTTCAGGGTTCAACCTCTGCGGTCGTATAAAGCTACGCCCTGCGGAGCATCTGGTTCTAAAATTTTAGCATTCTTTTAAAAAATCTTCTTCTCTGAAACTACTGGGCCAAATTTAACCAAACTTGGCCACAATCATCATTTGGGTATCTTATTTTCAAAAATGTGTGGCGTGACCCTGCCAACCAACCAAGATGGCCGCCATGGCTAAAAATAGTACATAGGGGCGAAATGTAGATTTTGGCTTATATCTCTGAAACCAAAGCATTTAGAGCAAATCTGTCACTGGTACAATTGTTTATCAGGTCAAGATCTATCTGCCCTAAAATTTTCTGACAAAACTGACAACCTGTTGTTGGGTTGCTGCCCCAGAATTAGTAATTTTAAGGAAATTTTGCTGTTTTTGGTTATTATCTTGAATATTATTATAGATAGAGATAAACTGTAAACAGTAATAATGTTCAGCAAAGTAAGATCTATAAATAAGTCAAATGACCAAAATTGTCAGTTTACCCCTTAAGGAGTTATTGCCCTTTATAGTCATTTTTTAACAATTTTCATAAATTTTTGTAAATTTTTGTAAATTTTTAGAGTATATTTTCCACTGTAATTACTGGGCCAAGTTCATTATAGATAGAGATAATTGTAGCAACAAAATGTACAGTAAAGTAAGATCTACAAACACATCACGATCACCAAAACACAATTTCGTCGTGAATTTATCTGTGTCCATTGTTTAATATGCACCAAGGTGACCGACACAGGCTCTTGATAGCCTCTAGTTGGTTATTATCTTGAATATTATTATAGATAGAGATGAACTGTTATCGGCAATAATGTTCAGCAAAGTTAGATTTACAAATAAGTCAACATGACCGAAATGTCAGTTGACCCCTTAAGGAGTTATTGCCCTTTATAGTCAATTTTTAACCATTTTTCGTAAATCTTAGTAATCTTTTACAAAAATCTTCTCCTCTGAAACTACTGGACCAAATTAATCCAAACTTGGCCGCAATCATCTGTGGGGTATCTAGTTTAAAAAATTTGTCCGGTGACCCGGCCACCCAACCAAGATGGTAGCCATGGCTAAAAAAAAGAACATTGGGGTAAAATGCAGTTTTTGGCTTATAACTCAAAACCCAAAGCATTTAGAGAAAATCTGACGTAGGTAAAATTGTTTATCAGGTCAATATCTATCTGCCCTGAAATTTTCAGATGAATCAGACAACCCGTTGTTGGGTTGCTGCCCCTAAATTGGTAATATTAAGGAAATTTTACTGTTTTGGGTTATTATCTTGAATATTATTATAGATAGAGATAAACTTTAAACAGCAATAATGTGCAGCAAAGTAAGATTTAGAAATAAGTCAACATGACTGAAATGGTCAATTGACCCCGAAGGAGTTATTGTCCTTTATAGTCAATTTTTAACAATTTTTATAAAATTTGTAAATTTTTACTAACAATTTCCACTGAAACTACTGGGCCAAGTTCATTATAGATAGAGATAACTGTAAGCAGCAAGAATGTTCAGTAAAGTAAGACGTACAAACACATCACCATCACCAAAACACAATTTTGTCATGAATCCATCTGCTTCCTTAGTTTAATATTCACATAGACCCAGGTGAGCAACACAGGCTCTTTAGAGCCTCTAGTTTTGTACATAAATAAGGCCGCTAGTTTTCTCGTTTAAATTGTTTTACATCGTAATTTCGGGGCCTTTTATAGCTGTGTATACGGTATGGGCTTTGCTCGTTGTTGAAGGCCGTACGTTGACCTATAGTTGTTCATCTCTATGTCGGGTCTCTTGTGGAGAGTTGTCTCAACATGGCAATCATACCACATCTTCTTTTTTTTTGTAATCAATGAATTTTGTAAAAGATTTAATGACTGGAGAATTTAAGAAAAGGTATCAAAAGTTCACATGAATAATTTTAGCACTTATCTGTATATTATGACATTCATTACTATATAAATAAAGTGTAATTACTTTCAAATAATTAAAGTTTACTAATCGATCCATGGTGGTAATTGATAGTCTACAGACCCTCTATTTAATAAACTCTGTGGCCGCCGTGGATAGTAAACTTGAAAATGATATTCGTAGTATATGTATGTTCCTCAAAGTATACAGAAAAACGCAAACCGGAAGTCTAATCTGACTTAAAATTTCGTCCAATAACGGGACAATATCCGGATACCTTTTTTCTCGATTTTCTCCCAAAATAACTCAATCTAAATAATCATCTGAATGGAAAACAAATGCGACTATGCACTGTACCTATAGGACACTGGGGCGAGTTGATATATTTATTGCGGAAAGAAGAGAAGCGACACACAACATGAGATCTTCTCGTTTAATAGTATAGATGCGTTGATCAATAAATTTAAATAATCATAACAAACTTTTACACGGATGAGTACATGTGATGAGCTAATATATATTATACGGTAACGAGAGAAAGGTTCCGATTTAAGTATTCCTTAGTTAAGTGAACACTTAAGTAAATTTATGCATACCATTTAAGAATTTGACTAAACTAAGGAAATTCTTAGTGAAATCTAAGTTTAAGGAATACTTAAGTTAAGATGTTTTCTGCATACGCCCCTGGTCATTTAGAATTTGTATCTGTATTAATGATTGTGTATGGTTATGGCAAGCCGTTCTCGTCAAAACTATGTTTAAACCCTTTTTTCGAAAAAAAAAACCCACAATGAGATTAAAAAACTAAAATAACACACTGAGAAATCGAAATTACACACTGAGACTTTAAAATTACACACTGAGACTTTAAAATTACACACTGAGACTTTAAAATTACACACTGAGACTTTAAAATTAAACACTGAGACTTTAAAAAGACACACTGAGATTAAATAAATTGAAAAACACACACTGAGAATTGTTAATTACACACTGAGATTTCAAAAATACACATTGAGATTAATATGCAAATTACTTATGAATATTCATTGAGATGTATAATTCATCAGATTAATATCATGGTCTAGAACTCTTGTCATTATAATGAAATGCGGTTCCTTCAACCAACGTTCATAATAAATTTCAAGACTTAACATCGTTTCTTGCTAACTCATATTCATAAGTTATTTGTCAATATAATTCAGCTTAATATTATTGCTAACGGTGTATCGGGATTGTTTGCTTAAAACTGTTTAAGCATAGGTCTTTTTCAAAAGTCTTTCAACTGTTACCCTGATTTCGCAAGATAATCTTTTATATTTTGTTGTTACGTTTATATGTTATAATAGACACTTGGGTGAACATGTTATTGCATTGTTGGTTTTTTTGTAGATTGTTCCGATGATTTCTTATAATTTTAATAAAGTTTCCAACATTTGGTTATATCAAAGACATATAATACATGTCTCTGGTTTTATTTTGTAATGAGAGTAAGTGGGTATTTTTCTTGTTCTATTAGTCTTTAACGTTGTATTGCTAATGTATTTTATAAAACATTTGGTACCAGATTGAAGGACTAACGAGTTATGTCCCCTAGTTGTTTAAAGCTGGTAATAGATTAAGATTATGTATGCTAATTAGATATGTGCGCATAATAATTTTAACTTCTCAGTGTGTAATTTCAAATTCTCAGTGTGTGTTTTTCAGTTTATTTCATCTCAGTGTGTCTTTTTGAAATCTCAGTGTGTAATTTTTATTTTTCGTAATCTCAGTGCGTCTTTATGAAATCTCAGTGTGTAATTTCTTATTCTCAGTGTGTGTTTTTAGGTTTTTTAATCTCAGTGTGTTAATTTTTCGAAAAATGTTTTAAACATAGTTTTGACGAGAACGGCTTGTCATACATGGTCTTGTGTTTCCATTGCTCAATGAAAATTGATATTTCAAACAAAAATTATCATGCCTAGAACTCGAAATGGTCGAAGTATATAATATGAACGTAGTCAGGTGGTAGTAAGAGCGTGATGAGGACGTCATGAACGTGCTAAAATCGTACTATGGTCTTGAACAGCATGGTATAAATGTAATATAGTCGTAGTAAAAGCATTTTCTTCAGAGATCATTGTGCGATCGTGGCCTAGTGTGACGAAGATTTTTGCGCAAGGTTCATCTGACCTAGACATCGTTTACAAGAATCATTTAGTAAAGACAGTTATAGTGGAACCTTTATCTTAATAATTTGAACATCGAATCCATCACGATAGTATAAGAATGTGAGATATTTCGGCGTGTGCAGTCTTGTTATAATGTTCTAAGTAAATTATATTGTATTAAATATTACCTGATTTTATTATAACACTTTTAGATTATGAGTGTCTTAATGAGAATGAGTGGAAACCGAACTTTCACTGTAATTTAATATCAACAGTCGTGTGAGTATATCTTGTAGCATATCCACATATAATCATGATAGTTTACCAATGTGTCAATACGGTATACCATCGCACACTCTTGTAAACTGAAAATACCAGTAATGGAAATTTAGAGTTGTGTCAGTTCACAGCGCAATTAACTATTTTTATTTTGGCATATCTTTGTAGTCTTTGCACCGTGTTTGGAAATTTTGAAATTGTACCAGCATCTGTGATGTTCGCTTAAATTGTATAAATTTTTAAGATTTTGATAGTGTCTTAATTTGAATATATTGATTTAATTCATTTGACATCGTGCTATTACCAAAGAAGGATATCTGTTATCCAAAATATCTAATATTTGTTCATTTTATAGCTATTGTATGGCGATGTTGTACCCTTTTTGACTTGTTATATATTGTATTTGTAGTGTACTGAATCATATTACATGATCCATCGCCCTGTATGATTAATCGTTGACTATTTATTCAGTCATTGGATATTTATACCAGTATATATTTATGGACGACTTCATATGCATGCCATGCTTTTGAAATGGTCAGAGTACTAGTTGATTGTTGGCTTGTTTCGGTACATTATGTTTAGTGTATGAAATGACCATAACTAGATGAACTACAAGCGTATGGGTTACTGCTCATCGATCTAAAACAAAAGAATATGTAACAATGCACGCAGTTTAGATAAGACAATATTGTTTACTGTCCATTTTTTTTTTAAATTATGACGGAACAATGTACTAAGCTCACATCACACGTTAATACTATGACAATGTATATTTATAAATGCAGCATTGTAGATTCACATGATAAGTGTGTATAATTTGTCGTACCATGATGTATTTTATCATTTGATTTTCTACGTTCAATAATGAAGACCTGTCAGTTTGATTGTAATTGTGAGCATGACTTATTGTTCATTCAACAGGAACCACAGAAAACATTATTATAAAAAAAATGTCAGTTCTAGACCCGGACGATCATGAGCTTGATAAACTGTATCGACTCTTCTACTTGTTAGTGAAGACCAACACGAAAAACTGAAGTCAAGTGTTTTAGTATTCATTGGCATTAGGATTCTCTCTCAGTATCCCAGTACCTAAAATATGATGTACACATTTTATCTTGTATCTTGTTTTGATAGGTTGCCTAAAGATACAGAAACATCATTATCGGTAGACAAATCATCGTTGGAGAATTATGTTATAGGTATGTAGATCGTATATTATATGGTGCTTTGCATAATGGTACAACAGTAGGATTCTCGATCACTAATGCATGTCATAGAAAACACAGATTTAGATAATAAATTCATCAATTCCAAATTTAATAATGTTTCATGTATATCTATGAAGATACACCATTACGAGTTAATCTTCTTTTCGAGGACTAATTTCGTTTTTAACATGAAAATCTAAGGAAATTTATCATTCGTACACCTGTGCATTAACAAGTGCTCGTCGGTTGTTGATTACAGATGTTCGTTGTTGTTCTGTGGGTTGCATGCTGGTTCAACTAATGTTATATTTGTTTGTGCGTTTCTCTGTGATAAGTGTTTGTGATGTAAATCTGTCACGCAGTGTTCTCATTTTAACGATATTTTGTAACATTGAGAGGTTTGGTTATCATTGTAACCTGCTTTTACACACCTTTTTTTCTTTAAATGTCCAGTGGAAAGCCAGGTATATGGCAGATGATATCAAATAGTTCGTTTTTCTATGTATTTTGGCGTCTGTTTTTGTTCTACTTCAGTGTTCCTGTTGTTCCTATGTTTTCCTCTTACAAGTGATGTGTTTCCCTCGGTTTAAGTTTGTTACTCGGATGTGTGTACTCCGATTTGATTTATTACTTTTCACGAGTTGCCCTTGTAGCATGTGTAAGGAACTTCCAGTTATTGTTAATAACCCAATAATTTTCATTTGATTAGTCATCTATTAATTTGAATAAACATCATTAATTATAAATGGAAAATAGTTTATGCTACTTAAAAGTGGGTTTCTCTCTCAGATAAAACCGCCATCACACTGTCGTGTGATCAAATGTGTTCGGCAACCAATGTACATCATGTTCTAAAAACTAATCATTACTGAGCATTGTTAGCTTTATTCAAACAACTATAAACAAAACGAAATTCTAAGGGTAAGAAATAAAACCAAACAAGAAGTAGTTACGCATATTAATAAGAATAATTGCACAACCAACATTTCTGTATACATGTCGTGTGAAGTTAGAAAAAAGGGGGGATTTATGGCAACCATTATTATTTTTTTTAGTTAACAGAAAGGCTGCATGTGTTGCAGTGTCGATAGCTTTTATGCTGATGTTATCCGTACCAAGTACGTATTATTCAGTAATTTCTTATAAACTCATCACAGATACCAGAACTTATTTCTTTTATTTGCGCCAGACGCGCGTTTGGTCTACAAAAGATTCATCAGTGACGCTCGAACAAACCATTATTGTAAAGCCCACATAAAGTACGAAGTTATAGAGCATTGAGGACCATAATTTCTAACAGTTTTGCCAAAAACAGGTAAGGTATTTTTTTGTTTCCGTTTTCTAATTTTAGTTTGCCTCAACCAAATGTTAGGAAACTTATACACACTTATAATGGAATAATTACCACACAATACAAATCACGTGTGAATGTTGGTAATATTACTTTTACTGTTCTAGAGTTGTGTCCCTTTACACATGGAACAATAACTGAAATTTGCATCAACCATTGACCTTTTACACAGCTAGTACGTTTTGCCACAAAACTTAGTTTAAATAACAATTTGGGTAAAGTCACTTGTACCTTATTCAGTTATGTCTCTTTATAACTTGATATGATTTGCAAACAGGGGCATCATTTGTGTCGATGACCACATTCCCAATTTATTTATACAAGCTTCAATATGTTTGCTGTAATTGAAACGCGAACAAACTTCATCTCCCAAGTTAGTATGAAGAGGTATTTATGTTTGGTTTATTTAGATCTATCAAAGGCGTAAATGTAAGTTTTGTCAATTTCATGTTATCTGTAGCAAGATATTGTATCTTCAGAAGAAGGAATTTACTTAAAAATTTAAACAGTAACGTTGATCTTATTAGACTATTTAAATACACTGTAAAACATTATATAACCTACCTGTATGAATATTTGTGTGATGCAAGATGTATGAGAAATGTTTTTGAGAAACACTTTTTAAAGAATAATATTCTGGTACAAGAAACCGAAGGTGTCATAACATTTAATTTCTAATTATTGTACTGATTATATAATATGTGATTATACTTAAAAACATTGCCTTGTGATATTTTTGTGTAATATGTAATATATCTGTTGTATATATATGTTGAAGAATTGAATAAAGATAAAATAAAAATCTCCCAAGTTAGTTAACCCATTAGTCGCCGATATATGTAATGTATTAATGGGGTTTTATAACGTATTGATTGAGAGAAAAAAACGTACAGTTTCTATTTAATTTATTCATAGCTTCTTTTCCTCATCTAACTTATGTGTTCATGTGAACAGTTTTTGACGGTTGTTTTTTTGTGTATGATAATTTAAATATGTATATTATAGGGTTATTGCATGAATATTGGGGAATATTGTCCCCAGTAGAATTTTATATTGTACGAGCTTGCGAATCCAATATATGTTCTACGAGGGACAATATTCTCCTATATTCATGCAATAACCGTTTTATTGTACAGCAATATAATAATTAAAATAAAAATTGGTTTAAACTAAGATTTTGTCGTTGATGACGTCATGAATTTTAAAGATTAATTGCACTAGTGCAATATTGAAATGTATTGCACGCTAACTTATGGTTACTTTCTTTGTGAAATAATATATTACTATGCAATAATAAGCATTCTCTGTTTCTTGTTATATAAATGTATTATTCTGGTTACCCGCTATGTATGCTTGACCTTTTTAATTTATAAATAGTTTTTGATTTTTTCGTAGTAAAAAATAGTATTTGTGATTCATTATGTTCATGATAAAAAGCACATCTCTTTTGCAGTTATAATAGACTGTTTCTGCAGAATGAAACGCAAACACACAGGTGCGTATCAAAATAGCACAACAATCAAAATAATAGAAATGTAGCATACGTCATGTACGTTTTGAGATAATAATCTGTGTGCTTTGCTATCATACAAGATGCTAAAACCATGAAAATGTTTCAGTTTTGGGGTATTATACCAAGGCAGTGTGTCATTTCTTCGTACTTATAGAAATAGTTATTACTTGAATTCAGTAAATTGTATATACCTATGAAACAATAAGCCATTGATGCGAAAAATTTCCGTTAATGGTCTGTTCATATACAGAACAATAAAATATAACTATAAAGAAACAGTAATCATTTTCGACCACCAGATAAATATTCGAGCCAGATTTTGGACCATTTAAGTTATAACTATTGATTTCAATGGTCCGCAACTGCGTTACTCTTTTTGTTTTCTAATTCTTACTATTGGAGCGCCATTGACAAGTCTTATTTTGGACAACAAACGCTTTTTATCTTTATGAATTTAACAATTCGTAAATGATTTAATTTTAGTTGTTATACGTCTTCTAGATAATAATTGGCTGAAAGGCGTTTTTTTGTATATGAGCTCTTATACATAGTAGTCATGTGACCGTTACGTCAACAACATGTTTTCGTGATTTACTCTTCTCAAATGGTGTAAAGAACTCAATTTCAGGAATGACTGTATAGCTTCTTTCTGTCTATTCGAAATACCCTGAAAAAATGTGGTGACAACTCTCAAAAAGTAGTAACTCGCTTTATGGAGGCAATTGTTGGTCGACTTTTTGTTGGTAGTGTATCTCTCTATTACTGTGTTTACCTTTGTTGAGATACTAATGTAGATCGAAACATTGAAAAGAGAAAATATCAGCAGGACAAGATCTATAAATATGTCAACTTGAATGAAATTGCTAATTAACTCTTGATAGAGTAATTACCTTGTCATGTTAAATAATATACCAACACATGGCTATTTTTAAAGATGCAGGTTAGCGACACAGGACACTTTTTTAAACAGTAGAACTACTTCTACATAAGTTGCAAAACAATACAATAATAAGGGTTTTGTCGTTAGGAACTTAGCGACAGATTAGATATCGATAGGCATATCAATAAGTTCAAATTATGTTTTTTTTTTGTAGAGGTTGACGAAAAGATTGCCTCTCTGGTGGCCATTGAAAAATCGAATTTTGAAAAACAAGTTCAGGCAATTGACTCTGAAAAACAGGAGTTAAAGGGGGAAATATCCAAATTAGAAGATGGCAAAGGGAAAGTGCCAGAACATGTACTAGGTAAACATGTTTGCACACGATTGCTAAGTTATATTATAAAGAAAAGATAGCCATTTATTGATTCAAACAGCATATAAAATGTATAATGTATGTATGTTTGCGTACAAGTTAACTTTTATAGAGCGCGGAGCTTAAATCTTCTCGGTATGATGAGATGCATTAAATTGCATATGTTTTACCATATGAAGCTACGGCAACCAATGAATTAATCATATTTCATACTCTGCAAATACTAAAATCCACACAGTTTCGCATATACATACTTACATACATATACATATCAATGATTTTTACCAAATGAAATCTTTCTCATACCAATATTGCTTTTTGGGTAGGTTGTATTGCACAAGATGCAAGATTTGCATATGTTTATGTCACTCTTTTAAAGACGTTTTTTTTTAACTTTTACTTCACAGAACTGCAAAAGGATACACTAGAAAATTGGTCCAATGAACTTGCTAAATTTGTAGTAACAAAAGCCGCGCAATACGCTTATCAGAGAATCCACACAGAAAAGCTAGTTGTCATTAAAGGACCCACAGGGACGGGCAAATCAGCGTGTGCCTATCATGTAGCATTGAGATTAAAGAACGAATATGGTTATACAATTATGCCGGCATGGCAGCCATCATATATAACTCAATATTATAAAGCAGGTACAAACCAAGTATTCATCATTGATGATTTTATCGGAAAATATGACTTAGAGGAGACTGAAGCCGTTGCTTGGGAAAAAGAAGGTCCATTAATTCAGAAGATATTAAGTAACAACGATCACACCAAAGTAATACTAACATGTAGAAAATCTATTTGGCATTCTGACATATTTGACCGCTTTGGGTTACCAGCTTTCGTATGCGATTTACATACAGATGAGTTAAGATTAACTCTATTGGAAAAAAGGACCATATGTGAGGCTTATCTCGAAAAAAGTGACATGAAAGCCATTACTGACGAAATAATAGATATGTATTCTTTTCTGCCCTCGTTATGTTCAATCTTTTCATCAAAAGACGTTGGCACAGTAGAAAACTTTTTTACGTTACCCGTTCAATTCATCAAAGAAGAAATAGATAAATACAAAATGAAATCACCAGTTCGTTACATCTCTTTAGGTGTGCTCGCTATTGAACAAAAAATTCATAAAAAATCATTGGTTGATATCAGTAGAACTGATGAGTTGATAAACAACTTACTTCGGGAATCTGGATTTGAAATTCTTCCATCAAAAAGACTTATTGTCAGTCAACTCGAGGCTTTGACAGACACATACGTAAAGGTTGATACCGACTGTTTCGAATTTATCCATGAGACTATGCAAGCTATAGTTCTTTATTGCATTGCAAAAATATGTATAAAGTCAGTACTTAAGTACAGTAAAAGCGATGTCATTAAGAATCAAGTAAGATTGGCATGCGTTCAAGACGAACAGACTATTTCTAAAATTCAAATTACAACAGAACATGAAGAGGCTTATTTTTCCCGCCTCGCAAGGGACCTTCGCGAAGGCCAATTTGTGGATGTCTTTGAAAATACTCAAAGCGCATTTCCAATATTCAGACAGAAATTTTTAGAGTATTTGAAAAACAATGGAAAGGGAAGAAATTGGAGAACAAATGCAGACGGTTTGACTGTCCTTCATGTTGTTTCCTCGTTAGGTTATGCAGATTTTGTTTCTTATTTCATAAAATTGGACACAGGAATGATAAATAAAACCGATGCAAAGGGGAATACATCTTTGCATTTAGCATCCATTAATGGTCATCTTGGTACTGTGAAATTGCTTGTAGAAGACGGTCGAAATGTTCACATTTTAAACACAGACCAATTGTCTCCATTTTTCTATGCATGTGAAAATAATATTATCTCTGTCGTGAATTATTTGATCAGTTTACCGAACGACGTTGCTAAGATCAACGAAAAGTATATGACGAGAGAAAACAAAAGTGTTCTTCACATAACCTGTCTGAAAGGTTATACTAAACTAACGAAAATACTGTTGAACCAAAACGCTACTGTTGACGTACAAGATAAAGGTGGATTAACACCGTTACATTTGGCGTGCCTAGAGGGACAGTATGATACAGCTTCGTTGTTATTAAAGGCCGGAGCAAATGTTAATGGGTCGGACAATTTAGGTATTACGCCTGTTTATTATGCATGTACTGGAAATCGTCAAAAAATTGTTGAACTTCTGATTGAAAATAAGGCAAATATAAATAAAAGCTCATTAAACGGTTCTACCCCTTTACATGCTGCCTGTGAGAAAGAGAGTTTTGAAATTGTTGACCTTTTATTGAAAAAAGGTTCCAAAGTAGATGCACACGAGAAAAGGGGAGATACACCTCTTCATTTAGCGTGTAGAAACGGAAATGAACATATCGTTAAATTGTTAATTGCCAAAAATGCTTCCGTTAAAGCAAAAACACAGGATAAGATGAGACCCTTTCATGAAGCTTGTAAAAATGGACATGGCAATATTATAGATATTCTTTTAGAGAAAAATGTCAAATGCGACAAACAAAATGAACAGGGACGGACAGGTCTTTTCCTCAGTTGTACAAACGGATACGATGATATTGTCAAGATTCTACTGAATCGTAAGGCCGATGTAAATCTTACTGGTAAGGACGGAATTACCGCTCTGCATGTGGCTAGTATGAACAATCATAAAGACGTTGTTAAAACATTGCTCGAGAAAAAGGCGAATGTTAATGTAACAGACGTTCGTGGTGAAACTCCTCTTTATAAAGCATGCGTCAACGGTAACATTGAAATAGTTAAAATATTGCTCAGTAATGGTGCACTTGATAAAAAATCTGGACTTTCTCCTGTAGCCGTTGCAAAGGGAAAAGGGTTCAGTGACATTGTTGCTCTATTGAACAACGTAAAGAACTGATCAACATGAACGAATATCGAAACAGATGTCAATCAGCTTTAGGTGAATGGTCACTTATTCTTTATTTGACACAAATTTAATTTGAAAATATCACATTGAAAATTAAATATATTTGTTCAATCATAATCAAATAATAAGACTGGAATATTCATAAAACAATAATAAGTGTTCATTGGAATTGTTTACAGGATCGATTCTTACAATTGTTGTATTATTTCTAATAAATCATTTCAATATTTAGATCCATCTAGCTTTAGGATGGTAAATTTGTTTTTTCAATTTTGATAATACATTTTGTTTTTATCTTGCATTAGAGAGAAATGCTATTTGGAATACATGTTAATATCAAAGCTTTCCACCGATGAATTTAATGGCATAGTAGTACATTTAAAAAGCAACATATAGCAATGAATAATGTACATGTATATACTCGATGTCAATCTCTGAACCGATTCTATAACAAAAACAACGATAGACTCCGATTTGCACATATATTTCATTAAACTATAATATAAAATTGAGAAAGGAAATGGTGAATATGTCAAAGCGACAACCACGCGACCATAGAGCAAACAACAGCCGATGTATATAACAAAAAAAGTCATAAGGATATGCCTTTCATAAACTTCTGTCCTTGATAAACGTACATAACAGATGGTAAAAAATAAAGACAAAAGCAAGCATTAAAAAAAATACTCAATTAAAAACAATTGTTACCGTACTGAAAATGCTTGAAATGACTGCAAACAAGCTCGATGTAGTTAACTGTTAGATCTAACTGGAGACACACGTAAGTTGCAAGACTGAATACAAGTTTAAAGTACTTAACCTACGGATCTGAAATGATGTCATCTGACACCTAATATTGGTTGTTCTGTTTCATATATTTAGGGGCCTCGATTGACGACAGCTTTAAGTGGTTCATCTACAATGATCTTTATCCTCTCATAACTGCGGTTGTGATTCCAAACCAAGTTTCGCCAGGTTGCAATATAATCGGATCTTCATTGAATAGCACTCGCCGGATACTCTGTTTTTCTCCACGAATATTTATTGGTCGTTATAGTGGACCAAAGTGAAAGTGAAAGTGGCGTTAAACATACAAAAAACAATCGTCGTAAATAACAAATAATTATAAAAGGTCTTTGACCAACACAGTTTGAATCTTATAATAGCAATATGCATAGGGTTATGACATTCAAAATATATTGTCAAAGAAAACATGAACAAAAGTAAAACCGAAATGAAAAAAAAAATATTGTATTAAAGGATGCCCGCAATGGATGCAGATAATAAGAAGGATAATGAATGGAGAAAGAAATATAAGAAGTTAGAAATATCCTTTATCTCTACTTTCCGCTAATATAAATGATGTTCTTTCACTAAATAATTTAAAAGTTGATGACTATGTTGAACGCATCTATCCCATCGAACCATAGATAAAGGATACTACAGATACAGTTAAGTCGGCCTCATATCTTGACTTACATCTAGAAATTGACAATGAGGGTCGGTTGAACACAAAACTGTACGACAAAAGAGATGATTTCAGTTTTCCTATTGTGAACTTTCCATTTCTAAGTAGCAACATTCCAGCAGCACCTGCATACGGGGTATACATCTCCTAATTGATACGAAATTCCCGTGCTTGCATTTCCTATCATGATTTTCTTGATAGAGGGTTGCTGCTCACAAGGAAGGTATTAAAATAAGAGTCCCAAAAAAGTAAAATCACAAAAATACTAAACTTAGAGGAAAATCTAATCGGAAAGTCCATAATCACATGGCAAAATCAAATAACAAAACACATCAAAAACGAATGGACAAGAACCGTCATACTCCTGACTTGGTACAGGCATTTTCAAACGTCTCACTTTGATGACAGTCTCATCAAATTCCTTTATATTCATGATATTTACAATGATACGTGAACTAATCAGACATAATAAATAAAATAGTCAAAATATGGGTACAGCAGTCATCATTGTGTAATAATTTTTAAAGGAACAATTTAACAGAACACAAAAACATCTATCTACAACATGTACAAACACATTCATTGATTCGCGTGTCTGACGTAAGAAAATTGTATACGTCACATACATGTGTCGTTCAATGTATATATAAATAATTTTTAAAATTTCACATGGGCAGTGTTAGCATACAAAGTCAAAAAATCAAAAGTCTTTAAGAATTAATTTCAGAAATAGACCGATATTTAAAATAGTCCAAAAGTTATATAGAATTTATAAGAATCCACAAATAGTTCATTCCACTACGCGATTGAATAATTTTGACGTTTGTGATTCAACGTATTTTGTATTTCATAATAGAAATATATAATAATGACATATAACAGAACAATATCATACTGACGGGATCTTTTAAAGTACAGAGTCGCGTTATAACAACCAAAGAAACACAAAAAGTCGCATATATACAAAACACACCAGCAAAAAATGAAAGATAATACAAACACATTGGCGGGATGTTTAAGTACCGAGCCACGTTAAATGGACATCACATAAAACAATCCAACAGTAAAAGAAATATTAATAATAGAACAAAGACAAATGAAAGAATGGTGAAGTTGAAATCACCCCTTCGTAAATTTTACGGAAGCCATCACGAGTTGGCTGACCGTGATGGAACAACCGTTTCACAAATGATATCGGATATGTTCGATACGTCGTAAATACAATCCCCTTCCTTTTCATGAATGTGGCCTAACGAATTAGACTATTTACCGGATTTGTAAGCAGATAAGCAACACGACGAGTGTCACTTGTGGAGCAGGATCTGCTTATCCTCCCGAAGCACCTTATATCACCCCTAGTTTTTGATGGGATTCGTGTTGCTTATTCTTTAGTTTTCTATGTTGTGTCATGTGTACTATTGTTTGTCTGTTTGTCTTTTTCATTTTCAGCCATGGCGTTGTCAGATTATTTTCAATTTATGAGTTTGACTGTCCCTTTGGTATCTTTTGTCCCTCTTTGATCTTGATACTAAAGATTTGTTTGCACTCGTCTTTAAAAGAGACTCTAAATCCTTTGAAATACATGCGACGTCGCTTAAAAAAAATATAAAACGAAATAAAAAAAGGGGGATAGTCCACGTTATATCCGACCTTCTTTTCAACACGAATCCACCGATGCACTGTGTATGTCATTACACTTGATGACCCATTGAAAACACACACTGTTAATGCAAGTTTGATAAAAGGTTGATATTTGGAAAAGCGTTATCGGTCTTGCATTAACCACCTTACCTATTTCAATGAAGATTTCTGTTGAATTTTGATTGTCTTGAAACATATAAATGTAAAATAGGTAAAAACAAATATTAAACGACAACAGAAACCGTCAACGAAGTCGAGTTATGCCTTTGTGAATTGCTTATTTTGTTGTACTCTAACATTCAGGTTGAGGGAGGGTTGGGAACTTCAAACTATTTAACCCCGCCACAGTCTCTATGTGCCTGTCCTAATGAGTCTGTAATTCAGTAGTTGTCGTGTGTTGCTGTATAACATATTTGTTTTTTCGTTTAATATTTCGTACATAAATAAAGCCGTTTGTTTTCCCGTTCGAATTATTTTTAATTTCGGGGTCTTCTGAATCTGACTATACGAGATGGATTTGCTCAATGTTGAAGGCAGTACAGTGTACTAAAGATAATCAACACAGATGTGATGTAATGTTCAACTTATTGGTGCTTTCATGTATCTTTGGTTTTTCAATTTTATATCACACACACGAGGATTTTACTTGTTTTTTTTCCAGGGAAAATTGTAATTTATGTCGTAGATTTTTGTTCTGTGTTTTGATCGAAACGTCATTTCTGAAGGAGAAAATGAATCAATTGTGTAAAGATGTAAATATCAGTGAAAATACACCTATTTTATGTAATTGCAGTTATTCCGAATACACGTATGGCCCCATTTCCCATGTCATAACAGGAGACCTTAACATCGTTTGCGAGAGAGAGTTAAAATCATTCCTCAGTAAAGAACCAAAATATCGTCCCCCGTCAATTATTATTTGGAATAGTGTCGTAATATCATCTACGACTCACTCCGTACTTAAGCCTCGGTCACACCTTACCGGACAGCACGAACGGACGCCTAACGGATAAAAGTAAAAGTTGTCCGTTGACAAAATTGTTAACCGTTGGGAGTCCGTTGATATACTGACCAAAAAAAAAAACGGACGAGTCACGAATGCATACCGTCACACAACGGATAGGCAACGTACGAGAAATGGAAACGTACCGGACAGAACGGATGTCGAACGTACATCCAACGGACGAGTACCGCATAAAACGGACACCTAACGGAAGCGTAACTGGTTTTGGTATATTCTTCAAAATGCCGCCAAAGGGCAGTGTCTGGCCTGAATAAGAGCTGCTTGATTGCGAAGACGTACCCTTACTTTAAGATTGATTATGAATAATAAGAATTAATGAACCTTAAAAAATCTGACATACTAATAATTGGCATTTCTGACGCGAAATTTTCAATTGGCATTATTTTTGTCCATCTGATGAGTTAAACCTTTTTCAACTGATTTTCTATAGTTTGTTCTTATGTTGTACTTTTATACAACTGTCCCAGGTTAAAAGGAGGGATGGGATCTCCGCCACATTATGTATGTATGGGCCTGTCCCAAGTCAGGAGCCGGTAATTCAGAGGTTTTCGTTTGTTTATTTGTTACATATTTGTTTTTCGGTTTTTTTTTTTTATATAAATAAGGCCGTTAGTTTTCTCGTTTGAATTGTTGTGCATTGTTATTTCGGGGCCTTTCATAGCTGACTATGCGGTATGTGCTTTGCTCATTGTTGAAAGCCGTACGGCTACCTATAGTTGTTAATTTCTGTGTCATTTTGGTCTCTTGTGGAGAGTTAGTTGTCTAATTGGCAATCATACCACATCTTCTTTTTTAAATTTATCCGTTTCAGATCCGTTCATCATCCGTTTTATCCGTTATACGTCCGGTAGAAGTCCGTTTCACATTCGTTCAACATCCGTTTTATCCGTTAAACGTCCGATAGAAGTCCGTTGGTAAATTTAACTGCCATACCTCCAACGAATGTATAACGGACACGTTACATATACAAAACGAAACGGACGAGTACCGTACAAAACGGACGCCTACCGGACGTTCAACAGACATTTCATCCGTAAGACGTCCGTTCAAAGTTTTGAACATGCTCAAAATTTTCAACCGGACAGAACGGACGTCAACGGATAAAACGGACGCTAAACGGACATGCAATGGATATGGACGGACGGCTAACGGACACGAACGGATTGAAAAAAAGTTATCCATTAAGCCTCGGTCACACCTTACCGGATAGTTCGAACGGACGCCTAACGGATAACCTTTTGTCAATCCTTTCATGTTAAACGTCCGTTCTTATCCGTTAGACGTCCGTCCATATCCGTTGCATATCCGTTAAGCGTACGTTTTATCCGTCGACATCCGTTGTCTCGGTGGAAAATTTTGAGCATGTTCAAAACTTTGAACGGACGTCCAATGGATAAAATGTCTGTTGAACGTTCGGTAGGCGTCCGTACGTTTAACGGATAAAAAGGATGTTGAACGAATGAAAAACGGACTTCTACCGGACGTATAACGGATAAAACGGATGATGAACGGATCTGAAACGGATAAATGCCAATTAAAAATTTCGCGTCAGAAATGACGTTATTGGTATGTCAGATTTCTTAAGGTTCGTGAATTTTTATTATTCATAATCGGTCTTAGGGTAAGGGCACGTCTTGACAATCAAGCAGCTCTTATTCCGGCCAGACATTGTCCTTTGGCGGCACTTTGAAGAAAAAACCAAAACCATTTACACAGAAACATTTTAAATATTAATGCGATTTACATGTATTATTATTGTGGCATTTAATTTTTCCGTATATCTTGTTCATCCGTTTTATCCGGTACGCTTCCGTTAGGTGTCCGTTTTATGTGGTACTCGTCCGTTGGATGTACGTTCGAAATCCGTTCTGTCCGGTACGTTTCCGTTTCTCGTACGTTGCATATCCGGTGGGTGTCCGTTAGGCATTTGTTACACGTCCGTTTTATTCGGTCAGTACATCAACGGACTCCCAACGGATAACAATTTTGTCAACTGACAACATTTGTTTTCATCCGTTAGGCGTCCGTTCGTGCTATCCGGTAAGGTGTGACCGAGACTTTAGGCATCTGTTCGAGCTATCCGTTAAGGTGTGACCGAGGCTTAACTGTTTGAAATGGGTAAAACGGGAAAAAGCTGACAAAAAATCTTTTGACTCTTTTTTTAATTAAGTAATGAAGATAGTTGATATTCGTATACACCATTTTAAAGAACATTTTACTCTTAACAAAAACCATAAAAACCTTATTTCGCGTATCAAACATAAATTAAAAGAACTAGCCAAGGAATTTGTTTTTGTCCCGGCTGATAAAGCTGCTAATAATATCATTATTGTTTGACGTAAATTTTATATTGAGGTTCTGCAAAAGTAAATCACGAATTCACAAACATTCCAACTGACTTCATTTTCAGAAAACGACATCTGTAAAAGAGGGACGAAAGATACCAAAGGGACAGTCAAACTCATAAATCTAAAACAAACTGACAACGCCATGGCTAAAAATGAAAAAGACAAATAGAAAAACATTAGTACACATGACACAACATAGAAAACTAAAGAATAAACAACACGAACCCCACCAAAAACTAGGGGTGATCTCAGGTGCTCCGGAAGGGTAAGCAGATCCTGCCCCACATGTGGCACCCGTCGTCATTCGGTAGGTCACATTCATGAAAGGGAAGGGGATTGTAGTTACGACGTAAGGAACATATCCGATATCATTTGTGAAACGGTTATTCCATAACGGTCAACCAACTCGTGATGGCGTCCGTAAAATTTACGAAGGGATGATTTCAACTTCACCATTTGGAACTCTTGGTTTAATAGCTTCCTTGTGAGCAGTAACCCTCTATCAAGAAAATCATGATAGGAAATGCAAGCACGGGAATATCGTATCAATTGGGAGATATATACCCCTGTAACAAACACAAACTTTTAGCTACTTCTTTACAAGCAGGACCAAATACGATGAAAGTCCTAACTCTGTACTAGCTTCCGAAGCTTCACAAACAACCTTACAAATATAGATTTATTTCATCTTAAGCTAATATTCCACTACTAAATTGTCTATTCTACTTACTAGTACACTTGGTGCAATACAAATCCTGATAATTATTTATGCAAATCAGGCCTTTGAAAATAGTGGAATTAATTACTTTTGGAGTGTCAAAAACTCGTTGGAAGTACTTGATAAATTGCATGCATATATTGGTGATTTTGAATCTGTTCAAAGTTTGATTTTTCTACCCTATATAACACTTTGTCTCATATTCTTATTAAGAAAAAATTCACATCCTTAATTAACTGGGCATTTAAAAAGTCAGAATTCGAGTACATATGTTCAAACTCTTTTAAGTCATTTTTAAGTGGCAATAAACTAAAGAACTATGTTAATTTGACATGCTTTAATACTATATTTGCGGTTGAATTTTTACTTGATAACATTTTTCATGTTTTTGTTCGCTTTGGAGATTCCGTATATCGTCAAGTTATTGGAATTCCAATGAGAACTAACTGTGCACCACTTATTGCGGACCTGTTTTTGTATTGCTATGAGTGACAATGTATGACTAAAATTAGCAAACACCCATCAAAACAACATTTGAAACAAAAATTTAACAATACTTTTAGTAGTCTGTTGTTATTTATGTATCATTGCCATTTTTTTTAGTTTCTTTTGTTACATCTTCTGACATCGGACTCGGACTTCTCTTGAACTTGTTTTTAATGTGCGTATTGCTATAAGTTTACTTTTCTACATTGGATAGAGGTATAAGGGAAGGGTTGAGATCTCATAAACACGTTTAACCCCGCCACAATTGTGTGCCTGTCCCAAGTCATGAGCCTCTGGTCTTTGTAAGTCTTTTATGATTTTTTATTTTAGTTTCTTGTGTATAATTCGGAGTTTGGTATGACGTCCATTATAACTGAACTAGTACACATATTTTTAAAGGGTCCGGGTGCGGGAGTTCCTCGCTACATTGAAGACCCATTGGTGGCCTTCAGCTGTTGTCTGCTCTATATTCGAGTTGTTGTCGCTTTGACACATTCCCCATTCCCATTTTCAATTTTCCTTTTGATTCTTCATTTGATTTGAAATAGATGCGAAAACTACCAAAGGGACATTCAAACTCATATGATGAAATGAATTATATTATATTTGTTTTTTGATAATTTGGAGTTTAGTATGGCGTTCATTATCACTGCAGTAGTATATATATTTATTTAGGGGCCAGTTGAAGGACGGCTCCGGATGCGGGAATTTCTCGCTGCATAGAAGACCTATTGATGACCTTCTGCTGTTGTCTGTTATATGGTCGGGTTGCAAATCCATCTCCTTATGTGGCCCCGTCGTGTTGCTTACTCATGTACAAACCCGGTGAAGGTCTAATTCGATAGATCACATTAAAACAAAAATTCTCAATATTTATTTTTCATTTGATCTACATTTTAAATCATTTATATTGATACATCCTTTTGTTAATTGATTTAACCCTTCGTGTGTTTGGAAACAAAGGAACAAATATATTTTATTTCAGTCGGTCATGACACATTTGGTAGTAAACATGTTACTTAGAAACTATATAGTGCTTCTCTTTGAAACGCATTTAGATAATTCTAGATGCTTAGTTTTATATTCAAGTTGTCTGTTTGTGGAGTAAATCAAACTTTGCACAAACATACTACCGTTTGTTAAATTTCGTACATCTTTTGGAAACGTAAGTATGTCATAACTAGCCGATCTAACGATACCATCATAGGAAGGTCGATCGTAAACATGTCGATGATTTTCTTGTCCTGCGACTTTGTCCATGTTTATAAACGATATTGCTTTATTTTCCACCATTAATTTTATTTCATGATAATGTGCAATAGTCTCTGGTCTTAGATAACCATCTGAGTAATAATGACGTAATGCAGTTTGAAAATTCAGCCCATTTAATATGTTTTCGTCCTGACTATGTCGGTGTTTTTGTCTACTTGTTTGACGCTCACATTTGGACTGAGAAGTAAACTGTTCATTAGAATGTCTGTTGTGGTTACCTATGATGTTTAGTGTGTTGCACGAGTCATTGATTACTTCTAAGTACGAGTTGTGCAATTGTGTCCTAAAGGCTATCGGTGTCGATGTTTCTGATAATACTAATTCGTCTATTTCATCATAAACACCTTCACTTTGCTCTTCAGTTTGTTGTCGTCTGACATTATCTGCTTTCAATTCAATCATCGTAGGTGGCGTTATTAAAATCCTCCTGTGTCGAAATCTTTTCCAACACTTATAGATCAGGCCAAGAGACACCATGAGACCGAAAAATATTAGGGCGACAAAAAATATGATTTCTCGCAATGTTGCTGCTGAAAAACAAACATAAAAATTAAAATAAACTGTGTGTTTTATGATGTACAATTATTTCATAACGGTTAGCCAACACTCACAAAAAGTGAAAACAAACCTGTGATGTAAAGTAATAAAACCAAATGAAAAATCTATTGCTTTTGAATATCTGGTCATTATAAACATAAGAAAAGATAAGTGCAAAAACGATTACACCTACAAATTACAAGAATATTTATATAGATTTTAAAGACATATATATGATAGGACAAGGAAAGTTTTAAGGAAAAATATTTGAAAATTTTCCATCATTCCATGCACTAACTAAATGTAATGAAAACATACAACCATGCACATGATCATCATAACTGAACCTTTCCGTTATTCTAGAAACAGCTGACGTTATATTTTCTTGAAATTGCGTTTCTATTGATCATTATGATGTCAATGCAAAAAAAAAGATTCATTCAAATGGCTATCGTAATCAACAGTATTTGTGGAAAAAAAGGTGTTTGTTTAAAGATGATATATTTCTATACATGCTTTAGTTGTTCTTATGTATGCAATATTTACATTTGTAGAGGATACAGAAAATATTCAAATATTAAAATTTTTATATTGAAACAAATAGATACATGCAAATGTAATAATCTAGGTCATCTGAACACGGGTGTTATATACTTTGAATTAGTAAAGTAAAAAAATAGGCATACATTGCGTTTAGATGTTAAGATTTGTTTAGGTATTTTTACTATTTTTAGGTGGAAAATCTCACCAATTCAAATACAGTTTTTGTAAATTTCAATCGTATTATCTATTGATTCTTTATATATATATATATAAACACGAACATAGGTAATGTTATATGAATCCTGAAAAAACTATTTAATGGTAACTTAATCGGTATTGAAGTTTCGAAAAAAAAAAGTATAACATGGTTATGTTCATAAACTAATCTCACAAAATTATGTGCACCAATATGTTTACATCAGTTTCTTTGTTTCTTGATACTACATATACACGTGTTGAATGTATCTAGTACTTTATTTGTAAAAATCAAATAGTTTGTGATTTAGTGGCAACAGTTGCAACAAATGCAATAGATTGAAGATATTGTCCTTCTAGATTCCACAAACATGCTTTTTAACTATTTTTTTTCTTTTGTTCATGTATCGTTACCTTTCACATATTTGGCTTTCAGCGTGAAGCAAAATATAGAAAAGTGCTGCGATAGCATTTCATTTATAACGTGCTATTTTCATTGTTTGTCAATCAGTTATGTGTGTGATTTAAATGTTTATATAGTTATCAAAAGTACCAGGATTATAATTTAGTACGCCAGACGCGCGTTTCGTCTACATAAGACTCATCAGTGACGCTCAAATCGAAATATTTATAAAGCCAAACAAGTAAAAAGTTGAAGAGCATTGAGGATCCAAAATTCCTAAAAGTTGTGCCAAATACGGCTAAGGTAATCTATGCCTGGAATAAGAAAATCCTTAGTTTTTCGAAAAATTCAAAGTTTTGTAAACAGGAAATTTATAAAAATGACCACATGATTGATATTCATGTCAACACCGAAATGTTGACTACTGGGCTGGTGATACCCTCGGGGACGAAACGTCCACCAGCAGTGGCATCGACCCAGTGGTTTAAATAGCATTTCATTTATAACGTGCTATTTTCATTGTTTGTCAATCAGTTATGTGTGTGATTTAAGTGCTTATATAGTTATCAAAAGTACCAGGATTATAATTTAGTACGCCAGACGCGCGTTTCGTCTACATAAGACTCATCAGTGACACTCAAATCGAAATATAAATATTAGAGTGTTATAAGAACAGTAGAATACGTATTACCTGCTACATGTAAAGAGTCACAAACAAAGACATTGGATGACATCACGCAAATAAAAGACATCAGATGACGGAGCGGAAATGAAATAAGAAATAATGTAAAGAAAATGTATTATTTTAATGGAAAAGAATAATATTTGATCAATGTATTATTTTAGTGGAAAAGAATATGATTTGATCGATGCATTATTTTAATGGAAAAGAATATGATTTGATTAATGTATCATTTTAATAGAAAAAGATATGATTTGATAAACAGAACAACGAATAAGTTGAGTGCAGCAATGATCATGACACAACATAAAAAGAGATTTGGCATGCCTGTAAATGAGACATCAGTATTATAGTAGTTGTTACCGTTAGGTGTGTTCGTTCATTACTACATGACTGTATAATTTGTTCATAATACAAAATTATTACTATTTCATTGTAAGACAGGCATGCCTTCTATATGATGCTATATAATTAACTATCTTATAAGGGACATACTCACAAATGAACCTGTCATCTGCAACTGTGTCTGTATCATTCGGGGTGTTTTTCTCATAATCTGTTGAGATAGATTTATTGTGTATGTTACAACGTTTTATACATTATATGTATCTTCATTAAAATCGTTGTTCATTTTGTTCATACTTATATTATGCAGCATGTATCAAGTTGTTTGACATCTTCATGTTTTTTAATTTTTCTTTTATATAGATTTATGATTTTAAAGGCTTGATTGAATTAATTATATCTCAATTTTGTTACCTAAATTTAACGCTTTGTAACCTTTAAAGCATTTTAGAAAATGTCTATTTAAAGATTTATAGTCAAACGGTACAAATATCACGATAGGTATAGTGTCCGGCTAGGATCGTGGTTTTTCGAGTGATTTGATCGGGATTTTTCGAGTGTGACCACTTTTTGTCGAGTGAACATGATCAAAAATGTAAACAAACAGACTTCTTTTCTACATAGACGTGATATAGAAGCTTGAGTTTGATATACAGGTTATAAATGCTATATTAGTATTTAAGCTATAAAGATAGTATCATTCTGACATTGCTTTTCGTGTAAAACGTTAAAATTAGCCTTAAAATGCTTTTATTCCAAAATACCGAATAAAGCCATTTTCTTACACGTACCAATGCAAATGTCGACGGAAATGCATACATGGATTCTATATATCCTAAGATATACAGACACTTTACAAAAACTATTGTTATTGCATTGAAAACGATATTTTGAGACTAAATTCAGTTTTTCAAGTCCGGGTTTTTTCGAGAGTACTCCGGGCTTTTTCGAGTGTGATTTTTTTTTATCGAGTGATTATACACATTTCTTATAGCTAAAAATGTTATGTCTTTACGTTTAAAAACTATAAAATAAAGGCTCAAATTAAGTTCTTTCAAGGCACATGGTGTATCAATACTTGCATTTTATCACGAAACAAGTATCGTTCATTTGTATATATTCTTTTTCTCACATCTTATAAATTGCATCTACAGTATATATCCGTGATGTAACCAATCTAATGTGAGTCTTCCGGACCATATAAGTATTTGGACCTCATGGGATAACTATTACTGAACAGCAAAATGTCGACTTGGAAGATAACTTCCAAAAATGTCTGAATGAACTGCTAAACAAGAGTTCGACTGTTTTACTAACTGACAAAAAAGTTGATATGATAAAGAGTCTAATAATTGATACTAGAGACTTACAGAAAACAGATACACCCATATTAAGACAATAAATTAAAAGACAATGGGTTTCAACTTGTAACTTGTGCTTTTTTGTGTAGCCTTTGAACTATAAAATTAATACATTTCATGTAACCGTCATTGTTATTGATACGTTTATTGTATTATTGAATCGATTCTAATGTATACCTATATGATTTTAAATTGGGTTTCCCCTTTGGTAATCATTTTTTCGCCACCTCTTTCGCCAAATCAATATATTTTTCGCCACTTTATTACTTTTTTCGCCCAGTAAAATAAATATATCTTTCGTTTAAAATTTTCGTTTTTGTCTAGCCCACCCCTCCCCTAAAACTAGTTATTTTAGGGGCCCTTTATAGCGTGTTGTTCGGTGTGAACCAAGGCCCCGTGTTGCAGGCCGTACCTTGACCTATAATTGTTTACTTTTATAAATTGTTATTTGGATAGAGAGTTGTCCGATTGACACTCATATATACCACATCTTCCTATATCTATCATATAATCCGACCATACGCGTAGAGTTTGACCATATGAGTATACGCATATGGTCGTGACCATACGCGTATGGTCCTAATACTGATATGGTCCGGAACATAAGCATAGACCATTCGAATTGAGACGTACATACATACATGTATATTGTATAAGATGAGATGTATGTTTGTTCTTAAAAGAGTATGCATCTAAGATATTTCATTATCTATTTACAGTATCTTGTTTCTTGTATTATTTATTTTATTGTTTAAGAAATGGAAACCGAAAATGACTAAATGCTACAACTTTGAGGAGGAGTCTGATTATGCAAATATGATAATTGGTCATACAGCAACTAAACACCATGATAACTTCCTTTCAATAATTGAAAAATGTCTAAAAATTGGAAAATAAGAATATTAATCAAGACATTACAATGTTGTTATTGGTGTTCGTTCGAAGCAATGGACAATCTAGCTGGTGATAGCATATAATATACACATTTTGTATTTGTCTATCATTGCTAAAGGGGCGTTTTGCAATAAAAACGTGATTTCTTGTCCTAGCCACTTTAAGAAGATGTGTTTGATCTTAACCAATATTTTTTTGTGCAGTCAGTACATTGAATTTGATTTAACATTGAAACATACATTTTTTAGAGGACTAATAAGATATTGATTCCTGAATGGTTAAAAAAAATGGCATGTCCCTAGACCAACTGTTCAACATTCATACTCTAAAATATTGTAAAAAAGGTAGAAATAAATGTTGTTTTTTACTTAATATAAGTTCTTTAACTATTCAAAAGTATGTTGAGAGCCAATATATTTTAATAAACAACTTTTTACAAAGACTTTTTAATTTTAGAAGGTGTGTCCCTGACAAAATGTCCACTACGAAACGAAGTAAAACATTTTTGCTAGTAAACAGTTTTATACCATCAATGTTTGTACATGTTGTAAGAGATATAAATATTAAGGTCTTATTACAAAAGAAGTGATGCTTTTATAACAGCAGTTAAATGATTGGCAAACAAAATTGAGCAGATCAAATGGACCAGAGTGATAACGTTGTTTTGTTAATGTCCACTACAAAACGGGTCAAATCTCCTTCAGTATCTGGTTTTAAAATTATGAAACGGTCACCTACGAAACAAGTATGGGAGAAAAAGTTGCATAGTGCGGGACACTACCACTACCATGCAGTCGTTTTTTTACTCTTTTTTCAATTATATTCGTGCAAAAAAAATAACAAGGGTTAGTTTCGTGTAAATTTCAGTATGTTTTAATAAAGGGTCTATGTCAACCACGAAGTTTTTTGTTCACTACGAAACGGTTTTGTCAACTTCGAAACTCATCAAAATGTCCACTACGTAACATGAGTTGAACATTCATATGTGAAGTACTGTCTAATCTTTATCGAATGGTTCTCCAATTCAGAAAAAAATGAGATCTTTCTAGTATATAAAGTAAAACAAACTGGAATGTCTATAGGTGACATTAAAATGCAATAAGATGTGCGTTTAGAAGCAGTTTCGTAGGGGACATTACGCAACAGTACATAAACTTTGAAAATAATAACATTTTAAAGAGTATTTAAGATTGCACTTTTTATATACATACAGGTCTATAATTGAGGTATTCAAAATAACTCTTAAAATAAAATTTTAGACAAGTTGATTTTTCATTTTTTTGGGTCTGAAATTCACACTTTTATTGTAAAACGCTCAAAGGATCATATTTAGGCTAATGAACTATTCATTTCAATTTTGTGTTCAATGGCAATACAAATGAGATGGATTAAGTGTGTGTTTTTTATGTTTTTTTTATTAATAGGTTTCTTTTATTAATCTCCGGAGTTCACCACAAAAAATATTATTACCTGTAAAATCAAAAGTAGCAATATGCATAGAATGAACTTAAAATAAATATAATATAAAAAAGAAGATGTGGTATGACTGCCAATGAGACAACTGTCCCCAAGAGACGAAAATGACACAGACATTAACAACTATAGGTCACCGTACGGCCTTCAACAATGGGCAAAGCCCATACCGGATAGTCGGATATAAAAGGCCCCGATAAAACAATGTAAAACAATTCAAACGAGAAAACTAACGGCCTTATTTATATAAAAAAAAGGAACGAAAAACAAAAATGTAACACATTAACAAACGACAACCACTGAATAACAGGCTCCTGACTTGGGACAAGCAAATACATAAATATTGTGGCGGGGTTAAACATGTTAGCGGGACCCCCCCCCTAATCTGGGACAGCGGTATAACAGTACAAATGCAATTTTGAACTTAACATGTTAATATGGTGAGTGATAGCACTCAGCGTCGTTTGTTGTAATATTTTATGGTAATAGAGAATTAAGCGACTGAAAATACCACTAGTATTCTATTTCCGACATTTATTTTAAACATATAATTGCAGTTCACGTGATACAAAACTTAATTGCTTACCTGTCACTTGACTTTCAGAAGGGTGGTTTTTAATTGTTATCGTGTTTTTCTTGTCTGAAAATATAAAAAGTGCATGATGTATATACGTATTGATGTATTAGATATTTTCCTATGCGAGAAGGAAGACGTAGACACTCTTTCCGAATGGATTAAGGCAGTGAGGTCGTTGATGCAAATCAGAATTAAGAAACTGAATGGGTCCATCAATGCCCATGCTACGTCAATCTTTAAAGACCCAAATGTTGCAAAAGACCTATCCGACCTCCATGACAAATATGTTGTTGTCCCCGCTGATAAAGCCCCAAATAACATCGTTTTTGTGTGTAAAGGTCATTACATCAACTGCTTGATAAACGAATTAGGTATTGACAATTCACTTGGAAACTCAACATATACCCTCACGACACTTACCAAAGAGGAAATCCTGGATAATCATAGGTCTGTTCTATGTTCCTTTGGAATTTCAACCAAAGATGAAGAACTGGAATTTCCATCACTGTATTGGATACCTAAACTACATAAGTGTCCTAACAAACAACGGTATATTGCTGGGTCTTCCAAGTGCTCCACGAAACCTCTTTCTAAATTATTAACATCTATTTTATCAGCAATCAAAGACGGGCTTCAAAGTTATTGTGAAACTGCCTATTCTAGAGGTGGCGTGAATCAGATGTGGATACTTAAAAATTCCAAAGATCTTTTAGAGTATACACAATCTAACTCTCTTTCATCTTGTAACAGTATTCAAACATTTGACTTTTCCACTCTTTACACAAGTATTCCACAATCCAAACTAAAAGACAAATTGAAAGAGTTGGTATTACTTTGCTTCATAAAAAAGAATGGCCAACATAGATACAAGTATCTTGTCTTAGGGAGGGATAAATCCTACTTTGTAAAGAATCACTCTGATTCAAACAAAAAATTCTCTGAAACTGATATTATCAAGATGCTTGATTTCTTGATTGACAACATATTTGTTACGTTCGGAGGACGTGTTTTTCAACAGACTGTCGGCATTCCAATGGGAACAAACTGTGCCCCTCTACTTGCCGACTTGTTTCTTTATTATTATGAGGCTGACTTCATGCAAGAACTTCTTAGGAAGAAAGATAAGAAGTTAGCAATATCCTTTAACTCTACTTTCCGCTATATAGATGATGTTCTTTCACTAAACAATTCAAAATTTGGTGACTATGTGGAACGAATCTATCCCATCGAACTAGAGATAAAGGATACTACAGATACAGTTAAGTCGGCTTCATATCTTGACTTACATCTAGAAATTGACAATGAGGGTCGGTTGAAAACAAAACTTTACGACAAAAGAGATGATTTCAGCTTTCAAATTGTGAACTTTCCATTTCTAAGTAGCAACATTCCAGCAGCACCTGCATACGGGGTATATATCTCCCAATTGATACGATATTCCCGTGCTTGCATTTCCTATCATGATTTTCTTGATAGAGGGTTGCTGCTTACAAGGAAGCTATTAAACCAAGAGTTCCAAATGTTGAAGTTGAAATCATCCCTTCGTACATTTTACGGACGCCATCACGAGTTGGTTGACCGTTATGGAATAACCATTTCACAAATGATATCGGATATGTTCCTTACGTCGTAACTACAATCCCCTTCCCTTTCATGAATGTGACCTACCGAATTAGACTATTTACCGGATTTGTAATCACATAAGCAACACGACGGGTGCCACATGTGGAGCAGGATCTGCTTACCCTTCCGTGGCGTTGTCAGTTTGTTTTAGATTTATGAGTTTGACTATCCCTTTGGTATCTTCCGTCCCTCTTTTACACATGACAACAAAAAAGAACACAAATAGAATTTATTAGGAACGGTAGACCTATAAGTGTGCTACCTTTGGTTAACAATGTTTAAAACTGCTATATATAATTGGAAAGCTAAATGTATTCGTACTAACTCTATTCCATTTCCCATGTCTTACAAAATATTTGTCAACATTTTTGCGACTTGATTTTACTAGCATTCGACCCTTTTAATACATTTATATCATTATCCTGCATATAACAAACAAAGTCATTATTGATGATGCTGGAATGTATACGTATGTGTTTGAAGTGGTAATATACGACATACTTTTGTACTTTTATCTTTGAAAAAAAAACAGGAATTACTTGAATTTTTGTATTTTGTACACACTTGTGCTCACGTCAAACATTGTTTTATCTAATTTCATACAACAGCCTTCATTAGGACTTGTACATGTATTATGTTCTTCGAGTAGAGCCTATACATAGGAAGTTGATTAATACTGTTTTTTTTTAAGTTTGATAACAATTATTGTCGACATTTTTTTTCTTGCTTTTCAAAATATTTTAATCAGAAAAAAATCATTGTAGGGCAATGCCTACAAAAAGGAATCAACAGATGTTTTTTGTCATATGATTATTTGAAGTTGTCGTGTCGATCAAATTTGCTTTTTTCGGCTTTTCACTAGTGTTATGATTTTTGAGGATAAAGCCAAAATCACTTTTCAAAGGCAATTCATCCTATTTTGAGTTTACTAAAATATCTGCATTTGAATTATTCAAAAAAAGAGAGATATGTCTAGAGATATTTATTTTTGTCAATAATTATCCTGATATGAACATTTCACTAATAAAGTCAACATAACAAATAATTGCTAAATTTTATCATTTAAGGGCAATGAATCAAATTTTTTAACAATTAGACAGACCGTTATCATTGTCATGATATTGGTGGTTATCTGTCTGTCTGACGATAAACGGAATTGGTACATGTTGTAGGTAATTTAACGGCTCAGTTGTACATAGGCAAAATTCTTCAACTTCCATTTATGCTTTTTATTGACAGACAAAGGGGGCTATGCAAGCAGGACAATGTTAGGCATCACACAGTGTGTATAACAATAGACTACACTGGATAAACGTGAGCACCATTGTCAACTCCTGCCACGAACTCATATCCTTGATCAGCTACGACAGACAGTTGCAACAGGAATGACGATCATTTCCCCTCAACAACATTTAAACATTGATAGCATCCATGCCGAGGAGATGCATAGCAGTCTTATAATTTATTAGCAGCGATAGATAGTCATACAATGAACACATTTTAATAACATGGAAAGTAACTGTTATTTTGAATTATCGGTAATTCGTATATTTTCCCTTTAATTTTACTGCCTAATATTTTCGAGTATCAACTTACTGGCTGTATCACTGAAAATATTAGGCAATACATTGTGTGACGTCATAGTTACCGATAAACAGAATAATAGGTAGTTTCGTTTTTTGATACTGACTATATCATCATGATCATGTGGAATATCTCAACTCGCCCTAACATTCCCTCGTCTAGATATTCCACATGATATAGTCAGTATCAAAAACGAAACTACCTATTATTCTATATAAATCAACTTTATTCATCAATCTCGAATTGACTATCTTCTTCTCAACGAAACACGTTATGAGTGAATATCTCTACTAGTATTTGTAAAATTAGCTTTCACAATACATATATTGTGATTATTAAACAATCAGTTAGGCGTTTATGTTTTTGCAGAGTATATATTTTACATCTGTCAATGATAATCTGTGTTAAAAATGTGTTTGTGTTAGTCTGTTGCTCATATCATTTTTGTTAAAAAAACGATTGAATGTAAATTTAAGTCAAGCATATCAATGCAATTCAATGACTTATTTGTCATCTTTTTGACATCATAAGTAGTTATTCTGTTATTTAGTATGCAGATAATAGCATATTGAACATGGTAATTTATCAAAAAAATGAACAACATTTTAAAAGCTTGACAATTTTTACATTTTTATCTTTATGGAATTTCAGACGCTCAAACATTATATTTGTCCGACCACATTCTGTCATGAAGGGGTGCATATATGAACAACCACTTACCATATGTAGCTACGCATCCTGTCACATGATCACACCTTAAATGTAGAAACAATAAAACATTCAATTATTCCTACTAATTCCAATAGTAAACGGATAGCAAAGACAATTTAAAAAAAAAATGTCCTTCTAATTTCATTATAAAAAACGAGAAACTAAAAGGGAAGTTTATAATTCTACAATTAGTCATTGAAAAGATAAAATTGAGAATGGAAATGGAAATACATTGTTTTACACAAATCGATCAGTTTATCATATTTTATGTCACGTTTTTCTTTTGAATAATCACAACATGCACAAAGCTGAGGTTATAATAGTCAGTGATTATTTACAGTTTTTATGATTTGTTTACGATGTTCAAAATCATATATAAACCAGATGTGCGGCTCAGAAATAAGAAATCATTATCCTGCATTAATTTTTATTTACGATGTTTTTTCTTGCGTCACTTGACCTTGCAAAGGGACAATCAAACTCGACGCTTTTCGTACTAAGTTCTCACGCAAATCAGGTAACTTACAGTAACAAGGAAGTCATTTGATCACCAATGATCGTACGTATTGTTATTAGCCAGGTAGACAGTGGTAAAATATCATAAACTTTGTAATTACAAACAACTTATTAACTTGATTCAATTCTCTTTTCTAGAAATGAGACTAAACAAATTTACTTCTCATTCATAATTTTTTTCTAAGGAAGAATGGTCTTCAAACTACAAAGTAGAGGAAAATGTTTGAATGATTTGATTTAAAGATATTAACTGATAAATATAGAAAGATTGCATAGCGTAGACAACTCTCATAAGGCGGACCTTGCAATACACAGCATAGACACAACGATTACGTTGATTCTTCCCTGAACATGCCTGACTATAAAAAATGTAGAACTCAACGTTACAAAGTAGAGAGCTTATTGTTACAGGCCTCTTTTCAAATAACATAAGGTCATTATCCGGACTATCAAAAATATATTATAAAACTGTACAAGATGATAAACCAGATTCACCTCTCAGAAGTTATAAATCCATCTCTTGCATTTATCTTTATACCCAATGTATTAACTTCGCCCTTGCAGTATGTACACGGGTACAATTTAAATGCTGTCCAATCAATGTTCTCGCCACAAGAATACAAAGTATTTTCATTGGAATTTAAAAAAAAAATCACTGTTAAACAGTTGTCATTGCAGAAAACGATTTATAATAAAATTTCGCTTTCCAGGTTAGAAAAAAATGGGAGAGGTGCATAGAAGCTACACACAGACTGTTCCAACAATCTTAAGATTGTACATATAAGTGTAATATTGTGACCTTTCTGTTGTTTCACATCTACAGGTTTCTGCACATTTTCTTCCATATTGTCCATCGTTGCATATGTTACAATCTTCTCCCGTTGAATGATGACCAGGTGGACATTCTAAAAGAGGTATGGTTTACATTTGAAGGATCCTACATAATGTTTTGTTAAATTTGAAAAAAATCAGATACACACTATGTCCATTGCACAGAGTAGCTTGACAAAAACAAGTTTGTACTGATTAACACGACTATTCTAGATTGTCATCACAGAACACAATTCTTATTCTTGAAAGTTAATATCTAAACATATTGAAACTTTTGTTTCTTCTACAACTGATTTAATTATGTCAGCAAAGAAACGAAAATTAGATACTTATCTTATGATACCTCATTTTTCACTTCAACAATTCACACTTTGTAATATAATCCACAAAATGGACCTTTTTATATATCTGTTCAGTTTAGGAAAAATTGTAACAGTAAACTGAACTTTTTTTAAGCAGAAAAAGTCATGCATGATTTCACATATATTTTTATCTTACCAATGCACACACCATTGATTTTGTGAAAATGGTCACAACAAAACGTTACTGTTATATTTCTGTATGTGTCACCATGTTCAATCCTGAATAAAGAGTGACTGTTATTAACTTTCTTGTCGTGCCACTGCATGCATGTTTACGAGTATCTTACCAAGTAATCTTGTATTATACAATTGGAGGTGAAAGAATACAAGTTACAGCTTTTCCATAAAACTCGACGTAAATGACATTGATTATATCGAAAACAGTTGCTGGCATTGTTAGTTTTGTTGTATTCATTTAGAATAGTCCAACATGTGGTCTTTATTTCATATTAAGTGTAGAAGGAAATTTAATAAAGTTAAATATTTTTCACGGGGTGACGTTGTTATATATTTATATAATATATATGTAATATATGTATGTCATTCAGTTTTATATGTTTTACGGAATTGTACAAGTGATGTCCGGAAAAGCATATTTGTTGTATTAACTGATATTACAAGGCGAACGTCCATTATCACTGAACTAGTACATAATTTTGTTAAAGAGCCAGCTTAAGCACACCTATGGGTGCGGGATTTTTTTCGCTGTGTTAAAGACCTGTTGGTGACCTTCTGCTATTTTCTGCTCTTTGGTCGGGTTATGGTCACCTGGACACAGTACTTATTTCTATTCTCAAATTATGATCACCGTTTTTACATTTTGCGTATATCGGTAAGTATTTTAATGTGTTTTTCAATGAACTCTTTTTTTTATCAGAAATGTTATTGATGTATTCGACTTGTGTTATTTATGACGTTATGCTTAGTTACTGGTTTAATCTACATGTATTTCATCAATGTAACAATTATTATATATCTTACATTAGTACATATATTTAACAAGTCCCCTGAGATTGGAGAAACACTTCAGAATCGGCAATATGGAAGGAGTCTAAGGTTTGAAGAAAGGGGATAACGTGAAAATATTCGAAACATGTTAGCGCATTATATGTAATATCATTTAACATAGAAAATCTTCAAATATCGTACGATCTATGACATGGTTTAAAAAAACATCTTTTTTTCTGACACGCAACGATATTTCTTCAAGAAAAGATACACAGCTTAAATAGTTCAAGCAATACTAGTGACAGAAAGCAACAATTATGGCAGCAATAAAAGATACACGCAGCACAAATATTACTCATCAGAAAGGTGCAACATATGATGAAACTCGTATTTTAAGTCCACATTTTGCTCTTACATGCCAAACATGCTTCTATCTATACTCCTTATTTTTAGAAAAAAAGGCAATCTAAAAACAAAAATCAACTTCCGTCAAAATCTCATAGAGCGAATGCATGTTTTAGATTTCAACTTTTATATTTTCTTTCAGAAATTGTAGTTCAACCTACAAGAATTTATATTTTAATTCGATCGTAATCATTTCAGATTGTTTTCAGCGTTATTTATAATGTTGAAGCAGCAATTGGTGAAGTTTGGTTCACTTCCGGTCGCAACGTTGTGTACAAATACAAGAAAAAGGTCGACCTAAGAGTTGAATAAAATGAGAACAAGGATAAAATGGAATCATCTACCGGTATTTGTTTCCTTGGTCACAGATAAACAATAAGATCAAGAAGATGAGATTTCAATTGTTTCTTCGGGAATCTTCCTCGCTAAACAGGAGCAAATTAAGGATATTGAGCCTTCCATAAGTAGCTATGATAAAATACATCTTTGAATTTGTCAATACAAGTGTTCAAGCATTAAATCATGGACACCAGTGATAGCTTTTGATCAGCCTCTGTAACAGTGCTCTGTACGCACTTGATAAACGAGTTCAATGCAATTGGCCGGAACAGTATGGCGGATATCAATTTTTAATCATATTTGGTGGAGTTAAGGAATGGTGTATGCAAATGTCATTGGATAAGCCATATTTTCATTACCAGTCTTGAACTAGACGCATTACTTTTCATGAGAGCAATGATAAGTAAACATTCAAGCTGTACATAGATACTTTGAGTAAGATCATTCCTTGGTTTATTGCTCTTGACCATATTAATTATTTCAGGTTGTTACCAGTTCATGTGCATGACATTGTTTCACCTTTGAACACGCTTCCTGACACTTACACATACTGTTCTGAAGGGAAGCTTATAGTTCATAAGTCAAAGAATATGTTTTCTGCAATAGCTATTGATCATGCATGATCAAAACAAGTTTGTTTTAAAATTAAATGGCGGCGTTGTTGGATTAAGAGAAAACCTCTCTGAAGCTGGATGATAGCTGGACCAGAAATGGCAAGACTTGCTGAAGAGTTTGAGAGCTGAATCATAAACCATGAAGAAGCTGATGCCAGAAATATGGTACATATTCTAGATACATTAAAAGAAGTACATACTAGAGTGATGATTCGGACAGTTAAAACCGATGATATAGTACTTGATGGGTCTTGCTTTTATGTAACAAATGCAGTATGCATGTATGAGTTGCCCTTGGAACTTAAAAAAAATTCAGATTCATTTTTTATTTACGAGCTTTCCCTTTTTAGTACCATCATGTCGGGAAAAATTGTGGACGAATATTTTAAAATAGTTGTATATACATGTAGTTCGAGATTTCATGTTAGTTACGTAATCATGTCACTGTTTATTTATATATGTGTGGTCGTTAATGGAATATGTTCGTTGTTGTTCTGCGGTTAGCATGTTGTGTTGATTATTATGTTATTTGTTTGTGCGTTTCTCTGTTATGAATGTTGTTGTATGTGGTTTTTGTTGTATTTTTGTCTCTAAGTGTTTAAGCAATTTTGTTTTAACATTGTCATAGAATTTTAGGTTTGACATGCCATTAAACCAGGTTCAACACACCATTTGTTTTAATATTCTGTACTAATAGTTATCAAAGGTACCAGGATTATTATTTAGTACGCCAGACGCGCGTTTCGTCTACATAAGACTCATCAGTGACGCTCATATCAAAATAAACCAAACAAGTACAAAGTTGAAGAGCATTAGTCAGGAATATGGCAGTTGCCATCACCTAGTTCGTTTACTGTTAATACTTAAGGACAAGAAAACCATATGCATTGCCTGTTGTTCATGCATTAATGAGTTGGATTTGACAACAGTTTGCAGGGTATAAAACATGTAAAAGGAAAAAACAGCTTGGGATAAATTGATTGCATTTCATCTTTTCACAAGTGTATTCAACGTTGGAGAGAACAGACAAGGACTGTGAATGCCGAAACCCCTATTATGCCATTAATTGAACGATTTGTAATTCTGATGTATTATCAAACAAATATATCAGAGAAGGTCAGTGAGGTACGAACACTTCTTTACGTTCAAAAAGGTACGTCCATTGAAAGTATTTCATCAACAAAATCGTTTCTTTCCAGTACATCAAACGTGCAATTAATCAAGGTGGATCTGTGTGGAGTGAATGTCTCAACTAAATCATGATTACCTAGCCTAATTGCATTTGAATGAATAAAAGACAATAGCGATCAATGGCAATAATTTTGGAGGATATGTAAGAGGCATACTCATCATGTTAAGAGTTATTTCACTGTGGATGTAACGTGAATGTCGTAGTTAAAAGTGTAGACAGTCTGCCATCGCATGTACTGCCTTGTTTGCTTGTGATAGTGGTTGTGAATGACAATTTGTTTATTTGACAACAGAACTATGGTAATATCACATTTTAAATTAACCACATGGACACGAATATATATAGCTGTTTTTATATTAAACATATGTATTTTTCTCCTGTTTTTTTGGTAAAATTCGGATTGGAAGTGACAAATTCTTAATTAAATATCCAGCAGTCGTAAAACAAATGTTACTCTATGTAACTTCATGAAAACACAATAATATAATTGTATACCAATCAAACGTTGGCTACAAATTGGGAGAAATAAATAACCACATCTAGTTATGAAATACATATCCGCAATTTTGATGGTGACACCAGATTTTTATTAATTAAGCTTGCCTCCACATCTTGTTTAGAATGGTCAAAATAGCTTTCTACCAAATTGCATCATTTTAACAAAAAGTACCAAAAAATTGTTCACCTATCTGATGGACAAATAGTAACAACAACAATCGAAAATGTATCAGCATCAGTGACAACAACAAAAAATACCAACAGTAACAAAATTGACAGCATCTGCAGTGACATCAACAAAGTGACAACAAAAATAGCGACAGCAGCAACATTAGATCTACAGGAAAAGCAACAATAGCAGTTGTATCAATATGGATACTAACAATAGTGACATTTCAGATAGAGACAGAAAACAAGTAATAGCAACTATAAAGACATCAACATTAGAAACAGCAACTATAAAGATGACAACACTAGTGATAGCAGCAATACATATAATACTAACAGCAACAATAACGGTAGTATCAATATACACAGCAAAAATAATGACAGCAACATTTTACAATAAAAATAGTGACAACAAGAAATGTTACAGCAACTATAGAGACCGCACCAAAAGTGACAACAAGACAATAGCAACAGCAACAATAGTGTATTTTTTAAAAGAATGCATACAAGATGACATTTTGCAACAAGTGAAATCAACATTCTTTCCAAAAACCCGGAACTGTCCTACATTTTGATGTGATTGCACTGTATAATTCTGACTTTCACATTATTCAAGTTTTTTTTCTTTGAAAAACCGCCATCTTGGTTTCTATGATGATCCTTTATTTACATCCATGTCATTGATTTGATACAGTTTCCCGTGCTTTTGCATTAAAGCAATTAAAATGATGAAAATATCCGAGTGCCCCAAGAAAATAGACTGCACATGGAAGTCCACCGCAACCTCCACGTTATAACAATATCGGATTGCACCATGGAAAAAAATCTTGGATTATGTGAAGGTCAGGAGTATACAGTGCACACACGATACAAGGTCATTTTTCTTAAGCGTCCAGTAGCTGCAAATGATCATGTCATCAATCAATAGCATACCCTATGTACAAGCAACTTCCCAATTTAAAAAGGCATAACATTTTTACAAATACGTTCTGTTTCGCAGTAATAGAAATGATGTTAACAAGTAGCAACAATTGCTGGTCGGCTCTTTAATATCTACGTATACTCTGCTATGTTATATCTTCTCCTAACCCAACCTTCATAATTAAGTCATTATATTCCGATACTCAACACGTACGATGTATACTTTACGTATCTCGATGATATGATTATATTACCGTATATCTCATGTATATCTCAATCTTGCCATTTATATTTTGTTCACATCACTAGGCTACTTATCAAATTATACTAGTAAGTGATGGAACAATTCATACAGAATAAAACTTTCAACGAGTGACCGAACAACACATTAATGCACGAATGCGCGTAGCGTATAATTTAACTTTGAATGTTGTTCGAACACAAGTGTTTTTTTTTATTTCATTTCTTTGATTAGTTATTCTTTTTATGGCATTGGCAAATGGATTTTGTTTTTGTCATTAAAGTAAAATATATGAGGAATTATATCGTTTTCTACACATAATCAATTTGTTTTGATCAGACGTCTTAACCAGGCTTATTGTGATTTGACGTCAAATGTGTGACATAACCACGTGTATTACATATGTGAGAAATCTTTTTTTTTTTTATTTCATTCGGATATCAATGTTACTTATTGGAACCAATGTAATAACAAAGTTTAATGAAACTCATAGCTTCGAATAGTTATAAAATATATATGTCGTGTACAAGTTGCGATTTTGTACAGGTTATAACATGTACAAAAATATTGTACATGTTATAACTTGTATGATGCAAACATACAAGTTACTAATATAACATGTACAAAAGTACCTCATACATGTTATAACCTGTACAAAATATTGCTTAAAAATGGTTTTAACTTGTACAAAATCGAAAAATAAGAATATGTTTCTATTAACGCAACAGATGTTATTGACATAAATAATATTTCATAATTTTTTTTATTATTCCTTCATGTTCGTGTGTTTTGTCCTTTTTTGATACAGTTAATGTCCAGGGGTCGGATATTACGAAGCATTACTAAGACTTGTCTTAAGATACATGTATATCTTAGGACGTGTCATGATTCTCTTATAGCTATCTATGGACATATCTTTATTTAATGAATTGTAAATGTGAGTGTCCACTTTGAAGGCAATAGTAAAATACTTTCATTCTAGTTGACACTAAAAGACATTTGAGGATAGCCAGGACAGATGTGTCTACAAATAAAATTGGGAATGGAATTGGGGTATGTGTCTAAAAGATAACAACCCGCCCATGGAGCAGACAACATCCTAAGGACACAAATACATGCTTTCAAAGTAGAGAATATATATTTAAAACATAAAAATGACATTCGCCTAATGACATAATCTTATAGTTTATATAAAAATTGAGTTAAAAATTTACATAAGTCATGCTGAAGGCCAAAAATGTTGAAGAGTAGATCCAAAGATATTTATAATGAAACGTGGTGCACTGAAAACTATTTAAGCTCTCTCTTGATTTTACAGAGTAAGCATATAAGACATTTTTTTTTAGTCTTTGCATGCTATAAAAGGAGAGGGAGGAGTATTACCTAATATTATTAGGCATCGTTCTTAAAATTTTGGGAAGAACTTAGTAAATAGTGTCACACTTATTTAAGCCATGATGGACTACATAAATCATTCAATCACATGAAAACACATTTTGCCAACATAAGTCATGAAACATATATTTCTGTAACTATGTGATCATTGTCCTCTACAGAAAGAGACAACTTATGGCCTATTTATTGTTGTTGTTCTTTATGCATTGGTGAATTTAAATATGTATTTTACGTCATTAAGATTTATCTTAAATTTTGTACAAGTTAGAACCATTTTTAAGCAATATTTTGTACAGGTTATAACATGTATGAGGTTCTTTTGTACATGTTATAACTTGTATGTTTGCATTAAACAAGTTATAACATGTACAATATTTTTGTACATGTTATAACCTGTACAAAAACGCAACTTGTACACGACATATATACGACGATAATGTACGTACATGTTCGTAACAAATAACTGAGCTTCCTTTCATATTAGAAATTGATGTAGAAGGTACCGTAATAATGAATAAAACATACCTTTGGAATTCGTTACAAACTCCATGTGGTAGACTGTCAACTTGTACACTGAAAAATAAAAAAAACTCATAATAGATTAGCCATTCCATACTTTAAAAATTAAATGAATTTATTGAATATATAATTCAAGGAAATAAACGATACATATGCATTTGATTGGATGCAAAAACGGAAATATTTTCTAATAATAAATATATAAGTATCGAATTTCATTTACTTCCTGTCATTCATGTGAAGTATTTCCCCTTGTAAAGTATGCTAATAAAATAGGTTAATGAACGTGTGAACCTACCACTGTCATAAATATATCACTATGAAACAATTGCAAATTTGACGAAAGCAGTCGAATTTGACAGGAGCCGGAAATAATTCTATTTTAAATAATGTTTAACATATAAAAAAGAAGATTTGGTATGATTGCCAATGAGACAACTATCCACAAAAGATCAAAATGACACAAACAGTATATACTTTACAAATTTCAAACATATATATATTTTTTAAATCATTACTAATGGAAAGCAATGTATCCGATGGCAATGTCCGAGCACATCGGAGAATAAAGAGCCTCTCACTGAAATTTACCCTTTGCATATGCTTATAGAAAATCAATAAAACATAAGGAAGATGTGGTGTGAGTGCCAATGAGACAACTCTCCATCCAAATAACAATTTAAAAAGTAAACCATTATAGGTTAAAGTACGGCCTTCAACACGGAGCCTTGGCTCACACCGAACAACAAGCTATAAAGGGCCCCAAAATTACTAGTGTAAAACCATTCAAACGGGAAAACCAACGGTTTAATCTATATAAACAAAACGAGAAACGAGAAACTCGTATATATTAAATAAACAAATGACAACTACTGTACATAAGGCATGAATATGGAATTGTTACAGATCAGCTGAAATATCTATTGTAAAGGATCTTACAAATTAATGCAATATATAGTCACATAGATATTTATATTTATAAGAACGTCTGAACCAGTGACAACTCTACTACAGATTTATCCATTGGAACACCAGCAGTGAATCTGATACATTGCTGTTTACATTCTGTATATATAATTCGTTAAAACATCAGCCCAACAAAGTTAAATCTGTTAATTTGAGATATCGTGACACCAAATTGCCTTGCACTGTTTCCGACACGCTAGACAACACGAGCACATAGGCTTTGCAATTATAAAGCTAAAGGTGGCCGGGTGTTACCGCTCCATGTCAGTATTAATCTAATGTCGTAATACATTACTTACCTTTTTTTTTTTATCTGATTTATAGTTCGTTTTTATGTTGTACTGTTATACCACTAGCCCATGTTATGGGAGGATTGGAATCCCGTTAACATGTTTAACCCCGCCACATTCTGTTTGTATGTGTCTGTTCCGAGCCAGAAGCCTGTAATTCAGTGGTTGTCGTTTGTTAAGGTTTTACATGTTTGTTTTGTTTTTAAGTTTTACACAAATTAGGTCGTTAGTTATCTCGTTTGAATTGTTTTACATTGTCATGTTGGGGTCTTTTATTGCTAAATATGCGGTATGTGCTTTGCTCATTGTTAAAGCCCGTATCGTTTTGTTAATTTCTGTGTTATGTTGGTCTCTTGTGGAGCGTTATCACATTGACAATGATACCACATGTTCTTTTTATATTGATATATGAGGCATGAAGATGAGATTGTTATAGATCAGATGATATATCCATTGTAAAGGATCCTATAAATCAATGCAAGATACAGTCACAGAGGCAATTATATTTATAAGTACGTTTGAACAAGTGACAACTCTACAACAGATTTATTCATTAGATCACCAGCAGGAATGGTGATGAATGGCTATGTACATTCTGTATATATAATTCGTCTTAACATTAGCCCAACAATGTGAGATCTGAAAAATGCTTTCCCTATTTTTTTGTGTGTCTCCCGCCAGGATTCGAACTCATGTTACTGAGATCTCGTGACACAAAATCGCCTTTCTCTGTATATCCCACACGCTAGGTATATTTACATTTATATATATAACATATATCAGCCGGGAATGTCACGGTTTATACCCTGTCTGAGATATCAACTGAGGTTATAATATCAATATCTGTGTCATCGTTGTTGCTATTGAAAAAAATTGCCTGAATTTAGTTTTGAGGGGTTGTTTGGCGGGATATTGATTATGTTAGTCGGGCGGCTTAGTGCCGAGATTTGACACAAACATGCACATGGTGATACAAGCATAGGATTTGGCACAGACGTTTTTTAGGATTACTTTATAATATTAGAGGGGTAGCCAACATGGTTTTGATTTTTTTCACGGCGGCAATCTTGAATTTTGAATTGACATCAGTTTGGTCAAAAGTGGGGATTAAAAACTATCCTTAGGTTTTCAACGGGATATAGGTCATCACAACTATTTGAAATACAATAAAATGACATGAAAATATGTCAAACAGACAGCAATTGTAAAAATAAATCACAACTTCCGGTAAGGGTCATAAAAGTTTATACACTCGAGTGAAATAATAGTGGTAAGGATATGCGATAAAAATGTCTGTTTGATATATCGATAATTATGTAAGAAATCCTGGAGGATTGATAAAATTGAACAATAATCAATAATCAACCGTATTTTTCGATATATTCCGTTTTAACAGATACAGGAACACAATGTCGTAAAAGCCAGGTTTGTAACGCTTACATCTATCAGCACAAGTTTTCTTGCAGCCATATTTGTGTAACTTCTGGCAAGATGCAGCGATGGCTGCTAATTATGTGAAATGAGTAATCCGTAACCCATCTGCGTTCTTATTAACCCATCCCTCGTCACAACGATTAGGTAGATGGTGATCCTGTGTGACTATCTGTCCCCATACATGACCACCTTGGTATGCAGCTCGTTTCGTATGCTCAATTAGTGCAGCTCTAGTGGGTGGAATTGTGTCATGATGTCTTTGTTTGCGTGCACACAATTCAAGTCCGGATTCGTTGATGTCAAAAATTGTTGTAGATCTGTCTTATATAACCACAACAAATGCCTTAATCAACTGCGTATCAGCCTGACTGACCATTCCAGGTTTCTTACTAAATCGCTCAAACACCTCGGTTACATCTTAAATATTTCTATGGCGATTTTTTCTCCTTGCCATGAAAACCGGAGACCGTGTCATATCCAGGGAAGGCATAACAAATGGCCAAGCTTCTACTAGTAATTTAGAACAGCCAAGAGCATGTTCAATCCCGTGAATCGGAAGCCATCGCAGGTATTTTCTTTTTCCAAAGGCAACCCAAAGTTTTTTTTACCTAAACTGTTTTGAAAAGAAACACCACAAAAACTACTACATCAGTGTCTGAGCTGATTATCATTGAAGACTTACACCCCTGTTCAGACCCACTTTTGATATGAATATATATTCTTGTGTCTGCTTCCTCGTGATTACACGGACTGCGATCATCATGGTCATCATCAGAATTTAACATAACATCTTCGCTTTGTCAGATAGAATCGAGCAAATTTTTTTGGCAAGGAAATGCAACAATTCAGTCTTGTTTTCGTCCACTCGAAAGAAGCTTGACAACCTTTCTTGGTCTTACAAGGGCCAAAAGAAATCCGCCTGGATCAAGCACCCCTCGTTTCCCATATTTGTGCTTTTAGACTGTTTTCTATGTAAATATTATAGATAACGTCTATTCTTTCTTGAATGTTTAGAAATAAGGTGGATAATGTATGGTAAAATCACATCTTTTGTGTATTCACCAAAAGTGTATGTTCCACGCGGTAAATTGACCATAGCACCACGATCAACTAATTTCATGTCTGTAAATCTCCCTTAGCTTCCAAATATAGAACTTTCATAAGCTGTGACTTAACGTCACTATTGATTTTTGCACTTGACTAAGAAGGGGGAAATTTCTTGCCTGAAAAACTCCTCCAAGTCGCATTGTCTGCTTTGACAGGATATGAAAAACAGGCTACAATCTTCTAAGGTGAGGTTAAGCTTGCTTTTTGTTTCACATGACTTTTTCATTGGTTGTCGACTGAAAAAAAGAAAATTATTTTTCATAATAGGTCCATAAATGCTTGCCGTGTTCTGCATTCGAATTCTGGAGTGAGCATACTGAATGAGTCCAGTCTGTTTGATTTGTGACAGTTTCCCTGTGTCTGCTTGTACAATATAATTACTGTCTATCTTGTAGACATCGTCAGAATCCTCAAGAAATGGATTTCCATAATCATTCATGACAGTCTTTTAAAAAAGACTTCTCACTTTGTCAATAAAATCTTGTTGCATAGACATATAATTGTCATGATGCCTGTCATCTGCGTTCCTTCTTCTATACGAACTTTTTCGAACTGGATCGTCCTTCGGGAATGTCCGTAGAATGTACCTGTGAAGAAAAAACCAAGCTGTGTCAATCTTTCTTCTTATAGGTTTACCAGGTCTTCTAATCGAAACACCGCCGACTCTTCAGAGTTTCTTTGAGTTCAAAGATGTATGTAACCAGCTCAGCTAATGCAGTTTCTTTCATTATAATTTCCTCCTGTGTACAACTGTTTTCGATCTCTGTGTGTCTCTTCTTTGATCTCTTCCTGTTGTGGACCGCTGCAAGACGGATGATACTTCATCTTTTGTGCTAAAACATAACCATTACTCAGCTTTGCCATCAGTTGTGTATTCTGAACAATCCACTAGTCGTTGGTTTAGTTTCTTTGTCATTACCTCTCATAAGTCAGCTTAATGGGCTCTCTCAAGTTTTGTTTTATTAATTTTTTTATTTTTTTTAACAACATAATAATATTTTTTCATCTAATCTTGCTTGTTACAAGTTTCACCAAGAGTCCAAGCTTCTCTTGATTTACCCTGTTACACTCCACTGATTATCCAGGGAAATAAACAGCTGACCCAACTTATTAACTGATAAAAAATAATATAATGGTTGTATAAGTTGTCCAATGCAGAGATTAATCAATGCTAAAAATTCTTTCTAATTGACAATAACATTGGACATCTTGATTTATATGCATCTATACTTTTATTAAATTCATTTTCAAAAATGCTAAAGACATCAACAGTTTTTGTTCTCTGTTCGGATACATAGTATGACTTATATATAGAAAAACTTAATACTGTTAGTATATAATTCAAAAAATAATAATTACTATCTGTGATTTTATATCCAAATACCAGATGTTGCAATTCAATATCAAAATCTATTTTACTTCTTTTAAAGAGTTCATAGATTTTTTGCCAAAATGTATTCAAATATCTACACTTCAGAAAATAGTGAGCATAATCTTCTTCTTGCTTACAAAAATTACACCTATCTGTCTTAGTTACTTTCCACTGCAATAACAGTTTTTTAGTTGGAACAATATAAAGAAATAATTTCCATCTAAATATTTTTAATTTATTTTCAGTCATATATTCAAAAATAAATTTGTACAATGAATTCATATTAAGAGTTTTTGTATTGGTAGGATTCTAAGCCATCTGTTTATCCCTTTTGACGACTCTAGTTTTATATTTATCAAAGAGTTGTATAAAATTTTATTTGTTAATAATGTAGTCTCAATTAAATTATTTTTCCATATGATTTTATTTCTCTGAATATTAATTGCAGTTTTGACAGAATTCTCTTTTTGAACAACTTGAATCCATTCTGCTGGTATAGATTCTTTTAATTTTTTAAATTCGGCGATCCAGTTTATTTTGAACTTTAATTTGTTTAGAATGTAACTTTCCGATAATGACATTTTATCATCTAAGATATCATTTATGTAAATTAGATCACTCCTAATCCAGTTTTCAAATATAATTGGTTTATTATCAAATTTTATAGATTTATTTCCCCATATTACTTGCTTTCTAATATCGACAAATGTGTCTGGTTGTTTTGATTGCCCCCCGCCAGTTAAATTCCAAGACTTTATTACTTCTTTATAAAACGCAGGAATATCTTTAAGATATTTTAAAGATTTAATATCACTGAAATTCATATTAAAGATTGTCAAAATATTGTTTGAGACATTTAAGTATTTGAATGGTATAAGCTTCCAAGTCTCAAGTTTACCATTTACCAATCTGTTTACCCATGATGCTTTTAAAGCCCAAAATAACTTTTAAAGTCTACCATTTTAAGACCCCCCTTCTCATATGGACCAATCATCATGTTTCTTTTAACCTTGTCTGGTTTCCCATCCCAAATATATTTATAGCTACTGTTTTCTATTTCTTTTAGATGATTTTCTGGAGTTAGACAGACGCTTCCCAAAAAAAGTAAACAAAGGCAATATTAAAGTCTTTATAATAAGGATTTTTCCTAGAATTGAAAGATTGCGTTTTTTCCATATCATAAATGATTTATTCATCTTTTCTATTTTACCATTCCAGTTTAAATTTATGCATTCTTCTTTGTCATGTCCGAAAAAAAACCATAAAGCTTTAATAGGTTTATCTCCCCACTTAATACCGACAATTTTATCTTTACCAGATTTCAATTTCCCAATCCATAATCCCTCTGTTTTATTTCTATTTAGTAGTAAACCTGAAAAAGAACCAACAATTTCTATTTCGTTCATTGCAGCTACCCCATCGTGTTTATCCTTGCAAAATAGTGTTGTGTCGTCTGCTAATTGTGAAATCTTGATACTATGACTTTTCCCATCTAACTTTATATTAATTCCTTTTACATTTTTATTATTCCTTAATCTCTGGGCCATAATTTCAACAGCCAAAACAAATAAAAGAGCCGATAAAGGACAGCCTTGTCTTATACCAAGTTTCTGAAACCCACCCATTATTCATAACACATGTTTGTATATTTGTGTACATTGCTTTAACCCATTTAATAAATGAATCGTTAAAACCAAAATGTTTCAATGTTCCAAACATAAAATCCCATTCCAATGAATCGAACGCTTTTGTAAAATCAACAAAAACTAATGCCCCCTCAATATTGTATGTGTCTGCATAGTCTATTACATCTTGAATTTGTCTCAAATTAAACCCAATAAATCTATTTTTAACATAACCGGTTTGATCTTCATTTATAATTTTTGGAAGTACCTTTTTTAATCTTTGAGCTAGAACATATGACAAAAGTTTAAAATCTAAATTTAGAAGTGAAATTGGACGGTAGTTTTCCAAAAGTAAAGGATCTCCTTTTTTTAATATCAAAGTTAATATGCTGGTACGTTGTGTTTATGATACACTTTGTTTATCGTAGCCGGTATTTAGAACATCCACAACTAAAAATTGAAGTTTATCCCAAAATTGTCTATAAAATTCAACAGTTGGACCATCAAGCCCTGGTGATTTATCTAGTTTCATTTTATAAATGCCTTGTGTGCATTCCTCTACTGTAACTTTTCCATCGCATATTAATTTATCCTTTTCGTCTACTTGGTTTTCTAGTTTCGTGTCATTGATATATTTTTCAGTTAATTTTTTATTTGCAGATTTTACATTAAACAAGTTTTCATAGAATTTTTTTATTTTATGGAGTAATTAATTTCCCATCCTCTCCCTTTAGTTTGCTTATTGATTTTTTCACTTGCCTCTTCTTTTCTAGACCGAGGAAGTAGGAATTGTTTTTTTCCCCAAACTCAACCCATTGTTCTCTAGATCTAATTTGTGCCCCTCTTGCTTTTTCGTCATAAATGTTACTTAATTCTTTTTCTATATCTTTAATTTCTTTTTCCAAATTTTGATTTTCATCATTGTTTCTCTCATCTACAAGTTCCATCTTTTGATCCAGATCTTGTTCTAAACTACGCCTTCGCTCTCTGGTTAACTTCGCTTTATTTCTACAGTAAGTTGTAGTTACCTCCCTTACCTCGATTTTTAATCCATCCCATAAAAGCCTACAATCTATTGAGTCTTTTTTAAATGTATATTTATCAATTAAACTTTTTATACGTTCTTGATAATCTTTATTTTGTAATACTGAGTTATTTATTTTCCAATACCCATTTCCCCTTTCTGATAACCCTGGCTTAAATTTAAAAAATACACTTTGGTGATCAGTAGACTGTTTAACAGCCGGTTTAATTTTACACCATTCTATAAGAGGTAAAAATTTTGACCCAATACAAATCATGTCTAGTCTAATAACTTCTGATTTATCCTTTCTTCTCCGTGTAAATTGCTGTTTACTTGTGTTTAAATTTCTCCAAACATCCGATAATTTGTTAGTTTTTATTAATTGCTTTAATCCGTTAACAGGTTGAATAAATTTACCAGGACATAAAGACTTTCTATCGATTGGTTTAAGTGCATCATTAAAATCTCCCCCTGATATATGTATACCAAGACTGTGTTCTTTTAAATTATCGCTTACTTTAAAAAAAAAAAAAAAAATTCTTGAAGTTTTACAGTTCGGTGCATATATGCTGGAAAATGTGAAAATAGAATTATTTAATTGCACATTAATTAGTACAAATCTCCCTTCATTATCACTAAATTTATTTATAAATTCAAAGCTCAGTGACTTTTTAATTAAAATAGCTACACCCCTACTAGCTGTTGTACCGTTACTGCAAAAAGTTTCATATTCTGTTTTATTTTTAATTTCTCTTTCAATATTTTCGTCAAAATGTGTTTCTTGTAAAAATGTAATTTGACTTTTCTGTGCTTTTATCCATTCTATAACTCTATTCATTTTCCCTCTAGAACCAATGCCGTTTACATTGAGACTACATAAATTAATTGTATGTGCTAAAGCCATTATTAAAGTTACAAATTTATGATCTTATTAGCTTTGATATATTAACTTTAGTACACCTCATATTTACTATAAAATTGACATAACTATACATCATTTTACTAAAGTTATATTTATAACACAATTTTCTATAAAATAAAAACATATAATATTTACCAGGAGGTATACCCTGGTGTGACCTCCACATAATTATTGATACGCTACTAAACCACGGGCCTATTGCGTACCCTTAAATACATGTTGATACTATAGTGTTATTAACTGGCTGTTTCTGTATTGGCACTGGTATAGATTCAAGGTTTGCTGTATTGGCCTCGAGACCCGTAGGGTCGAGGGCCAATACAGCTGACCGAGAATCTATACCAGTGCCAATACAGAAACAGCCAGTTCATAACACTTTTATTAAATAATCCAACGTTTTCAATACAGACATGTTCTGAATGCTGTATTACATACATCAAATGTGAATATAGGGCCAATATTTCCAATACGGACTGGCAATGATGTGAATATAGGGCCAATATTTCCAATACGGACTGGCAATGAATCCTGGATTACATGCATAATTACACCTAATATAAGAATGCCAGAATTTGATTGGTTCAACCGTTGGTAGCCAGTGTATTTTTCGCATATTCTAACATTTTTTCCTCATTTCAAACCAAATTGCCTGTTTTTCACCAGTGCCGGTGAATATGCCTCAAATACATGTACCATGGTATTTGCCATTTTAGATATTCCTTTTTTACCCTCCCGGGCATATTTCCACCAATTTGTTTCGGATATGATGTTACATAAAAAAGAGAGCTACATTTGTAACACGTATTAGTACATGCATAATTCCTACGGTTCTATGATAATATCCTCTTATTTATTTATCCTCAAAATTATGCATAAACATGTTTATGAATTACACCTTACAAGTAAAAGAAAAAAATCAACTTCACCTGTACAGAGAATTTTAGTCCTTAACTATTCGGTGTAATTAAACAGATATATCATGTTGTGGAGTGGTATTTGCGAAAAATACGAGTCTTGGGACCGATTTCCATCGCCTTGTGGCTTGGGAAATTTCACAGCCCCTTGACTGGTATTTTTCGCAAATACCACTCCATAACATGATTTATGATCTGTTCACAATGTATGTTTAAAGGGCCAATATTTTTTTGAATACTGACTTGCTTTGAATCCAGCTTAGTACAGAGTTACATGTATGTCATTGATATGTGTCATAATGTGATCAGCGGTCAATATTTAAAAAGACAAATTTGTATGAACTGTCAAATTTGTAAGATTCATATTTTTTCAATAAGAATAAATATAGGACCTACCGTAAAGAGGATACAGAAATCATTTCATATCTGAACTCGTCACTGCTTTTCGCTTTTACGTCCATCATCATGCATGGATTTCTTGTCAACATTGTCAGATGAAATTTCTGATTCCTCGTCCAAGTACTTAATAAAATGCTATAACAATTCATTTTATGTAGCAAATATAAAGTAACTGGGAAGAATAAATCAGACGGTTTAACTATTCTTACTCTGTCTTGGATCGTCTGCGTTTTGAATGTGATGATTGTTTACCTTAACGGAAGTGCAATAGTGTCAATAATAGAAAGTCGTACTCGAAAAGGCTGTGAATTATTTCCGTTTCAAGACTGCAAGACGTTAAAAAAGTTAACATTGCACATCATTTAACCTTTTTATTTTATGATTACACAAATGTACCCCCAAAGTTAAGTAATGGCGTTGGAAAATTGAAACCGGAAGTAAACGTCCTGTATTAGCCCATGGGCCAATACAGCTTTTATCTGTATTGGCCCTGTTCGAAAAGCAATATGAGCTCTTGATTTATATCGACAGTTGAACGTTATCAGTATTGCACATGCCGATTTATCCGTATTAGGGCTGTTTAAATCGTATTATTTAATAAATACCAATAAAGATAATTGGCTAATTTCGGAAAAAAGACATAAATAAATTTTATACATTCCCTGTGTGAACTATGTGCTTTCGATTGTGTATACAATCTATTTGATATTTTATTTATCAACACATCATGTATTCTATTAAGTTGTGTAATGGAATATCTTTGTGAAAGTTCGAAACAAAAAGATTCTTCCGCTTTGTCATGTTTGTGTGAGCATGATGATGTAAGTGTATTTACAAGTCTGCCGATTTTATAAGACAAAAACCAAATTTCAACCGGGATATAAGTTATTTGTGTATTATACACTTCTACACTGCTTTGCATCTTTAGCTCAAAACATTGAATCTGAAGTTTATCAAGTATTGGATTGTATAAATATGTGTGCGGTTTTTCAATCAATTGTTCTGGATTATATAACCATGAGTGGTTCATGTGACCATATCTATATTTTGCAGGTGAGTACATATTGTTTATAACTATTTTATTATCGTATGTTTTATTTAATTTCAGGTGTTGTTGATATAATGTTATACTGAGACTAACGAATCTCGTGTATGTTTTATCGTTGATTGACACTGCGTGTTGTGTTACTAAAAATAGCATAGGTAAAAACCCAAATAGTCTACTTGTTTTGATAATATTGAACAGCTGAGTTCTAAAAGTTTGTTCTATACAAGATTGTTCTATACGAGAGTCATTACTACAACTTTCAATAGTTTTGTAGCAATTTGTACATATTGATTTTACTACTAAGTCGTTAATCTGTCTAAAGATTGTTATACCTATACATAATATTGGTACATAGAAGACATATAGTATTTTTTCAACTAATAACACATTCAATTTTACCACATTGAATTTGTTGAGCATATTTTAAATATTTTTGTAGTTTAATTTATATGATAAAACTATAATACAATCTGTTAATGTCATTAAGATAGTAATTTGAACATTTGATTATGCTTTAGTCTTTTTAGTTCCATTAACTCCAGTAGTTTTCTCATGTAGAGCTTCAGTTGGTGTTGGTGGTGTTCTGTCTCCTGCATTAACTGTTCTTCTATGTGGTGTTCTGACAAACCTGTCCATAGATGGTTGTGTTTTGTCTATGCTACCACTATTGCCAAGATTGGTTTTTTGCTGTCCTGACTTGTTTGCATTTTTCTTGTTTTATTAAACTTAATCCTGCACAAATTGTGGTACCTGGGATTTTTCTTTTTAATTGTGCTATCAATACCATATCCATAGTTTAATCCCCGAATATCTAGAGGGATAGGGAGGGTATTTAATTCATGAAAAAATGATTGTTTCTACCACAACACTGTATATCCCTCATCTATATATATATAGCTAGCGGTTTCAGTAGTTCTGTCCTCCTGACACAAGCAACATGTTGTCCATATAGTTTCCAAACTATCTTCTGAGGAAGCTGATAAACAATTTTTTCTGCCATTTGAAAAATACAATAACTATTATATAAATAAACAAAAGTAATCAGCAACGAAATAATAGAACAATAACGCAAATATTATCTGGGTAATAGATAAATGCAACAGTAGTAGTCATCTTGTTACACACTAAAACCGAGTGGAACACATAAACTATAAGAGAAGTGCACAAAGTGTGGGTTTGTAAAATGAGTTTTCTTATTACGTTATTTGATGTATTTAACTACAATATTGTTATATATAGAGTTGCGTTAGTAGTAGGGATAGAATTTCTTTCAAATCTATAACCTACCAGAATCACAAACAAAACTTCGTAACTAAATACATGAACGTTGGATAGACAAATACCGTCTTATAACAATTCGAATTAACACTCTGTTAAACAGTTAACTCGGATAACTCAACGACCTTTAGCGGCATATAGGCTATCAAACTTAATGTAGCAATCGACGATTAGTCGGCGCTCGGCAGAATATAACGACTGACATTACTAGGGTTATAAAATAGTCATATACGGGATATTCCTAAACCAGGAGTGTTCAGGAATGAGCTATTGATCGATATTTGACCGGAAGTTATGTTTTATCTTTATTTATAATGATTTCCGCAATCTTGTAACATTTTGGATACAAAACAAGCAAAGGGATCATTCATTTGATGTTGGTTTTGTTTTCCTGAAAAGACGTCATTTTGAAAATCCAAGTTGGTCGGATGTTTTTTTTTCGTAGCTACCCTCCTATTATGATTCCATCCACCTACAGGCATGTTCTTATAAGGTATCATGCTTGTATCACAATTTGCATGATTTGTGTGGTAAGCTGCTTAACTATTGTGAAGGGCTTGCAATTTTGTATTCGATATTTTTCATGTATATTCATAGATTATTAATCAAATGAACTCCGCATTTTTGCGCCTGTCCCAAGTCAGGAGCCTCTGGCCTTTGTTAGTCTTGTATTATTTTAATTTTAGTTTCTTGTGTACAATTTGGAAATTAGTATGGCGTTCATTATCACTGAACTAGTATATATTTGTTTAGGGGCCAGCTGAAGGACGCCTCCGGGTGCGGGAATTTCTCGCTACATTGAAGACCTGTTGGTGACCTTCTGCTGTTGTGTTTTTTTATTTGGTCGGGTTGTTGTCTCTTTGACACATTCCCCATTTCCATTCTCAATTTTATCGTATAATATCTTCTGACTAGCAATATGAGTAAACTTTATCTTGATTACTATTCTGAATCAAAGATAATTAAATTACATAAATGTTCCTATTATGCATACTTTAAAACTCCTGTCTCAGAAATAAAACAGTATTGAATGTGTAATGCCAGAATCATGATAAAAACTTTTATCACATAAGTCATTTCAAATTCTCTGATATATCTGCACACATAATATCATTATGGCTTGACAACGTCAAGTGCCATATTTGATGTATCAGAACATGTGTCCAACTCACAAATGTTGTAATAGTTAAGCAATGCTATATGTAATTACATCATGTGGACTTAAAAAAATAAATGAATGTAAATTCTAGGCTATTAAACCAAATTAGCAAGTAGTTTCAAAACTGATGTTTTTCTTATATGGGTACAACATGTATAATCAGAAGTCAAAACTATGGTTTCCTTTCATGAAGCCATCTAATCAAAGTGTCGGGAGGGGGAACTCAGTTTTATTCAAACAAAAATATCTTACAATTTTGATTGTACGGATCGGTGCGGACAAGGTTTTAAAGCATAAAATTGCGAAATGAAATGGTGAATGTGTCAAAGCCACAACCACCCGACCATAGAGCAGAAAACAGCCGAAGGCCACCAATGGGTCTTCAATGAAGCGAGAATTCCCGCATCCGTAGGTGTCCTTCAACTAGCCCCTAAAAAATATGCATACTAGTACAGTGATGATTGGCGTCATACTAAACTCCGAAATATACGCAAGAAACTAAAATTAAAAATCATACAAGACTAACAAAGACCAGAGGCTCCTTACTTGGGACAGGCGCAAAATTGCGGCGGGGTTAAACATGTTTATGAGATCTCAACCTTCCCCCTTTACCTCTAGCCAATGTATAAAAGTAAACGCATAACAATACACACATTAAAAAGAGAAGTCCGAGTCCGATGTCAAAAGATATAACAAAAGAAAATAAACAAATCGACAATACATAAAAATCAACAGACTACTAGCAGTTAACTGACATGCCAGCTCCAGACCTCAATTAAACTAAGTGAAATATTATGTCGTCATCATATCAGGCACAATCCCTCCCCTTAGGGGTTTATTATCATACTTTCATACTAGTGAGCTTTTCCCATCACTTGGCGTCCGTCGTCGTCAGTCGTCGCCGTCGTCATCGTCGTCCGTCGTCTGTCGTCGTTAACTTTTACAAAAGTCTTCTCCGCTGAAACTACTGGGTCAAATTAAACCAAACTTGGCCACAATCATCATTAGGGTATCTAAGTTAAAAAAATGTGTACGGTGACCCGGGCAACCAACCAAGATGGCCGCCATGGCAAAAAAAAGAACATAGGGTAAAATGCAGTGTTTGGCTTATAACTCAAAAACTAAAGCATTTAGAGCAAATCTGACTGATGTAAAATTGTTTATCAGGTCAAGATCTATCAGCCCTGAAATTTTCAGATGAATCAGACAACCAGTTGTTGGGTTGAAGCCCCTGAATTTTTAATTTTAAGGAAATTTTGCTGTTTTTGGTTATCTTGAATATTATTATAGATAGAGATAAACTGTAAACAGCAATAATATTCAGCAAAGTAAGATTTACAAATAAGTCAACATGACCAAAATGGTCAGTTGATTCCTTTAGGAGTTATTGACCTTTATTTTCAATTTTAAATCTGCTTCCTTTGTTTAATATTCACACATACCAAGGTGAGCGACACAGGCTCTTAATATCCTCTATTTTATACGTCTATTTAAAGGTTTTTGAGGAGAATACTGACATTTGTATGCTTAATAAAGAATATTTCCATAACAAATTGGATGTGAAATCCCTGAACGGTTGAGATGTCTGCATGTTGAGTTATATTTACGAATTATTTCCTTATACCGGTGATAAAATTTAGTGAATGTTTTGACCAGTTTGTGATATCGAAAACCCTGGTGTAATAATTTTTCAGTAATACATAAATTTCTCTCGCTAAAATCTAATATATTGTTAGATTCACGAGCGAATCGTTCAAATTGAGAGATATAAACACCATAAGATGTTGACAAGGGAACGTCACCATCTAAATATGGATAATTAACAATAGGAAATGAAAAATCATCTCTTTTATCAAAATTTTTTGTATAAAGCTTCCCGTTAATGATATAGATATCAAGATCGAGGAAAGGGCAGTGGTCATTGTTAGTATTAGCTTTATTTAAAGTAAGTTCAACAGGATAAATTTCTTAAGTATACATACTGAAGTCGTCATTATTGAGAGCCAATATATCATCCAAATATCTAAAAGTATTGTTAAATTTTTGTATCAAATGTTGTTTTGATGGGTCTTTGCTAATTTTAGTCATAAATTGTAACTCATCACAATACAAAAACAGGTCCGCAATAAGTGTTGCACAGTTATTCCCCATTGGAATTCCAATAACTTGACGATATACGGAGTCTCAAAAGCGAACAAAAATGTTATTAAGTAAAAATTCAAGCGCATAAATAGTATCGCAGCATGTCGAATTGACATATTTCTTTTGTTTATATTGCTACTAAAAATGACCTAAATAAGTTTGAACATATGTACTCGCATTCTGACTTTTTAAATGCCTAGTTAATTAGGGATGTGATTTTTTTCTTAATAAGAATATGAGGCAAAGTGGTATATCGGGTAGAAAAATCAAAACTTTGAACAGATTCAAAATCACAAATATATGCATGCAATTTGTCAAGTACTTCCAACGAGTTTTGACAGTCCAAAAGTGTTATTTCCACTACTTTCAAGGCCTTATTTGAACAATTTATTATCAGGTTTTTTATTGTACCAAGTGTACTAGTAAGTAAAACAGACAATTTAGTAGTGGAACAATGGCTTGAAGATGAAATAAATCTATATTTGTAAGGTTTTTTGGGTAGCTTCGGAAGCCAGTACATAGTTGGGACTTTCGTTGTATTTGGTTCTGCTTGTAAAGAAGTAGTTTAAAGTTTGTGTTTGTTACAGATATCATTTTCTGAAAATGAAGGCAGTTGGAATGTTGGAGAATTCGTGATTTCCTTTTGCAGAACCGCTATATAAAATTTACGTCAAACAATAATGATATTATAATCAGCTTTATCAGCCGGGACAAACACAAATTCCTTGGCTAGTTTGATACGCGAAATAGGGTTTTTATGGTTGTTGTTATGAGTAAAATGTTCTTTAAATGTTGTATTCGAATATCATTTATTTTCATTACTGAATTGAAAAATAGTTCAAAGATTTTTTGTCAGCTTTTCCCCGTTTTACCCATTTCAAACAGAAGGTACGGAGTAAGTCGTGGATGATATTACGACACTCATTCCAGTTAATAGTTGACGGGGACGATATTTACTGATCAGGAATGATTTTAACTCTCGGTCGCGAACGATGTTAAGGTATCTTGTTATGACATAGGAACTGGGGGCATATGTGTATTCTGAAATTCTGCAATTGCACGCCATTGGTGTATTTTCAATGATATATACATCTTTACACAATTGGCTATAATTAAACACATATTTCCGGGTAGATTTCTTATTAATATAACAAATGAGAGGGAATTCAGTATTATCAAAATATCCAGGAATTTGGTCGTTAAAAATACCGCCAATATTTACAAATTCAGAACCTTATTGACATACTTTATTTTGATTAAATGTTTTTAATGATCTTCAGGGCGATCAATTTTTGGGAACAGTTTAGAATAACAATATGCCATTACAATTTGAACAATTTCATACTTAGGACTGTAACACGAAATTGTGTTGTAATCCTCTAAAATTTTATTTTATTTATTTATAGGTAAAGAACAAAGCTTGGTTAACAGATAATGTCTGCCGTTGTTTTTTGAAATAGAAATAAGGTCCGAAATATATATGTATGGTTGGTCTAAAATTTTCTTTGATTGCGATTTTTTGGTATATATCAAGAAACGTTGCATAATACATGTAATATGCTCGAGCTCGTCTGACATTAGTAGGTTCGAATAATTGGTCTGTTATGCAATGCGTTTATAAGTTTTAAAAACTTCAATGCTGGACAGACACCAAACGTGAAAGTGTTTTTTTAGGAATATTAGTTATGTGGTAGTTTTATATACATATATATATTCACCAAAGAATAAATTATTAAAAATAATAAGGATTTGTTTTTATCCCAGGCAAAGATAACCTTAGCCGTATTTAGAAAACCATTCTAGATTTTTTTTTATCCCAAATGCTCTTCATCTTTGTACTTGTTTTGCGTTCAAGCTATTTTGATCTGCGCGTCACTGTTCTGGAACTCGTTCATCATTTTATATTGTTTATGTTTCGTTGCGTACATCGCTTTATGTGCTTCATTTTAAGTAGTTTTATACAGGACAGTGTTGGAGTCCGTGTTGCTTTCCCCTCTCTTCTGAATGACGAAAACTGCTCAACAGGCCGTGTACACAAATGGAAATAACATTCAGAGGACACGTTGTTCAAAGGAACAACTCGTGGCTAACCACAGCATGAGTTAATTTTAAAACATAACCAATTATGTCTTTACATCAGCGATGAACTGCTTGAATATATTTTCCTACGTTATAAAGAAACTATGAACATTTTACCGTTCAAACTGTTCGTATCTCCGATTACACAATTTAATTCAGACAGAACCTGACGTGTGCAAAAATATTGTCCATTTATTTTTATAAAGAACAATAACAGCTTTAACGAACTTTTTATCCGTATTTTTAATGGACTTTCATTATCTTTGAACACATTGTAAAATTGTTGTTATATTTGTTTTTTTAGTAGTACCCCCTTTGAATTGGTAGTGAAATAAAAGTCAGCTCCTGAGTGTGTTATCTTTACTTAAACCCAGTCATCTTGGTTACACTCACTGGTCCAGCAAGTACAGTCACTGATGAGTCTTGTGTAGACGAAACGGGCGTCTGGTGTAATACATTATAAAACGTGGTAAATATTCTATATATTCACACAACTTAGTTACTCGAAACCATACATTTTGTTTAGATGCATGCTTGAATAATCTTATATTAATTCATAATACTAACGTAATTGGAAATTGCATTATCTCCCCTTAAATAATATTCACACCACCGTTCGCGCTTAAACATATCAATACAGTACTCAGATATATCGACTCCCACCATGCATGCGTGGTTCCCCAGTCTTCTTCTTTGGCGAAAAGAGTTCACACGCTTTTTCCTCTTCGAAAATGTTACTTTTTTTAATTATTTATGGTGTATTTTCATAGTGAACATGGTTTTTAAAGATATGAGATAGACGCTTTGCATTGTTAACATGGCAGAGGCCTTTTTTTTTGGCCATTACATACTAGAAGTCGTAAAAGGACGAAAGGTAAATCTCGTTAATTTGCCAGCACCACGTGTGCTACAGAAGTATCAGAGGAACCTAAGACATGTTCGACAACATGTTTTGCATTAAATGAAGAAAATGAATTGAGAGCAGAAATGTCTAAGTGTCAAATAGACTGTTAATTCGGTGAAATCTAGCATGGACATTTTCTTCAGATTGATACTTTGAATAGATCATGACACTGTGATAATCCTTTATTTTTGCTTTTTTTTGCATTTTTCCCTTGATTTTTTTTGTGATAATTTTTCATATCATGCTACTCGCTTGAGATGGAAAATCATCGCTAGAAACTAACCAAGCACGTGGCGTTGGTAACAAAATTGACATGAAATTGACAACGTCGTCATAGATAAAATAGCGATAAACAGATTATCATCAGTCATCTCAATTCGATAGCTTTTCTCGCTTTCGCCGTACCGGTTCAAGCAAGAACATCAATCTCGTTGAGATGATCAACGATAATCTATAATTATTGTCAACATATAAAGAGGAATATAGGGCTTGTTTTCCTGTGAGTGATAAATCGGCTGATATACTTAACTTACCAAAACAAGATGACATTACTCAAACTTTACTTTGTAAACGACACGGTCCTAATGCTGGTAAAGCTCATAATAATCTTTTTTTTTCTAAACCTGAGAAAATCTTTGAAAATATGGCTTTCAAATGTCCGTCAGCAGCTATAATTAATTATAACCACATACATGCAACACGCTTTTGGGTTCTTTAATGGAAAAACTGAATGATTCTGAACCAACTATTGATTTACTTGTCGACATTTGATCCGTAAAAAGGCTACCTTGTTAGATTCAGGTCTAGAGGACATAACTGACCTGAATGATAAATGTGTATCCCTTAAATTGTCAAGTGATTGTATTCTTGTGAAAAATTTTGAAGAGAAAATGAAAAATCGTTCAGACAAATAACAAGTTAAAGATTTACATGATTTATTGCCAGAATTAACACGTAAACCAACATCTTCGACCTCTAGTTTTAAAAAAAGAGTTCATACAAGTCGAGACACAAATGGTCCTTAAATGGCCGAAAAGGAATTTTCAAATTTTCGCATCTAAAAGAAAGCAGCTGAGCCTAGTAAAAACAAAAGTGGATATAAGCCTAATTTCAGACGTTTTGGTTCTGGTAGAAAAGAAGCTGATGGTCAAAAGAAAAGTTCTTGTCGTGATAATCATTGTAATGGTAGATCAAAATGACTACAAAAAGCAGGTAAATATTTTATGTCAGACCCGGAGATATCAGTCGAATGTCGTTTAAATTTTTTTAGCAACATTGGGCAAAAAGAAAAAAACAATCGCGACAGTTGGGTTTTAAATATAATAAAACACTGTAAAAGATGGTTTCGGGAAAAATCTCACAAACAGGAATAGAGAGAACAAATATTCCTGTGAAAGATTTACCTATTCTGCTAATAGAAATAGATACATTTTTTGGAGAGAAAAAAAAACGCTATAGAAAATGTACGTGTGAAGAAAAAAAATACAGTTTTTACAGTACGTTTTTTTCTAGTATCTAAAAAAAAGACAGACGATCTGAGATCTTTTATGAATTTTTAAACTCCAGAAAAAACACTTCAAAATTAATTCTCTAAACAGTGTCTTAAACTACAAAAAAAGAGATTGGGCAATTTCTTTCGAGTTATAAAAAGATGCATATTTTCACATATCATTTCACGAAAATCACAAAAAGTATCTAAGATTTTGTGTCAACAATCAGAGCCCAACATATTCGTCTAACAGCTTACCTGGACGGTTGATGTTTTTATAAATCAAGGCCAAAAAAAAGCTGATTTCTTATTTGAAGAAAACGCTCAACTTCCTAGAAAAGTCAAGGCCAATTCCAACACAATTATTATCATTCATAGGAGCAGTGTTATCTCTAAAAGAAGATTAGTTTGTCATACATCAGAAAGGGTGTCAAAACTTCTTTTTGCAGTAGAACTTATCTTGAACAAGCAAAATCAAGCAACAGCAAGACATTTTCTGCAAATATTATTATGGCGTCATGCATAGCATTAATTTCAAATAAAAGCCTTTTTATGAGACCTATTCAGTTACACCTCCTTTATCATTGAAAACCAGTATTTCAAAATCTAGGAATAACAATTCCTTTTTCAAAACATCAAAAGGTCACCTCAGATGGTTATTAAAAATAGAAAATTTGGTTATGGGCAGATTCATAACACCTTGGGAAATGTCAATAACACCTTGGGAAATGTCAATAACACCTTGGGAACTTTCAATAACAGTAGCAACAGACGCATCAAAGTCAGTATCATAGTTCAGGTTTTATCATCAGTAGACGAAACACATCTCCACATGATTTTTTTTATAGAAATGGAGGCAGTTTTTCTAACCGTAAATTTTTTTCTCCCACAATTGATAGACAAAAATGTTCTTTTTCGTTCTGACAATGCAACGGTTGCTTGTTACATAAAAAACAAAGGGGGCACTCGTTCTCCTCAACTTTGTACGAGAACTTGGAAACTTTGGCAATTAGCACTAGACAATCAACTTTTTTTTCTGAAAGCTGCACACATTGCAGAAAAAAAAGAACATTATAGCAGACCATTTAACCAGGGCAAACATTCAACAAACAGAATGGTCATTAAACATCTCACATATATCTTTTCTCCTCTGCGAAAAATCGACAAACACAGATATATTGCTCCTGGAATCCAGACCTTAAGGCTTATGCATAAAATGCTTCCTTGGAACAACATATATATGCATATGCATACCCTTTAATTTGTCTAATACCAAAGATACTGCAACATATGACGAGGTACAATTATCAGTTTATTCTGATATCCCATATTGGCCAATCAGACAGTGGTACACACATCTTCTGAAGTACATTATATGTTATCAAGGGAGTCTGCCAGTCAGGGAGGATCTATTACACTAGCCAAAGCAAACATATTTCATCCAGTTTTTAATCTGAATGCAGGGTTTTCATCGACAAACAGTTTAAAGCTAAGACAAAGGTTTTTCTAAAGAAACAAGCAAATTACGCAGAGCCTAATGGCGCTCTGGGAATCAGACAGATTACTCTTTCAAATTTTTAAAATTCAATAGCTGATGTATTATACGGGAAATTGATCCCTATAATGCCTCTTTGACGAAGGCTGCTGTGTTTTAAACTTATTTATACTCAGAAGGTTTTCCGTATAGAACTATAGGTCGTTATAGAGCTATGTTATCTAGCTTCAATTGGGAAAATTGCGGTAGGACAACATCCTGAAATAATTTGTCATATAAAGTGTGTTTTTAACTCGAGACCTCTAAAAGTAGTGATTTTACCTGAAAGGGACTTACATTAAGTTTTAAAAATAAATAAAACAAGCACCTTTTGAACCAATGCAACATGCTCATTTGAAATTTGTTTCTTTGAAAACTGCATTTTGAATTGCAATTACCTCTTCCAGGAGATGCTGTGACTTATGTATACAATGTTTGTGTATTGGAGAACAGTCGATTGTTGTGCAGAAGAAAGGGATGACTTTTGTTTGTCACAAACTATCAAAACAGGATAGACCAAATAATTTTGACAGTAATATTTTTATTTCGCCTTATCAATCAGATAAATTTTGTGATCCTAATTAAGCTGTCTATTTATTATTATTTGAAAAAAAACTGCACCTTTTAGAAACTCTGACAGTGATTTTGAGAACAAGTTGTTTTTGTCCTTTATTGAACCACATAAACCGGTTACATCACAGACTATTTCGCCTTGGATTGATAATGACATTAAATGTGCTTACAATGAATAAGACACACAATTCCGTGCCCATTCTACAATGTTCTATAAGAGTCTAATGCCCATCTTGGACACTTTTTAATGGCGTACTGTGAAATCTATTATGATCACAGCGGACTGGGCAAACGAATCAACCTTAACTCGTTTTTATTTACGTTTCTATGGATAGCTTGAAAATATCCTAATGTAATTTCCAATTTTTATATGAAAGTATTATGAAATAAAATAAAATTTGAAAATTTGTTCTCAATTTTTAATTTTATGATATAATCATGATTATAATACTTATGTCATTGGCTCCCAAAAAGATTCCTCTTTCGAATCTTTTTTTACTAACACTTTTCGCCGAGAGAGACTGAGGAATCACGCATGCTTGTTGGGAATCGATATACTTAAGCGCTTTATTGGTATTTTAAAGCGCGAACGGTGGTGTGAATACTAATAAGAGGGAGTCAATTATAATGGTTTTTTTTAATTACGTAAGTATTATTCTATCAACAACTCAAATTAAATCATAAATCTTTGAAATTCTAAATATTTATTGAAATATAACAGGGTTAGCAAAACAAAAGTAGCCAGACGAACTTCAACATTAAAAAAAATCATCATAGCTACCAAGATTGGAATTTCATATTGACACCAGACCCAGACACGCGTTTCGTTTATAAAGGGCCAAACCCATTAGTAGGCCGATATTAGATAAGGAAGATAGTTCTATTTACAATCTTCAAAGTTGATGATTTAAAAAAAAAGAACCCTTTCAAATAATATACAGAGTGAAACAAACTATGCTTATCTTCTACATTTTTATGTCTTATAACATATAGAAATGATGTTATATCAGTTAACCCCACTAGTCATGAGCCTCAAACACCCGATACTGTGTATAATCTTTAAAAATATAAATGTATGTCATCATAGATAAACAAACACGCTACCCTGATCGATTTTCAGTCAAGGTTTCATAATGTTAAGTGTATTGTAAGGTAAGTTTTCATAGCATTTTAAAGATTATTTAAAAACATGTTTGCTAGTAAAACGTAACTAGATAACACTTAGTTGTTGAAAATTGAGTGTCTGTGTATATATGACCAATAATGAACAAGCCTGGACGGATTAATTTACAGATCAAATCACTTAAATAATAAATACACTTATTTAGGAAGGTTTAGATTGGGGTCTTTCTGCAATTGGATATAAATGTATTTTATTAACAAGATAAGTATGATAATTGAAGGACGGTGTTAATTCTACATTTTGTTATTACTTGACCAAGTATAAATAAAATTGAATCGTTCTGATTGTGTTTTGTGATTTTGTCAAGTTGTTCAAAGCGGAAGTGATCTTTAAACGCCTTTTACTTAGGTTCTATCGCGTAAGTGTATAGTAACATTAATAATTATGATTGGAAAACACGAGTAATATATATAGTACAAATAAAACTGAGAATGGAAATACATATATAAAAAAATATTTGCGAAAGCAAATTAACAGATCTAACATTGTTGGGCATTGTTTCGACGAGTTGCATAAACAGAATATACACAGTCAATTATCACTATCGCTGCTGGTGACTCGATGGATTTATCTGTTTGTGGACTTGTCACTGGTTAGACTTTCTTATACGATTATTTCTGTGATTGTTTCTTTACAATATATATTTCAGATAATCTGTAACAATTCCATCTTCATGCCTTATATATCATGTACTGTATTACTCAGCTAAATTAAAACTGACGATGAAAAGAATAAACACTCGGCCAAACTTTATTTTTAATCCCAGATGGTCAGGGGGTATAGCGCGTCGGATACATTGCAGGTGATTGCAGGTGATTTGGTGTCACGATATCTCAGTAGCATGAGCTCGAATCCCGGCGGGCGAAGAATAATTTTAGATAAATTGCAGAAGAAAATTTACAGATCTTACATTGTTGGGCTGATGTGTAGACGATAATTGTTAAAACCATTGACACTGACAAAGGCTATTTGTTTAGCCGAAATGTTTGTCAACACGATTTAATAACAACATCTTCGTATAAATACATGTTATATCAGTACCGTTCTGCAAATTTTTAGACTGATATAATGTTTTCCTTATCTACATATATCGCCTATTCTATACAATCCGGTACATAGTTAATTTGCTGGTTGTTCAGTTTTATAAACTTATATATATATATATAAGAGTTTTGTTCAATTTTGTCCACGTTGTGCACAGAATAGGAAAAAAATAAGGCTGAAAATGCACCAAATATTAACATTCCATATTAATCATGTTAATATTTTCATTTTGCCTATAACTAAATCCAAATGTTGAGAATGTTCTCCATAGTTTTATCAATAAGCACCTACGTATGCCAATCTCGTGATGGGATACCTCGAGATCCAGATGTATTGGAGGTCGCAACTAAAATTTGGACATTTATTTTTTAAATTTTTGATGGAAAATTGGAAAAGATATTTAGATGACTGTTTTATTTTATGGAATCACAGCTTAGAAATGTTAATTGAACTCATAGATTTACTCAATGGAATAAACGAGAACATTCAATTTACTATGGAATACCATACTATTAGATAACCATTTTTAGACATTTTTTTCATAAAGAACGGAACCAACATAGAAAGCGATATTTTTTTATAAACCGACTGATTCCAAACAATATCTGCTTTTTACATCATGTCATCCAAAACACACTAGGGCCAATATACCATATAACCTAGCTAAACGCATATGTACTATCATTTTAAATCCAGAATTAAGGGATACACGATTAAAGGAACTAAGATACCAAAAAAAGTCTAAGAGAATAATTGATGACGGTATAACTAGAACCAGTTGTTTTAACTCTCAGAAATTACAAAACTAAACCGCATTCATAAGAAAACGTGTTACCGTACATTTCTACTCACGACCCGAGAAATAATGGAGCTTTCAACAATATACATGACAATACACCTTTTTTACAGAGCAACCAAAGGATGTTGAAATTTTTTAATTCACACAAAGTAATTGAAAGAAATTTGGTAAACAATTAAAGTCACCACTGGGCTTCCTCATGCAGTGTCAGTAGACTACATAATGTAGAGAGGCAACTGTGTGGCTGTGCGGGATCTTGAAATATTAAGCCACGTTTGTTTAAAACACAGAAAGCATATCCTATGTCTCATCTATAGCTTCAGTAATGTTGTATATTATGTAATCTTGCACATGTTGTTGAGAGTCGAAAGTTTATTAATTGCAGGACAATTTTATGTCCTCTTTAATACATGTCTGATGATGTCATCAGTTGTATGAACAGAGTTGAATTTTCTTTGCAGCAGTGAGGATGGTTTCACAAGACGTTTATAAATATACCTACTATGCTTTCCTGGTGAGTAGATTAAGCACAATCGCGTATAAACAATAATAATTTTGTATCCAGGACTTTTAGTAAACTATGCATACTGTAAACTGTGAATTTATGCTGAGTCATCATATCTAAGGCCCAAGATTCTATCAATCTTCATTTAAAATTTATAAAACTTCATATTTGAGTTAATTTTTAAAAAACCTGTGAAATAAAGCAAATTTGTTTAAATTCTGAATGTTCCTCCTTTTTCACCCTATATAGGTTCTGTTAATATTGACAATGCAATTTCCCATAGGAACTCCTTTTATGGCTAAAACTGTACCACTTTTACTATGAAGTTTTGAAAAAAATCTTATCCTTGATTTTTAAGTTCATTTGCACCACAATTTTTTTCAAAGGTCAAAATATAGGGCTGTGCGGCATATTTTCAACGTTTATATGCCCTGAACTTCTTAGAGTTTAAACTTACACTAATTTTCTTAACTACCCCTACCTCGAATGAAAGGTTACCACATATTTCAATGTAAACAATATGCACGTGTTTATTTACTGGTAACATTCCCAAGTGTTGTCTCTGCGATATGGAACACAGAGAGCATAACTGGGAACCAGTATGTAAACAAAATCAATTTTCTATGAATATTCAATTTTTCCCCAAAAGAGGGTTTTCAGAAACAGATGTATTTACAAAGTGCAACCTATACAGACATTTATTCAAATAGAATTCTCTCTAAAATCAGTTCTCCCACATTATTACTCATTTATCAGAATTAAAGTCTTAAAGAAATCACTGTGTATACTCTAAGTTTTTCTTGACTATACATTTTATACCCCCTCCCCTGTTTCAATTTTTTTTAAAAAATTTGAAAACAAGACTTTAATAATTGCCAGCTTACCCTATTTGCATATTTTCTGATAAAAAATGCCTTAAACCTAATACAAACTGTTTTGATAACATATAAAAGCATATCAGAATATTATAGATGTAATGTTTAGCAGTCAATCATTACAACATTCAAGATTATATAAAGTATCCAATCCAGCCTCTGTCCCCAGTCCACACCTTACTGTATGCATATTTGTCAATTAAAGAACACATTTTCTGCCTCAAATGGTCAATTTTGAATTCTTGTCACAACAGTATCATCTGTTACCATACATGTGACACAATTTAGCTGCTATATATACTACAAGTGTTCAAACAAAGCCATATTTGCAATAGTTGTATGTATGCAGATATCAGTCTGACATATGAATTCACTTAAAATGTTGCAGAGATGACTGCTAACATCTGATTTTTTCATAACCTCTAAGCATAGTTATTGTTTTCTATATCAAGAACATTAAAATCATAAAATCATAGCATTTACAAGTTAAATTATTTGTTTCATGACCCAGGGGATAGGCAATTTTCTAAGTTTTTTTACCCTGGGACCTCAAATTTCCTAAATCATTCTGCTGTTTCTAGCAATTTGGAATATTTAGTACATATTCAGGATAGAACACACTATTGTAAGTTTTCTTGAGATATTTTTGTTTTTCTAGCTTGTATTTATTATGCCGTGGTGACAAAAAAGCAGATTTGGGTGTTGTAGCTTAATTTTTGGTTATCGAAAGGACACACATACTCCATAAATAATACTCATGAAGGATCTATCAGTTTCAATGAATGTGAAGAGTAAATATAAGCACTTCTTAACAATTTAACTTACAAATATGCAAATATTATGAATTAATTTTGTATCCAGGACTTTTAGTAAACTATGCATACTGTAAACTGTGAATTTATGCTGAGTCATCATATCTAAGGCCCAAGATTCTATCAATCTTCATTTAAAATTTATAAAACTTCATATTTGAGTTAACTTTTAAAAAACCTGTGAAATAAAGCAAATTTGGTTAAATTCTGAATGTTCCTCCTTTTTCACCCTATATAGGTTCTGTAAATATTGACAATGCAATTTCCCATAGGAACTCCTTTTACGGCTAAAACTGTACCACTTTTACTATGAAGTTTTGAAAAAAATCTTTTCCTTGATTTTAAAGTTCATTTGCACCACAATTTTGTTCAAAGGCCAAAATATAGGGCTGTGCGGCATATTTTCAACGTTTATATGCCCTGAACTTCTCAGAGTATAAACTTACGCTAATTTTCTTAACTACCCCTACCTCGAATTAAAGGTTACCACATATTTCAATGTAATCAATATGCACGTGTTTATTAACTGGTAACATTCCCAAGTTCTGTCTCTGCGATATGGAACACAGAGAGCATAACTGGGAACCAGTATGTAAACAAAATTAATTTTCTATGAATATTCAATTTCTCCCCAAAAGAGGAGGGTTTTCAGAAACAGCTGTATGTACAAAGGGCAACCTTGAGCGATTTTGATATATTTGAAATTAAAATAGTGTCATTGAACAAATGTCCATTCAATAGATATGTGTTATATTCAACACCAATACTTTACTGAATTCTTACATCATCTTTGTATAAATATGTCAATTACTACACTACTTAAATATTTTTTAGGTAATGTCCTTATTGAAGATATCTGATGCCTCATTTAGCTTTCGATGTCCTGTTCAATCACACTGGAAACATAGAGCTGACAATATGTGTGGCTCTAACAGAAGTTACTTTTGTTTGTATGATAAGAATAAAAACACTTTTGTGGAATTTTGTAGAGATCATCCTGATTTTGAAGCACCAGGTAATACACTTCCTATTTTTTATCAATACAAACATGACAAACGTCACTGTGTTTTGTCTTAGATAATACTAGGTATATATGATCAGAATTAAAATAATAAAAACAAAATTACTTTTTTGGAGGAGAAATACATTCCTTGTAACTCTGAGATTCCTGTTCATTTAACAAACTCATGACAATTCATGCATTTGTTGAATGGTTATTTTTTTTTGGTCAATATAATGTAGGCAAGATCGACAATGACTTATGTATGCAACATTCCAGGTTTCGAAAGTTTCATTGTATAAAATGGTATATACGGACCCATTGTAGCAAGTGAATCTTTGCGAAGACAGTAGTTTTGGCTAACCGCACGACACTTGCGCCTATTGCACCAGATAGCAGTCGAAGAATAGCAAGCAATTAGAAATAAATACAAATCTTATATGCATAATCAATATTTAATTCTAAGTCTATTAATTAAAGAAAAAAAGAGGGGATTCTAACCTTGTATTTCTAATTTGATTAGTGGGCCCCATTTTTGAATTGGTCAACTTTGAGGTCAAATTGTCTAAAATTTATTTTTGTTTGATTTCATCAAAGAGAGACTTATTGCGGCTCTATGATATGCTTTTTTCGTATTTATATGTTTGGCCCTGTTTTAATTCTGTCTATACTAACCAGACTAAGGGTTAAAGAAAAAAAAATAATACTTAAAAAAGTCTTTGTTTGATTTCAAATAAAAGAAATCATTTATTTTTAAACGCTGAATCTTGCCGTGTTGTTATACTTTGGATAGCAGACCATACCTCAAAGTAGGTAAGCTAAATGTCTCATTTGTTTTGTATCAGATACCTAGAAAATGTAGAAGTTTTCGTCACTATCTAAATTCTGCAAAACTTGTCCTAACTGTTGATGTTTCTACCTCTGCGGTCTGCGCTTTTCGAAGCATTTTGTTTGTATATTAAGAAGAACGTTAGTTTTCTTGTTTGGTTATTTTACATTGTAATTTTGAGGACTTTTATATTCCATTTCATTTGAGCTTAATCTTGAAATCTTTTGATTTGAATTTAGGAAGAAAAAATGTAGTTGCTGGGTCATCCAATGGAACACTGCAAAGAGATGATTGCAATAATTATTTTTATCAACCTTTTAAATTCCTGACTTCCGGAAACAGTCACTGTGTTTATAAAACATCTAACTGCAGTGAGGAAGGGCAAGTCGTTTATAAAAATGGAACTAAGAAAAATGATACATTATGCCGCTGTGACTATACGAGAGGATATCATTTTATAATTCAACCAAAACATCGATGTTATTGTGTTCCTTCTGAGGAAGATTGTTCCTGTCATCTCAAGGAATGTCAAGCTAACTTCATTTTATCACCAGGTACATGTATGCTAGAACAAGAAATGTAAATTCTTTGAAAGGACATGTTCTTCAAATATTTTGACAGACTTTGAAAGTAATGCTAACACGTGCTTCTAAAATTACATATTATTGAATATTAAATGCAATGATAACGAAAAATATTTGCGCAAGGTTTATGTTTCTACTTAAACGATTTGAATATGGAATCCATCATGAATAGTAAAGTTGCTCGCTTTTAAGTCTTCAATGTTAAAATTGGTAGCACGAACGATTGTGTTTATAGTTTCAGCCTGTAACATAATAGTGCTCGAATTCGCGTTTCTTTACCGTCAGAATAAGTTACGTTATCGACAAACTTATTTCAGAAGTGACAGTCATTATTTAATTTTCTTCATCGACAAAATATTTCATGTCTAACGTGTAAGTTCTCATTGTTTAAGTCGAAGTTTTTTTAACACAGTAAAACATTTTGTATAATCAACCTCTGTCATTGGCATTTTCATTTTAACGGTAAAGGATCTCCGAAATTTCTATCATTTTCATCGGCAATCATTATTCAATCGAACATATGTCTTTGTTCATGACACATATTAGTGAAACACAAAGGAATTGAAATGATCAAATACTTTCGAACTGACGGAAACAAAAAAACATAATCTAGAATGTGTGTTCTGTCATAAACAATAGTTTCGTCGTGCGAATCGACGCGATCATGTTACATGTAACTGATCTTAGCTGTAGAAACAGTTGGTGCGACCTCGATAAAATCTTTATCAATTTAATATAAGCGATAAATATTCATGACTACAATGATAATAAAATTGAGAATGCAAATGGGGAATGTATCAAAGAGACAACAACCCGACCATAGAAAAAAAATCACATCCACTGTTTCTATTGTAAACATGAACTCGTCGGTTAGTACAATGGAGACACTTATAAAGATTAGGATTGTTGGTTTATTCTTTACACCTTCGAGGTATTAACATTATTTCAGTGTTTATTTAAAGTTAAATTTATTTTCAAATCTCTTTTGTTTAAAATTGTCGAAACTTCCGTTTAAGATTTCTGTGGTAAACTATCTATTCTATAGTTAGGACCATTTTATAATAAATACCCTTTTGTACAAGAATACTTTCTTTATAGAAGTATAGATCTGCTGGTAATAGATTTTTTTTTATGACTTTCGTTATTGTGACGACGCGCTATGAAATTCAGATTAATTCATAAATGAAGTTGTATATATATTTTTGGTCATAAACACCAATCTTTTAAACAGTTCGACGAGTGCGTCAATGTTACAGTGGTCTGTTTACTGTAAGTTACTAAGCTTGGCCCGATTCATCTGTCATTTATCGAAACTAATTCACCACTTTCTGAGACATTCATTTTTATTTCACCATCAGACATGAAGCTACATTTGTAACTAAAGGAAAACTCTCAAATTAAAGAAAAAAAAATATTCTTATAATCAATTAAACGACTACTTTTCTTAGATATGTGATTTTTCATGGTCAAATATTTTCATTGTTAACGGACATTTTGAGATTTTTTATTGTAAAAAAATGGTGTTTTTTTTTAAAGAAATCAACATTCAAAATTTAGAACTTCATGAACATGTACAGGAAGCTGAATTATTGCACATTAATGTACTTCTTAAAATTGTACTTCGATCTGTTGAGTCCTTAAAACGTTCTGACCGTCCTGAGATTTAATGTACGGAAATGTTTCGGTAAATTAAATTCAAATCCGAATTGACTGTTTATGACACACAAAAAGAGAAACCAGATTCTCTTGACGACCAAACGTATGTACACGTTGGGGCGATTTAGAGCTTTTCAAAAGGAGTGAGACTCCACCCTGGTTGAAAGCCTTGTGGAGACCTCTAGATTTTTACATTCCCTCCGTTTTTCTCATGGATGGAGTGTGGTCTCTCTGTAAATTACCCCATATCTTTTCATTTTCCTATTTACACAAGGTTCCATGTGAAAATTTCCATTGGATCATATCTGTTAAACTAAATGTACAAAACAGGCTCAAGAAAAGGCGAAATTTCTTTTTCAGACCCCAACTAGAAATCCATTTTTTTTTCTAATAGAGCACCTTACATTATCGTCAAAGTGTTCAGGCATGTGAAAAATTACATAAGCATACACAAGATAGAAACCATGAACAGGCTTTCAGCAATACTTTATACCTATTTAATATTAGGTAAATATTAACATGTTGGAAGTACTTGATAAATTGCATGCTTATATTGGTGATTTTGAATCTGTTCAAAGTTTTGATTTTTCTACCCTGTATACCACATTGCCTCACATTCTCATTAAGAAAAATTCACACACCTAATTAAATGGGCATTCAAAAAATCAGAATGTGAATATATATGTTCAAACTCTTTTAGGTCATTTTTTAGTAGCAATAAACAAAAAAACTATGTTAATTGGACATGCTTTGATACTATATATGCCCTTGAATTTTTACTAGATAACATTTTTGTTCGCTTCGGGGATTCCGTATATCGTCAGGTTATCGAAATTCTAATGGGGACTAACTGTGCACCACTTATTGCGGACCTCTTTTTGTATTGTTACGAGTTACAATTTATGACAAAAATAAGCAAAGACCCATCAAAACAACATCTGATAAACAAATTTAATAATACTTTTAGATATTTGGATGATATTTTGGCTCTCAATAATGACGACTTCAGTATGTATATTAATGAAATTTATCCTGGTGAACTTACTTTAAATAAAGCTAATACTAACAATGACCACTGCCCTTTCCTCGATCTTGATATTTATATCACTAACGGAAAGCTGAATACTAAAATTTATGATAATAGGGATGATTTTTCATTTCCTATCGTTAATTATCCGTTTTTAGATGGTGACGTTCCCTTGTCACCATCTTACGGTGTTTATATATCTCAACTTGTACGATTCGCTCGTGTATGTAACAATGTTTTAGATTTTAACGAGAGAAATTTATGTATTACTGAAAAATTATTACACCAGGGTTTTCGATATCACAAACTAGTCAAAACATTTACTAAATTTTATCATCGGTATAAAGACATCATTCGTAAATATAGCTCAACATGCAGACTTTTTATACGTTCAGGTATTTCACATCCAATTTTTTATGGAAATATTATTTATAAAGCACAAAGGTGTCAGTATTCACCTCATAAACTTACAAAACCTTTGAATAGACTTATTAAGAAGGGATATAATTACGATACTGTTGTCAAGTCATTAAAGATTGCATATTTTGGCGTTAATATTGAGTCACTGATAAGGTCTTTGCGTCGGAACTAAACACATTTATTCTAAAAACAGTTGTTGGCATGACACGGGTTATGTTCTTCTCATATATGTTATGATGGTATGATACTAAACCCCTTACGGGAAGGATTGTGCCTGATGTTCATATGATGAAATCATAATCTTTCAGTCAGTTTAATTGAAGTCTGGAGCTGGAATGTCAGTTAACTGCTAGTAGTCTGTTGTTATTTATGTATTATTGTCATTTTGTTTATTTTCTTTGGTTACATCTTCTGACATCAGACTCGGACTTCTCTTGAACTGAATTTTAATGTGCGTATTGTTATGCTTTTACTTTTCTACACTGGTTAGAGGTATAGGGGGAGGGTTGAGATCTCACAAACATGTTTAACCCCGCCGCATTTTTGCGCCTGTCCCAAGTCAGGAGCCTCTGGCCTTTGTTAGTCTTGTATTATTTAAAATTTTAGTTTCTTGTGTACAATTTGCAAATTAGTATGGCGTTCATTATCACTGAACTAGTATATATTTGTTTAGGGGCCAGCTGAAGGACGCCTCCGTGTGCGGGAATTTCTCGCTACATTGAAGACCTGTTGGTGACCTTAAGCTTCTGCTGTTGTTTTTTTTTTTTATAATCGGTTTTTTGTCTCTTTGACACATTCCCCATTTCCATTCTCAATTTTATGTACATGTATTTGATAAAGTACAGATACTTTCTGTTCTGACTTTGAAGAAATGACTACTTTTCTCCCAATCGAAATGGTGCATGGACATATTTTATTTCATATTATTAGAATTATTTTCAATTTTATCGGTAGTAAACTTGATTTTCGACACATGAAAGTTTGTCAGCATTGTCAATCTTTTTAACGTTAAAGTACCAATAGCTCGGTCACTACTCAATTAAGTTTGTCGATAACGTAGCTGATTTTGACGGTAAAGAAACATCAATTCGATCACTTCTCTGTTACGGGCTGTATCAAAGGTACCAGGATTATAATTTAGTACGTCAAACGCGCGTTTCGTCTACATACGACTCATCAGTGACGCTCATATCAAAATATTTATAAAGCCAAACAAGTACAAAGTTGAAGAGCATTGAGGATCAAAAATTCCAAAAAAGTTGTGCCAAATACGGCTAAGGTTATCTATGCCTGGGATAAGAAAATCTTTAGTTTTTCGAATAATTCATAGTTTTGTAACATGAAAATTATAAAAATGACCACATTATTGATATTCATGTCAACACCAAAGTGTTGACTACTATTTTACCGTTTACCCATGAATCAAGTTTTGTACAGAATGAATATGTGCAGGACTCCCATTTGTCAAATGTGTTAACGCAAATCTAAGTAGTCCGTGGAACACTTCGTTCTTGAAAGTTCTGAATAATCTCCTTTACGGAATAAATATTCTGCAGATATAAATGAGTACCTAAGTAATTACTTCCCCGACTTTTGCTTCACAGAGTTACCGTCCTACGAAAGAAATAAACATACTGCTAGGAAATTATTTTTATAAGATTGATCCAAATTTTTGCAAACATTTTGACACTTTTAGTAAAAAGATGTTGAGTGAAATGTTCACTTACAGATCTTCAATTTTGGAAAATTAAGTTAAATGTGATTTATGTGTGGCACTTAACTGATGTGATCTCTAAAGTTGATATTTTATACTATTATATGATGCTCCTAGGTTTAACTTGAATGTTCACTTGTTTAAAAAAAATTAAAAAAAATCAACTTTGATATCGTCCTTGTGTTTATTGTTTTATTGTATATGCTCTTAGACACATTTATAGGTACCCTAACTGCAAGTGCCCCCATTTTAAAGGAGTAGTTTCTGATAAATATGTATATATATATATATAAACGCCTGTGAGACATTTCTACGTATGCAATCTTGTTTGTAATGTAAGAAGTATCAACTTGTTACATGTGAATTCCTATTATTTTAACATTTTTAGATTATGAGTGTCTTAATGAGAATGAATGGAAACTGAGCTTTCACTGTGATGCAATATCACCGGTAGTGTGAGTATATTGTTAGGGATAACCAATGCTAATCATGATTGGTTATTAAGGTATCGATGCGCTATAACTTCCCTTTGAAGTAGCTCTTTCATCAACGTTATACATAACGAGAGTTCTAGAAAAAATGTTTACCTTAATCTCAAAAAGCATATTTGCTAATTTAATGAATTATTAAACCTTTATGCAGTTAATATTATACATGCATAGCGACCTAGCAAAACAATAATTCTCTTCCATCAACGTAATAAATAGTTCTGGAATAAATTGTTTTCCTTAATCTAAAAAATCTCCCAAGCATATTTGCTAATGGAATAATTTATTTAAACTGTATTCAGTTCATTTTAAACATGCATGCATGCTGACCTAGAAAAAATGCGACAATACATCCAATTAACAGAAGACAAACATACTTACCTTCTTGTTTTGCTTACTTATAAATGAACAGTTTACTAAGCTCACACAACACGTAATTACTATAATTTAGAAGAAAACATTGAATGTAGATAAACATGACACGTGTCTATTCAAACCATGACACATTTGTCACATATTCAAATGCGTTAGTCTAATAATTGAGAACTTGCAGTTTAAATAAATTAGTCAGAATACAATTTTATTAATTCAACAGCTATACCTTAACCCCATAAAACTATGGAAATCCGGTTTCATTACAATATTATAATTTAATAAACGAGCAATCAAAAGTTTTATAATTTCATTAAAGAGCAAATGACGACAACTAAATGTGTGTAGGTCTAATTATTATCGGGAATGTCTCACATTTTATCAAATAATCCCGTTAACTATTATATGTGTATACATTCTATATTTGTATTCTCTTTGTCAGGTTGCCCCAGATTCCCGAAATTCCATTATGGACTGACAATTCATCGTTGAAGGCTTATGTAATAGGTATGTCAATCGTATATGACATGGGCATTACATATTTAGCTGATTACCTATTTGACTCAAATTCTCACATTTCATTTAGAACATACAAAAAAAGTCTATATTGGACAGTGTCTTTTTAAATGGGACGAATTTTTCACTGGCAAGTGAATAATTCATCAGCAATGTTTCTTCCGACTGTCAATAAAGTGAAAGGTTAAACGTGCTGTAAAACCGTAGGTTTAGTCTATCAGTTACCTATACCAAGTCTAGAATATTATAGTTTCTTATGCCTCATTTATGGACATCATGTTTTTTAATCTGTGCGTCTGTGTATTTGTTCGTTTACCGTCCGTCTATCCCACTGCAGGTTAAAGTTTTTGGTCGAGGTAGTCTTTGATGACGTTGAAGTTCAATCAATTTGAAACTTGGTAAACATGTTCCCTATGATATAATCTTTCAAGTTTAATGTAAAATTAGAGATTTCATTTAAGTTTAACGGTCCACTGAACATAGAAACGTTGAAAAATGAATAATGAATAATGAAATAGTTGATATTTCTGTATTCAAGTTGAAAAGTGAATAATGAAATAAAAAAATATTTTTTGACTGTGACACTATATCCCGTATTTCAGAATTCGTCATTTTCAACAATCTAACAAAAATTCAAATTAATATACATTTTTGTAAGACAACACCAAACACCGTGTAAAATAATGATCTTTATTCATTTATCTAGTTTCGGAGGACAAACTAGTAGGTTTTCCTAACTATTTTTAACAGAAATTTCCTTAAAACACTATACATGTATCTTGTCTTTTTTATTTTCACAAGACCTTTGCTATTCTTGTGATGCTGCGATCCTTCAGCACCTAATTATAGATATACCTTAACCTCATTCGAAAGCTTATCAATAGAGGTACACAAGTTATATAATCAATATTTTCCGCAACGCCTATTAGAGGAGTTACAGAGGACCTAAATGTCAAAATTCGCGTGAACATTTAGAAATAGCTTTTTTGAATAATGAAATGGACTGCTACGACTTGTCAGCCCTTAATTACAGGAAACGTTATACACCATTTAAACGCCTACATAATAAAATGGTTGTTAACCTTTGTCCCGCAATAAGAGGGGTTACGGGTGACTTTAATGCCAAAATACGCGTGAAAATGAAGAAATAGCCAATTTGGAATAATGAATAGGATATTTTGAATAATGGAATGGACTGCTGCGACCCTCACAAATAAAAATATCAGCTTAATTTCGACTTATTGCAACCATTATTTTTTTTAGCTAATGGAAAGTCTGTGGGTGCTGCAGTTCTCGTAATGTTTATGCTGATGTTATCCTTACCAAGTAAGTTTTGTCTTTATAAAAAAATCAGAATTTTCATACCTATAAATAGATTTGTGGCAGCGAAAGCGTAAACTAATTTTACTTAGTTTTATCATATGTCAAAAGCTACTTTTAATACATCGTATCTAGTATATCTATGTTTTTGAAACGTACATTAAGACTGGCATACAGATGTTGACCTGGGAAATATCGTCTTGTGGTTCAGCGACTGTTTCAAACAAAAGTATCGTCTTTATATTACGTGACATGCTCATTTATAATTGTTTGTGAAAGGACATGTTATTTTTTTATATTCACAGCAAAGTCGGCATGTCCCTCGTGATAGGTCAAATATATTATATAGTGTTGTTGTTTCATTGATAATTTATCAAGTTCAAGTCCGATTCTCGTGTAAATTATGACCCCTTAGGATGACTGGGGAACATACATGTTTTGTAAATACGGCAATTCGTGGTCTTCTTCTGGCCACAGAAAAACCCTTGCCGAAGTTTTGTCATCTGTTGGCTGTGCTGAATGTACAATTAGGCAGTCACGTTCGATGAGATTGAAGATGTACAAGCTGATACCGCGAGACTTGAGAGTTCCACGCTCTCTGTACGTAAGGACCATTTGCAACAGCTGTTTGATAGGTCTTACGATGAGCTGTTGCAAGACAAACTTTCTGTCTCTATCAAAAAGACCCACATTTGTCACAGTCAACGTGTCAAGAGTTTGATTCGGTAATATCAAAGGCATATAAATCTAATGCATTACGTATTTGACCAAAATATAGCTTTTAATATAAAAAAGAAGATATGGTATGCCTGCCAATGAGAAAACTCTCCACAGGAGACCAAAATGACACAGACATTAACAACTAATGCATGTTTGTTTTTAAATTTTAGTTTATTTATTTCTATTCTCAATCTCATCTTGTATATTTTCAGTAATAGTTTTGGTATTGCCTATCATAGAAGATTGTTTATACAGAATGAAACGCAAACGCCAAGGTTTGTTATTTTACAAAAAATAATACAACATATGTCAATGTATGTGTCTCATTAATCATGTTAATAGAAATACAGCACACTTTTTTATATGATGGGAGGCTAAATGAAACCTTTTGTGTCTTACGACTCTATTCTTGTAGTTAGATATCATTCAATTTGCTAAAACTTGTGAAAAAAGAAATTTTGAGAATGAAAGATATGCAAAGTTTTGGGCTTTTATTTTCAATTGATAAATTATACTATATTTTTCGACTCTGCTTCATGACTGTTGGCGGCCATTTTGAAATTAGCGACCATTGTGGATTTTTTTTTTATGGCTCCATATTCAATAATGTTTATAAGCATCATAACTTACACCGTGCAAAGTTTCATGCTTTTACCATAAAGTGATCAATTGTCCCAATATATTGGACTAAGCTCCTGAACTATTACTGACAAGGATTTGTAACATAACAAACATACATAATAGGTAAAAATGTCTCAAATAGAGGTAAATTATCAACAGAAACCCACCAAAAACTAGGGATTATTACCGTTGTTCCGGAAAGGTAAGCAAATCCTGACCAACACGCGGCACCCGTCGCGTTGCTCACGTTAAGGTACAATAATGTACCAATAAAGTTAGGAAAAAAAATAAAAATTTGCCCTTATAGATTTTACCACCCCCTTTTCATTGCTTTCTTGCAATATCAAGCTTACTGTTTGGGTCATATATGTGCATATGTATGTAATCAGAATCTTTCATAGATTTGACATCCAGTATATAAAATGATAAAATATAATTTTGTTTGGGTGTAGCCATGGCAACAATCTGCATTTATTTGTTATAAAATATTGCAAAAAGGGGGGAAAAAATGTCACATATTTCCCCAAAATTTGGCTAAAAGTAGAATTTCAATCACTTGAAGTAACACTTTTTCTGAAACTGTGTACATATATCATTCAGCAAATCCAATGAAAATCATTTGTCTTTCGTCAATTTTTTTTTTGTAAAATTGCGTCAAAAACTTCGTGTAGAAAAAAGTGTGTAAACATTACATTAGTTTTTGGACTGATAGCCGGTCTAGCTATGAAAATACGGATTGTCAAACAGAAAATAGCCCATAAAACATGCATAAAAAATCTTGATGCTCTTATAAACCATCTTTAAGGCTAAATTAGAATTTTATTACACAATAACTTTCCTATTTGAAAAATCCACTGGGGCCAAAATGTGCTACCTAATACAAATCCGGTAAGTAGTCTAACTCGGTAGGTCACATTCGTAAAAGGGGGGCGGGATTGAAGTTACGAAATAAGGAACATATCTGATATTATATGTGAAACGGATATTCCACAACGGTTAAACAGCCCCTGATGGCGTCCGTAAAATTTACAAAGAGATAACTACAACTTCACCATTTTGAACTCCTGGTCTTAAATCTGAAAAGTCACAATTGGGAAGATGAAATCATTTGATACTAAACAATGACAGAATATTTATTAAAATAATTAATGCTTTATTTCAGTTAATTGTATTTTCGTATTAAACCTTAAATAAACGAAATAGTATTGATGTAATTTGTATGTCCCATTTATGGGCATAATGTGTTCTGGTTTGTCCGTTGTACGGTTCGTCCGTCTGTCCCGCTTCAGGTTAAAGTTTTTGTTCGAGGTTAAAATTTTTGGTCGGGGCAGTTTTTGATGAAATTGAAATCCACTCAACTTAACACTTAGTAAACATGTTCCTTAATTTATGATCTTTTTAATTGTAATGCCAAATTAGAGATTTTCTCACATTTTCACGGTCCACTGAACATAGAAAATTAAATGCGGATGTGGCATACGTGTAATGGGGACACATTCTTGTTTACAAAGCAATAGCTATTGGAGATGTAGTTGAACGAAATAGGCTCCAAAAGCAGTTAGTTCGATTAATGTTTAGCTATATAGATAACAAAGGGGTCATGGTGGAGATCCTGAAAAGTCTTATTGTTACAAGCTATGAGGAATTGGCAATTCATTACAGCTTTTTGTCAACAAAATCTTTATTTGAACTGACGAATATCTTGCATACAAACTTAAGGGTCTTGCCAAACGTATACCTCTTACTACTATTAGACACAAATAACAAGGTTTTATTATTAGGAAGTCAGCGATAAATTAAAAATCAAAGTTCCCATAAACAGTAGAATAAGTCTTGTTATGTATATTTTATTTTATTTTGTAGAGGCTGAAGAGAAAACTGATTTAGAAAAGCAGGAGTTAAAGGGCAAAATATGCCAACTTGAAGAAAGTATAGGAAAGACTCCAGATCATGTATTAGGTAAAATATCCTTGCACCAGATTGTAAAATCACCTGGCCTAAAGGGCTAAGTGAGCTTTTCTCATCACTTGGCGTCCGTCGTCCGTCTTTGTTAACTTTTACAAAAATCTTCTCCTCTGAAACTACTGGGCCAAATTTAACCAAACTTTGCCACAATCATCATTGGGGTATCTAGTTATAAAAATGTGTCCGGTGGCCCGGCAAACCAACCAAGATGGCCGCCATGGCTTCAAATAGAACATAGGGGTCAAATGCAGTCTTTGGCTTATAACTCAAAGGCGAAAGCATTTAGAACAAATCTGACATGTAGGTGAAATTGTGTATCAGGTCAAAATCTATTTGGCTTTAAATTTTTAGATGAATCGGACATTCCGTTGTCAGGTTTCTGCCCCTGAATTGGTAATTTTAAAGAAATTTTGCTGTTTTTGGTTGTTATTTTGGATATTATTATAGATAGAGATAAACTGTAAACAGCATAAAAGTTCAGCAAAGTAAGATTTACAAATAAGTCAACATGACCAAAATGGTCCCTTAGGGAGTTATTGCCCTTTATAGTCAATGTTTAACCATTCTTCGTAAATCTTAGTAATCTTTTAGAAAATTCTTCTCCTGAAACAACTAGGCCAAATTAAACCAAACTTGGCCACAATCATCATTTGTGCATCTAGTTTAAAAAATGTTCCTCATAACTCGGCCAACCAACCAAGATGGCCGCCATAGCTAGAAATAGAACATAGGGGCACACTGCATTTTTTGGCTTATAGCTCAAAAACCAAAGCATTTAGAGCAAATCTGACAGCGAGTGAAATTGTTGATCAGGTCAAGATGTATCTGCCTTAGACATTTCAGATGATTCGGATAGCCGGTTGTTAGGTTGCTGCCCCTGAATTGGTAATTTTAAGGACATTTTGTTGTTTTTGGTTATTATCTTGAATATTAAACATCAATGATATACAGCAAAGTAAGACCTGAAAATAAGTCAACATGACCAAAATGTTCAATTAACCCCTAAGGAGTCGCTATAAATACTAAAATTTACAAAACTTTGCATATTATGATACATACGTCTATATAAATACAGTGTACATATCTAAATGTATTTTACAAATTGAAACTGGGTTATATCAATTTTCCCTTCAGATATGTTGTATTCCACAATAATTACATTTTATTCATATCACTCTTCTAAGCATGTAATCTATTTTTATTACAGAATGGCGAAAGGAAAGACTTTCACATTGGTCCAAAGTACTTGTAAAATTTGTTGTAACAAGAGCTGCTCAATTTGTATATCAGCGCATTCAGACAGAAAAGCTTGTTGCTATTGTTGGACCGACAGGGACAGGAAAATCCGCTTGTGCTTATCACACAGCATTTAGATTGATGAGCGAATATGAGTACACAATAATTCCGGCACAGAAGCCATCCGACTTAACTCAGTATTATTTACCAGGTACAAATCAAGTATTCATCATTGATGATTTTATCGGAAAATATGAATTTGACGAGACGGAAGCAGTTTTGTGGGATAAAGAAGGACCATTAATTCATAAGATTTTAAGTAACAACGATAAGACCAAAGTAATACTAACGTGTAGAAAGTCTATTTGGCTTCCTGAAGTATGCGAACGCTTTGGATTATCAGCTTCCGTATGCGATATACATACAGATGAGTTGAGACTTACTCTATCGGAAAAACGGACCATATGTGAGGCATATCTTGATAAAGTTGACATACAATATATAAACGACGAAATAATAATGATGTATCCTTTTCTGCCATCGTTATGCTCGATCTTTTCATCACAAAACGTTTGTACCGTAGAAAACTTTTTTACATTACCTGTTCAATTCATAGAAAAGGAAATTAATAATTACAAACTGAAATCATCAGTTCGTTATATCTCTTTAGCTGTGCTTGCTATCAAACAAACAATTACTAAACATGTATCTCATGTAAACATTGAAAATGAAGAGTTGATAAAAAGCTTGTTCCTGGAATCTGGATCTCAAATACTTCCATCAAAAAGACTTATTGTCAGTCAACTCGAGGCTTTGACCGACACATACGTCAAGGTTGATAACGACGGTTTCGAATTTACCCATGTAACTATGCAAGCTATTGTTCAGTATTGCATTGCAAAAACATGTATAAACTCAGTTCTAAAATACAGTAAAAGCAATGTGATTAAGAATCAAGTAGGATTGACATGCGTTGAGAACGAACAGACTATTCCTGTAATTACAATTACACCAGAACATGAAGAGGCATATTTTTCTCGTCTTGCAAAAGACCTTTGCGAAGGCCAATTTGTGGATGTTTTTGGAAATGCTCAAAGCGCATTTCCAATATTCAGACAGAAATTTTTAGAGTATTTAAAAAACAATGGAAATGGAAGAAATTGGAAAACAAATGCAGACGGTTTGACTGTCCTTCATGTTGTTTCTTCGTTAGGTTATGAAGATTTTGTTTCTTATTTCATAAAACTGGACACAGGGATGATAAATAAAACCGATGCAAAGGGGAACACATCTTTGCATTTAGCATCCATTAATGGTCATCTTGGTATTGTGAAATTGCTTGTAGAAAACGGTCGAAATGTTCACATTTTAAACACAGACCAATTGTCTCCTTTTTTCTATGCTTGTGAAAATAATATTATCTCTGTCGTGAACTATTTGATCAGTTTACCGAACGACGTTGCTATGATCAACGAAAAGTATATGACTAGAGAACACCAAAGTGTTCTTCACATAACGTGTCTGAACGGTTATACAAAACTAACGAAAATACTGTTGAACCAACACGCTACTGTTGACGTACAAGATAAAGGTGGATTAACACCGTTACATTTGGCGTGCTTGACGGGACAGTATGATACAGCTGCGTTGTTATTAAAGTCTCGAGCCAATGTAAATGCATTGGACAAACTAGAAAGGACTCCTGTTTATTATGCATGTACAGGGGATTATAAAAAGATCGTAGAACTTCTGATTGAAAATAAGGCAAATATTAATAAAAGCGCATCAAATGATTCTATACCTTTGCATGCGGCATGTGAAAAAGAGAGTACTGACATTGTAAATATTTTATTGCAAAAAGGTTCAGAAGTAGATGCACAAGAGAAAAGTGGAGATACACCTCTTCATTTAGCATGTAGAAACGGAAATGAACATATCGTAAACTTGTTAATTGCCAACAATGCCTCGATTAATGCAAAAGCAAAGGATAAGATGAGACCCTTTCATGAAGCATGCAGACACGGGCATCGTAATGTTGTGGGGATTCTTTTGGATAATGAGGTTAACACTGAAAGGCAAAATGTGCAGGGATGGTCAGGGCTTTTCTTCAGTTGTGAAAACGGAAACAGTGATATAGTCAAGATAATTATGAGTCGTAAGACTGACATAAATCGTACTGATAAAGACGGATTAACCGCTCTTCATGTGGCGTGTATGAACAATCACAAAGACGTTGTAATTACATTACTCCAGAAAAAGGCGAAAATAAATTTAAAAGACGATCATCGTGAAACTCCTCTTTATAAAGCATGCGCCAACGGTAACATTGAAATAGTTAAGATATTGCTCAGTAAATGTGCGAATGATAAAATATCCGGAAACTCTGGATTGTCTCCTGTAGACATTGCAACGAAAAAAGGGTTTAGTGACATTGTTGCTCTATTGAACAACGTAAAGATCTGATACAAATCCACGAATATCGAAATACATGTAGATATCAATCAGCTGTATGTGTATATTCACTTTATTTGACACAATTTCGATTTGGAAATATAACATTCAAAATTGGTGATATTTGTTCAATTAATATACACAATCAATGATTTATTTACAACTGGAATATTTACCAAAATAAGTCATTAAGTTACTTTTTAATCGTTGACCTGATTCAATTCTTAAAATTGTTCTATTGTTTCTAATAAATGATTGTAATATACATGCATTTAGAATGCTATATCAGTTTTTCAATTTTGAGGATATTTCTTTTTTATATCTTAATTGATACCGCAATGATATTTGGAGTGAACTTCACTCAATAACTTTCCACCGATTTATATAATGTAGTAGTAGTATATTTAGAAGGCATCACATAGTTGACAACAAGGTTATATATTGGATGTTAAGTTCTAAATCGAAAGTATACATGTAATAAATAACAATAAAAATACTCCGACTTACACCGATATCATGGATATCTCAGTATACTATAAAATAAAAATTCATAAGACTATGCCATCAACAACTTCTGTCGTAGAAAATCGCATGCAACAGAAAATGAAAAACAAGGACAGAAAAAAAAAAATTATATAATACCAGTACACATTTTACCGTACTAAAAATGCTCGCAATGACTTAAGACATGCTCGAATACTTCAAAGACGGACAAAAGATACCAGAGGGACAGTCAAACTCATAAATCGAAAATAAACTGACAACGCCATGTCTAAAAATGAGAAGACAAATAGACAAACAACAGTACACATGATACAACATAGAAAACTAAACAATAAGCAACACGAACCCCACAAAAAACTAGGGTGATCTCAGGTGCTCCGGAAGGGTAAGCAGATCCTGCTCCACATGTGGCATCCATCTTGTTGCTTAGGTGATAACAAATCCGGGTAATAGTCTAATTCGGTAGGTCACATTCATGAAAGGGAAGGGATTGTAGTTACGACGTAAGGAACATATTCGATATCATTTGTGAAACGGTTATGCCATAACAGTCAACCAACTCGTGATGGCGTCCGTAAAATTAACGAAGGGATGATTTCAACTTCACCATTTGGAACTCTTGTTTAATAGCTTCCTTGTGAGAAGCTACCCTCTATCAAAAAAGTCTTGATAGGAAATGCAAGCACGGGAACATCGTATCAATTGGGAGATATAAACCCCGTATGCAGGGGCTACTGGAATGTTGCTACTTACAAACAGAAAGATCACAATTGGAAAGTTGAAATCATCTCTTTTGTCGTAAAGTTTTGTTTTCAACCGACCCTCATTGTCCATTTTTAGATGTTCTTAACCTACAACATGTACAAATCTGAAATGGTGTCAACTTACACTAAACATAAACGTTGGTCGAGTGTTCTTAGTAGTTCATCTACGGTGATCTATATCCTCCATTATTGAGATGGTGAGTTAAAACTCCAGTGATTCAGTCTAATATAATCTAACATATTTATCTATTGTCATAAAAATTCATAATATCTGATAAAATTACTATATTTAGCTAACAAAGTCCTTATATTTTTATAAAGTAACATGCATTTTTCGTGGAAAGTTGTTTTAACATTAATTAAACTTAAACTAAAACTTGTTTGCTATCCCCTTTCTGTGATTAAAGTGAGATGACGCTGGTCAATTTTCCTAACATTCAATCATTATGGGGAGTTGATATATTTCTGTTTTCATTGATAGCCTTTTGTTCAGAAGATTAAAAAAATGTTTTGTGTAGGTGGTTCCAATTATAATTTTATACTATAGTATTTGGCGTAAGTTAGAAGTTTCTGGAATCAAGTGGTAGCTATGATGTTAGGCGGTATTAACTAAAGACAGCGGGTCTGCTCCATTTGAGTTCTGACATAAATGTGTACACCATATCATAGAAACAAATGTCTTTACGAGTAGAAGGGCGAATGATGTTGGACATTAAATGATGCATAACTAAACGTGAAACAGCAGAATTAAGCATTATGATATTCACCAGCATATTGTATCTCAAATTAAAAGCAGAAAGATAGCTTTTTTTTCTTAATAATTTGCAGAATAATGCTTTCAAACAGAGCAATTTGATGAATATTTGGAAGAAGATGCTTTACACTACACGAAAAGGCAGATTTACAACAATTTGGGCAATCATGTAAATGTTTGACAAATGTAACTACTTTTCTGCCAGATATATTTGCGGACCTACTAATGTATATGTAAATGCATTATTCCTTTGGCATTATTTAGGACGTTCTCAAAGATATACTAAAGATAATTATTTTATTTCCATATCTTTATTCATATTCTAAAGATATGTAAAGATAGGCCTTATATTTGCATGCACTTTCCAGGATAGGAGATGTATGCAAAGTTTAAAATTTACATAAATGTTTTACAGAGGTGTGGTCAGTTTTGAGAGACCGCGGTTTATAAAACATTTACAACCAATGTAAATGCTGTCAAATGTTTATGTTATATTTGCAAACGTTTTTTGATGTAAAGAAATGTATTTTATTTACTAATACTTTCCAGTATTATAGTTATTTTGATAAATATAGATATTTGCAACATATCTTTACAGACGTATGCAAAGTTTTGAGAGACCGCGGTTTATAAAACATTTAGGATAAAATAGGCGGTAAATGAGATTTCGAATGACTGATAGTTCGATAACTTGTTTTAAGTTTTGCGTATTTAAATAACACAATCAAATGACAACGGGAGCATTGTTTTAAGACAATTTATAAATCATAAAGAAATGATAATTATTTGTGCCTTATTATATTGATGGATATTGATACTAGCGGTTGTCTTCTATTGATCTTTTCGGACCAGATCTTTCTGTAAAAGGTGATAATTGTCACACTTAACTGCTGATAAACCCCGTTGATCGGAGGAAGGGCGACATCTCGTCGATGGAATGATATTATCTATCGATTTTGTTTGATTTCATTGGTAAATTGTGTGTCAATTATGACACGTGACTCACTGGTTCTTTGTTTGTAATTTTTAACTTTAACAAGAAAGTTTTTGCTGAGGACACTTCATGAAGCACACGGAGTTCAACATCTCGTGACAGGACTAACGGATAAGGAAAATATTCGTCAATAGATTAACGTTTATATAATTATGTGTGCAAACTAGCCGATTCTTTTTAAAAAAAAATTCTCTCAAGATGTGTTTTGTGTCAAATATTATGTGGCAACTTTACTACAGATGAAGGAATATTTCTACACTATTTCAGAAACTTGGACTTTTTATAAAAACTTGATAAATCGCTCAATAACCTTCCGAATGCTACCGATTTTAAATTTGTTACTATCTAGTATGTTTTGGCTTAATTTGTATATGTGTATTATTTCTACCAGTAACAAGAGACATATATATATAGTATATATATGTCTCTGCAGTAACATATAATACATATTGTATAATACATATTGTAGTATATGTCTCTTTTAAAAAAAAGTAAATTCTATGTTTTATAAACAGAGTGAATTATGACTCGTGCAATTCCAGAAGTTTCAAAGAGATACTCAAAGGAAACGATCGTGTTATGCTACGCGAATGAACCATCATAACTTCCCTAGAGTAGAAGATTTTGATGGATAAAGAAATTCACGCAGTACATCAAGAGATCAAGAACCGATTTTGTAGACCCGATTTTTTTTTTTTATTAAAACGAAATTATTAAAATACATGTATAATAAATGATATTACCAATATGCCAAACTAATCCCAAAGCAGCTATATTTGTCATATAGCTTTACCAGTAAAGCTATGGCAATATTTGTCCATATAATATGCACCTTTCAAATATATCAGCAAACTAAAAGCAAATATAAATATTTACCATACATTTCTAGCTGTCTTAAATATCTTTCTTTATAATATCTTTGCATACATATTCAAAGTTTCATATGCCAAATATATTTACACATACATTTCTAGCTGTCTGAAATATCTTTCTTTATCATTTCTTTGCATATGTATTCAAAGCTACATATGCCCAATATATTTACACATGTCATTGATATTATCATTTGGCCACATTTCTTAATTAAACAAATTGTCTGCAAATCTATGTATTTACCATACATTTAGGAATATGCTCAAAGGCTTTTGATATGTTCTGATTTGACATACATTTCAGCCGACTATAAAGACTAACAAAAATATTCCTTTACAATACATTTGACAGGTCTCTGCAGAATAAAGGAAATGATGCTTTACACCCCTCTATAAAGTTCTCGTTTTCAATTGGTTTACATACCAGGCAAATGTAGATGCACCTTACACTTTATAACCCCTATAAAATTATTTAAATGATGATGCTTTGCTACCTAGACAAAGAAACACATTTGCGGAAAAATTTACATCATAGAAAAATACATGACAAAGATTTCAATTTGCAGAGGTATACAAATACATAAGTTTGCGAAAGTTTTGAGATGGTTATAAATATATGCAAATTCTAAACTTTAAAATGGTTTGATTAGGTGTTAATATATTTTATAAACCGCGGTCTCTCATAACCGCCCATAGGAGGGTATAGCACAAGAAATGTTGATATTTACTACATGTAAACACAAGATAAACTAAATGCAGCGGTTAATAAATATATGTAAATGTCGGTCTCTGAATACATTTACATAACATTTGCATACCTCTTCAAATCCGGGATTTGGTGTAGTGTTATCTGAGACACAAGCACTTGTCTCAGAATTTTTTCCCATATACCTTAACATTGATTAAGTGCCTGTGATCCGTGATTTTAGAATAATTCGTCTCATAGCACCAAAAAACTTATTGATGACGAGGGTAGATTTGACCTTGCCCATGTCTGTCGTTCTTGCAAGGTCGGACAGTTATTTTTTATTATGTTGGTTTATATTAATTTTAAGCATTTCAAAACAAGCAAAAGAAATTAAAGATATACATAAATGTCCTTAATAAACGAAGAAAAATTCTAATATCTTGTACATTTTCAGATTTTGTAACGATTTTGAATTCAATAAAAAAATATGTCAAATATTGAATTATAAACCTGTTCAAGGTAGACAATCAACACATTGACTTTATAAAATTGAACACAGTTCGAAGGAATAGAACTATTGCATACAAATTACACATCAATCGAACTTCGCATTGGTGCTCCACCTTCAAGGCAGATTCTAAAGTATCAATATAACCACAAATTGTTAATCTATAGGATAGATACGACTAACATGACTAATGAACGCTAATTCACAGTATAGAATATTTGTTTGAATTTTTTTTAAGCTTACTCAGAAAAATGCTCAACTACTTGACTTTAATAGCTCATAATTAGCATGTTTACACACTGATATAACATGGTTGTTATATATCATAAACCTGTAACAGTATAAGACACTATACACCTCATGTGGTTGCAGTTACTTACCCAAATAGGTATTTATTTCAAGCCTAATCATTTTGACATATTGTTTACATTTTATAATTTTATAATTTCTAAAGTTCTAATTGTATCACACATTCCGGTTAAGATTTGACTAAATTCCAATATCCTGATATCGACAGGTAAACATGCTATACAATCGGATCCCAATTGAAACGGGTTGCAAACTGTCCATCTGAAAAAAAGAGATTGCTCTCGCGTCGTAAAGGTGAAGGTATATAAATACTATTTTATACAGCCTGATAAAATGGAAAAAGGAGTCTGTTTTTAGCCATGGCGGTATCGTCAACAATTGTTACAACTTGTGATAAGATCAGTCGAAGGGTAACGACTAAGTGTACATAAAAGATATTCAGTGTTATAGGAATTGGCACATCTAATCCAATTTTAATGTTATACTTTCTATATATTTTTGTTTGAGATGAAATACATTATGGTAAGGCAAACAATTAAGGTATTTAGTTGTTTCATTCTCAAAACACCCCTTATACATGTTATACATGGATATTAATATGGCAAGTCATGTAAATCATGGTCCGTTTTTGAACTTTCGCATATTTTGCATGTTAAAACTTGCGGTAAGTTCAGTTTAAAGGAAACCATAATGGTAATTCCATGATATTTTAAATGTAGTTAAGTCAATGATATTATCAATGTGGGTTTTGATACTGACGATAAAAGGTCGATTTGAAGTGCAAAATTATTCCTATTGATCAATATCTTATACTCGTTTAATGTACTGTGGATTCATTATTATTCATTGGGTACCAATTTTCAGGTGAACCACGACATTAAAAGTTCAACGAATGACAAATTTGATTCGAACTATATGAAGATTTAGTCAAAACCACGAAATAAAATATCCACGAATATGCAAGTTTTCCTTTATCCACGAAAATTGGTACACACAAACATAAATGAACCCACTGTATGAGGTTTATAACAATTGTTGAAAAAAGTGTAATAAAAGTGTAATTTGAAGTATTTAAAGATTGGCAATGTAAAGTTAACAATCATACATATCTTGAAAACTAAAGACATGTTTGCTCTCAAATCCCTAGAAAGTCACAAGAAGTTGCATTTAAAAAAATATAAAAAGGGGGCATCAGTCACCGTTTTATCTGACCCTCTTTTCAATACGGATCCGCAAAATCACCAAGTATGCCATTGTTTGAGAAACACTAGATGACCCATTGAAATGCATACACTTTTTGCAGGTGTATATTTCTAGGTGAATATTTGATAAATCGTTATCAGTCTTGCATTGTGCATCTTAACTATTTCAATGAAGATTTCTGTTGAATTTCGATTTTCTTGAAACATATAAGGGTAAAAACAAATATTGAATGACAAAAAGAAACCGTCAACTAAGATGAGTTAAGGTGGCTGGGTGTCTTCCTCCATCTTGGATTTTGAAGAAGCAGATATTTTTGGTCTAGATATTTGATGAAATGTGCAAATTTTGAGAGAAGTATGTAATTTATGTAAGAGACTTTTGGTATAAATATACAAAATAATGTTTTATGATAATTACAGCTATAATTTCTCAAAAAAAACTTGCTTGTGTTTGAGTAGTTTTTTTCAACTTTGCCAAATAAGGGAAGTTAACTCAGATAAAGTGATTTTTATAAAAGAAAGTGTTATGAATTTACATATTTTGATATGGAGCAAGAAAACAAGTTCGGTGACCCCTTTTTTTTTCTTATCTTAAAGCATGTTATAAGAGCAATCTTCTCACATTTTATCTTAAAGTTCTGAAAATACACTTTCTTTTTATCACACAAAATTTTGATTTTCTATGCATATTCTATACAAAATCTGACAATTTTGCAAAACCTGTAGCGTGAAAAAAAGTCCGGTGACCCATACTTTTTAATATATTTTGAAAAAAGCATTAAAAGAAAACATCATTTTGACAAGTTATCAAAAAATTCTATCAACTTTAATTAAGACTACCTAGCCACCGTAAGCCTTTATCAATTGATTCTAATGTTGTACTCTAACACCCTTGTCAGAAACTTGTGACACGTCTAAATCGATAGATCACATTTCGAAAAAACTCATTAATATTGTTGTTTATTTGAATTTACATTTAAAATTATTTCTATGGATACACCCTTTGCATATTTGTATTTCAAAATTACATCATAATGTTTTTGAGAGTATTTTTTTAGGTTTTCCTTGATAAACACTGTGTTTTGTGTCATGACTTTCCACTCGGTTCGTGTTATTCATATAAACGGCAATATTTGTTAGAAACAAGATTTTGTATGATTGTCAATGATACAATTATCCACAAGTAAAACCACAGGAAGAGACACAGGAATACACAACTATATGTCACCGTATGGCCTTCAACATTGAGTAAAACTCATACTGCTTGTTCCCTATTTTAAATATTGAATCATTGGAGTGCGTATATCCAGTGCGTATTTTCCAACGTTATTCATGCTAGTTATAATTCGTTAGTTTTGTCAATTGAATTGTTTCGTATTTTAATGTCGGGGCTTTTTACAGCCGACATTACGGTTTGGGTTGCTGAAGCTGTAAAATTGCCTATAATAATGCTTACATCTACTTCATTTGAACTTTGGTGGATAGTTGTCTCATGCTTATTCAGACCACATCTCCTGTTTGTATATCATATATTTTCTTCTTACATTATATTCTTTTGCAACTTGAAAAAATCTCAGAATCGTGCATATTTTGACCATGAACCATACCAAAAGTTGTAAACAAATTAAGTCAAACGCCGTTACAAATAGTCAAATATTGACCGAGATGTTATAGAAAGGACCTCACTAAATGAGTAATCTGAAAAGTTTATCTACAATGATCACTTGTCTTTCAACATCTTAGTTGTTTATACATACCTCGATTTAATAAAGTTGTGGAAGTGAACAGTTTAAAAAGATGTAAATAGGAAGAACGATTCAAAGCAATAATAAAAGAGTTTGACGGCAACCAACTTGATTTGGTTGCATGAAACATTGTTTCTAAACTAACTAACCATCTTATTTCTTGTTAACGTTATAATAGTCTGGATCTTCAGATTTGGTTTTAGAAATAAATAAACTTTATCAAACATACCAAGATCATATTGAACCGCTAGACGCAAGTTCCATCTGTATTTGATCAATCAGTGGATCAATTTATCGAACACATATCTTGAGTTGCCTCATTGTTGTTTTAATGTTTTTATCACGTCTCAATGTGAAGATCAGACTAATTAATAAGTAATGTTTTTTTTTGTTAAATTTCCTTTATTGATATTTCTCCATTGATTTGTTCTTCATTCTAAAGTGTGGCATTATCGTCAGTTTTAAGCATGCAGTTGAAACTGGTGAAGGTTTTGTCTTAATCGTACAGTAAGCTTAAGGTGAGAGTATTTGCTCTGTGTTAACGCTTCATGGTGAGTGTTAGGTGAAGAATAACAATACAAGTGCGTTTCTTGTCCTTTTTGTGTTTTTACTGCATATGTAATGATTCATGTCACTGATTGATACCTCTAACCTTTATTTTCTATATTAGATTAATTGGTCAATATTTGACTATTTGTAACGGCAACTTAATTTGTTTACAACTTTTGGTATGGTTCATGGTCAAAATATGCACGATTCTGAGATTTTTTCAAGTTGCAAAAGTATATAATTTAAGAAGAAAATATATGATATACAAACAGGAGATGTGGTCTGAATAAGCATGAGACAACTATCCACCAAAGTTCAAATGAAGTAGATGTAAGCATTATTATAGGCAATTATACAGCTTCAGCAACCCAAACCGTAATGTCGGCTGTAAAAGGCCCCGACATTAAAATACGAAACAATTCAATTGACAAAACTAACGAATTATAACTAGCATGAATAACGTTGGAAAATACGCACTGGATATACGCACTCCAATGATTCAGTATTTAAAATAGGGAACAAGCAGTATGAGTTTTACTGAATGTTGAAGGCCGCACGGTTGCCTTTAATTTTCAAAATGCCATACGGTGACATATTGTTGTGTATTCCTGTGTCTCTTCCTGTGGTTTTACTTGTGGATAATTGTATCATTGACAATCATACAAAATCTTGTTTTTAAAAAATATTGCCGTGTATATGAATAACACGAACCGAGTGGAAAGTCATGACACAAAACACAGTGTTTATCAAGGAAAACCTAAAAAAATACTCTCAAAAACATTATGATTTAATTTTGAATTACAAATATGCAAAGGGTGTATCAATAGAAATAATTTTAAATGTAAATTCAAATAAACAACAATATTAATGAGTTTTTTCAAAATGTGATCTATCGATTTAGACGTGTCACAAGTTTCTGACAAGGGTGTTAGAGTACAACATTAGAATCAATTGATAAAGGCTTATGGTGGCTAGTCTTAATTAAAATTGATAGAATTTTTTGATAACTTGTCAAAATGATGTTTTCTTTTAATGCTTTTTTTCAAAAATATGTTAAAAAGTATGGGTCACCGGACTTTTTTTCACGCTACAGGTTTTGCAAAATTGTCAGATTTATACAATATGCATAGAAAATCAAATTTTGTGTGATAAAAAGAAAGCGTACTTTCAGAACTTTAAGATAAAATGTGAGAAGATTGCTCTTATAACATGCTTTAAGATAAGAAAAAAAGGGGTCACCGAACTTGTTTTCTTGCTCCATATCAAAATATGTAAATTCATAACACTTTCTTTTATAAAAATCACTTTATCTGAGTTAACTTCCCTTATTTGGTAAAGTTGGAAAAAACTACTCAAACACAAGCAAGTTTTTTTTGAGAAATTATAGCTGTAATTATCATAAAACATTATTTTGTATATTTATACCAAAAGTCTCTTACATAAATTACATACTTCTCTCAAAATTTGCACATTTCATCAAATATCTAGACCAAAGTTATCTGCTTCTTCAAAATCCAAGATGGAGGAAGACACCCGAGCCACCTTAACTCATCTTAGTTGACGGTTTCTTTTTGTCATTCAATATTTGTTTTTACCCTTATATGTTTCAAGAAAATCGAAAATCAACAGAAATCTTCATTGAAATAGTTAAGATGCACAATGCAAGACTGATAACGATTTATCAAATATTCAAAATATGGGTAAAGCAATTATCATCGTTTATAGCGCTGAACCTCTCACTTTGATGACAGTCTCATCCAATATATTAATAGTCCAAACGCAATATTTTCGAAATATTCAAAATGTAGATATGAATGTGGACGACGTATGAATAAAACATTGAAATAACACTTTTGTGAAGAAATAGATAAATCCTCTCCGAGAATTGTTATCAATCTCATGCATGTATATTGAATGATTATATACTATAATCAAAAAACATAACTTTGCAACATAGATGTTCAAAATAGAACCGATATCATCAGCATTGTTAATAGCAACATGTATACAAGAAACATCTTATATTGTTTGTCTAAGTACACAGTAAAATCAAGATATCGTGGACAAACAGTCATACTCGATAGTTATCTCATCCATAATTTTGTACATATAAGTGACTGAGCTTCAAGATGAATTTCTATCTATTATATTTATATCAAAATATCAAATTTCTGAATCAAGCAAGTTAAAATTCAATTGGTACAGATATCGATATCGAAGAACTCGATTCAATGTCGTAATCGGCGGTATTGTATGATTTAACATTATTTGTTTGCTTGCTTAAGGTTGGTGCCATCGAATTTAATTTGATATCGACTATTTCTAATATCGATATTACATCTATTACATATCGATAATTCAAATTTAGATGTATATATATATATATATATATATATAGATTGCCTAACAATGTAATTTTAACACACTATTTAGTATGTAAATATAAGAATGTTTAAACTATTTACAAAATGATGAAAATAAACGCAATATTTCGCTAGACTAACTAGCTTTATCAAGCGTGCATCTATCCAGGTGAAATGTAGATGATAAGAAACGGACCAATGGACGTTGCTAACTTCAACTACCAATTATGTATTTTTAAGGTAGCTAAATCCAATACAACATATACATTGAGCTGCAAAATTTTCTTATTTTCAAAGCAGCTAAATTCATTTGCTCATAGACATTGAGCTGCAAATGTTCTTATTTTTAGGCAGTCTAGTGCAACATAGACGTTGAGCTGCACGCGTTTCTTATCATCTACATTTCACCTGGATAGATGCACGCTTGATAAAGCTAGTTAGTCTAGCAAAATATTGCGTTTATTTTCATCATTTTGTAAATATTTTAAACATTCTTATATTTAGGCCACACCAATCTGATTCCTTGTTCGACGGACCCGCCCGCACCTATTTTTTTCAAAACAGAATTTTTTTATTTTTTTTATATTCCCGCTTCCCGCATCCGGAAATGTAATCATGTCCATTTCCCGCACCGTTTTTTGTTGTTGTAAATATTATAAAAAGATATCAACATTTGTTTTTAAAATCACAGTCTAACCTGTATATAACGATTTTAAACATAAAAGCACCCCACCACACTTTGTAAATATCTGTGAGAATGTTTGTTTCAGCATGAAACCTATTTATCCAAAGCGGGAGTGCTCCGATATAGGTATAACTTAATATAAGAGCGGAAATACCTGTAAAGAACAGAAAATTGGTTACTTTCCCCCTTACTTATATTCCCTATCACAAACTGTTTGTTGTTAGAATAAAATACAACTTCTAACTTCTGAAAGAGTTGCCTTCAACTGAAATTATATTGTATGCTGGCGAAACAAAACTATCCATAGCTGCTGCATGTTTATACACCTGTCCTGATTGATTGAGGGGCCTATCGTTCAGCAGTTATCGTTTGATGATGTTGTTCATTGGTATTTTCCCGTTTGGATATACATTACATTACATGATATATAAATTAGATCGTTGGTTTTCCTGTTCGAATTGTGTACGCTAATAATTTTGGGGTCCTTTATAGCCTGCTGTTTGGTCTGTATCAAAGCCCTGTGTAAGGGCCGTACTTTGACCTGTGTTTGTTATTACCAGGTTGAGAACAACCCTCCCTCAGACAAGGGGTCATTTTACTGATGTAGAAAAGAAAATAGAAATACCAAGGATTTGTATAGTTCTTCTATACAAAACCTTTGAAAACTTGGAATTTTGTACTCAAAATGAGGAGAGTTCCATCATATTTTTTAACAACTTTTTCTAAAAGAGGGGTCAACTTATTTTGAATAATATTAAACTGTTAAAGTAAATGTGTTAACATGGTTAAAGTTCAGGAATTTACAAAATTCTTGGACATGTTTTGACCATTTAATACCAGATAAATATATAGTTCTTTGAGAAAATATGAGCCCTTATGTACAAACAAATATATAGTATAACTTATATTGATCCCTTATAAAACATGTAAAAGGGATATTTATAACATTAAGGGGTTGTCCCCAAACTGATTATGACTTGGATGGATAATTGTCTCATTGTCAGTCACACATACATAGACCAGATTTAATTATTTCTTGGTGAACAGGGAAAAAATACTTCAGAAATTAAAGAAATGTCAAAGTACAAGTGATAAATCAAGCTTTAATATTGTCAAAACCTACTATTTTATGTTTACAAAAAAAAAATATAATCGCTCGCCTTTACTTTTCAAGCTTCGCCTCAAAAATTTGCAAATTAAATATTTTTTTATTAAAATTTTCAAATCGCTCGCTCGCCCCAAATTTTGGAGTCCAAAAATCCGTAGAACAAGAAATTAATTTGGTGTGGCCTTACATACTAAATAGTGTGTTAAAATTACATTGTTAGGCAATCTATAATTTTATTTGTGTAATTGAATTAATCTCTGTACTGATTAATCCACACTCCCCTAGATTTGTATGTCATGTGCTGCTATTTATTGGCACTTATATATATATAAATATATATATACAACTCGTCTTAACATCAACCCAACAATGTTAGCCATGTATCACCATCATTGATGGCGATCCGATGGATACATCTGTTGTAGAGTTGTCACTGACTCAGACGTACTTATATATATATATATCACTGACTCAGACGTACTTATATATATATATATATATATATATATATATATATATATATAAGTACGTCTGAGTCAGTGACAACTCTACAACAGATGTATCCATCGGATCGCCATCAATGATGGTGATACATAGCTGTGTACATAATGTATATACAACTCGTCTAAACATCAACCCAACAATGTTAGATCTGTAAATTTGCTTTCGCAAATTTTTGGTTCTTCCCTCGCCGGGATTCGAACCCATGCTACTGTGATATCGTGACACCAAATCGCCTGCACTGCAGCCGTCCCGCTAGACCACACGACCACCTGGGCTCTCAAAAAAAGAGCTTTCGCTGGCCGTGTGTTACCTTTCCTCGTCAGTTTTAATCTAGCGGCGTACTACAGTAATTCGTTTTGTTCAGCATTCAAATTAATCCAACATCAAGTAAATCCCTCACATGTACGTTTACTGACTTTATTTTATTTGTAACAGGGATCTTTGTTAATAATATATTACTATACTAAGTTCTATTCTGTTACCGATATCAGTATTGCACCTACAAATGCTGAATTGCGAAGATTAAGATGTTATAACATTAAGATGAGTTCAAACAACGAAACATTTCAGTGTATTTGCATCTATATGTTATGATATTATTTAAAGACGTTACTGTCTACAATTGTCTATCATGTTACTGTACATGATGTAACCATAGCAACAATAGTAACAGGATCGACATAACAGAATAGACAATTTTTTTCTCATTTTTAAATGCTGTTTTAAAATAACTACTCCCTTTGATGAAGCGATAATCTTTTTTTGTTGTGATTTCGATTTCAAACACTTCATTTCACTTTTAAACGTATAACTTTGGTGCTACTTATCAAAATGATGGAAATAGCATAGACATGAAAAAAAGTACCATCTATTTATTTTCTCTTAATGTCTTGAAATGTTTTTTCTTTATACTGTCGTTCAAGAAACGTGCTGCAATAAATGTTAAGGTTACTTTGCACTTTTGAAATCAACACTTCCTGATTTTTTTTTGTAATTATTTTATTTTTCAAGATAAAGTATTAGACACAAGTATAAACAGTTAAATAACACTTGTAAGATCAATTAAATCATAATGGTATAATAAGATATAAATATTACAATTGATTTTGTTAATTTAAAGCTGCTTCTAACATTTGCCACTTCTGATCCATTTTAATTTTCAGTGAAATATAAATACAATAATTATACACAATACATGTAAGGCGGAGAATGAATAAAAAAATTATATGATAAATAAATAAAACAACTACATATTACGATTTTTTTCAATATTAAACAAAAATTTACCTAAATTATTAAGTTCTTCCACATTGTGAACTGATAACAACTGTATAAGCTTAAAAGTGGTTGGATATTGCCAATAATATTTCTTAATGTATAGTTTTCTTACATCACTGTATCTATTACATTCTAGAATAAATTGGTATTCATCTTCTACAATATTAATATTGCACATAGTACATAATCTATTTTCTCTATCTACATTGTAATATCTGCCTGTCTCTATATTAAGGCTATGGGCAGAGATACGATATTTACATATACAAGGTTTATATATTTGATTAACAGGTCTATCTTAATAAAATTGCAGTATATCGGTGTCATATATATATCTATAAAGTATACATTTTGATGAATTATTAAAAAAAGCATTAACATCAGCAATAAAGGTATCTTTCATTGTTTGTTTTAACTCATGTATGAATATATCAACAGTATTTACGCTTTGTTTTAGCCATACATCATGAAAACCATAACTACATAAAATATCTTTGACGAAACAAGCCCAATTCGATTTGTCATTGGGATGTTTAAATGAACTCTCCAACATATCTTCATAACATGTTTAAGTATACAGTTATCAGTATTTAATAATTTGAACCAAAATTGAATCAGTTTGACACAATATTGTGAGATTTATTTTACTCATCAGTTTGACAAACCCTTCCGTATCTATTCTAAACCATACATTTCGGGAATCAGCAGAATTTAAGCTGTAATCTTACATCGGAATTGACATTTTAAAATCGAAATTTAATATTTTTCTGTCTAGATGTGTCTATTGAGGGTTGAAAAACCTCCAATTGTTCAGAGATTTATATTTCTAATTGCGTTTGTTGCAACAGTCTCTTGTATATATCTACATGTCTGTATACAATATGGTTTGTTTTTATTCCAAGTATGCCTATTTAACGAGGTATTAGGGTCAATCAAGTAATATGTTGCATGTATAATGCATGTACCATTATTTCAACCCTTTCGACAAGTAGTGCATAATATGTGTAAATACAGGAATACATGAGGTCACCCATTTGGTTGCATTTATTATTGCTTTAAATTCAGCTGTATTATGGTATGTTTATTGCCGTTCCGTATAGTTCTGATCATGAAATTCTTATTATTGTGTTCTACTACTCTGTTTTTCTATCCAAAGCAAATGAAACGTATACACAAAGCAAACCTGTCCGAGTATTTTATTACTAATAATTACACAGACCAACTTTAATTTTTTCTTAGATGCATGATGTTGTTTTATTGGTTGTTAGTGGATTTGAACTAGCTGTCATTAACTGCGAGTATTTTGATATCTGTATTAAGTGTTATTTTATGTTGGGATATACAGGTACCCGTCCATGTCCACTCTGTGTTGTTTTTGGATGTATTTTCTATTTGTATTTATCTGATTAGTTAAACCATTTTCAATCGTGTTTTTGTTCGTTCTTATGTTGTATTGTTACAACTCTTTCCACTGTAAGAGGAGGATATTTTTTTCTGCTAACATGTCATAGTTTTGACTACATAAATTAGGCCGTTAGCTTTTTCGTTTGAATTGTTTAAATTTGCCATCTTGTTGCCTTTGATAGCTGACCAATCGTATAGGCTTTGCTCATTGTTGAAGGCCATACGAAGACTTTAATTGCCGCGGTTGTTAATGGTTAACTAGATGGCGTCTAGACATTAATACACAAGCCATACTTAAAGATATGACGATTTCATGTAAAGATAATCTTTTTTCCTTGCCATTTTAAAAAAAATTGAATGTACGCTATTGTATTGAGTATAATTGGTGAATATGTATTTGACATCTAATCATATGCTTTGAAGTTGATTATAATGAACCGTAAATTGTAATCAACCGCTGTATCTCAATACATATTTACCCATTCATCTATTAAAAGAAGGGCGAAAGATACCAGAAAGAAATCCAAACTCATAAATCAGAATAGACTTACAACACCATAGTTAAATAGGAAAAGTCAAATAATAGAACACAAGACACAACATAGAAAACTAAGAAGACTAAGCGAGATAATCCCGACCAAAAACCGGGGGGTCTTATGTGCCCCGTAATAGTAAGTAGATCTTACTCATATCATTACAAACTCGTATAATTTGGTAGGTCATCTTCGTGAAAAAGGAACAGAATTGTAGCTACGACATAAGAAGCATATCCGATATCATCTATGAATCCTTTTTACAAGAAGTTTACAGTATATGTGTCTTATTTGACAATGGCGCTTTTCTATTTCAATCACTCATACATTTATGATTAGATCAACGGGTTGGAAGAACTACTAACACTTTATCAAAACTTTTTATTATTTTGTTGCTGTTTGTGTTTTACTTTATGCGTGGTATTGTAAGTCCTTTTTTGTAATAGGGTTTTTGATTTTAGATTATTAATTAACTATTCGATTTCAAATACCTTCTATTTTTCGCTGTGGTATGGATCCTCTAAGACTTGTAATTTTAGTTGCCATCCATCTCCCTTTCCCTTTTGGTACCTTGTAACATTATCATGTAACCATAAGCATATTCTGCCTTTGCTGATTCAATTGATAATTGTAAGTAAACAGAGATATTTGTCTATATACAGACAAATTATCAAATTGGAAATTCGTCCTTCTCTGGACATTTTTTCATTGAGGAGGACAATATTTCGCGATACATAGTCATGAATTAGTGTCTTGGTACAATATTTTGCTTTACACATACATATATATATATATATATATATATATATATATATGAGTCTGAAAGATTGTGTAACAATACCGATAAATAGATGGAAAACAAAACACTAAAAAGTGTTGAATATCATTGCACAAAGATGGAAAAACTGAACAGATGATATAAATTATACAATAATTGCAAATATTTCGGCTCAACAAATGGCCTTCTTCGGTGACAAAAGTTTTAACAATAATGAGATATAATGTGTAAGGTGTAAACATAGATCACTAATAATATAGGTAAGTTTTGGTCGATTGATTTTAATCCAAAATCCGGAATATAATAATATAAACACTAGACTGTAAATTTAATTATTTCTTTCTATTGTATATGTATGCATCAGCTATAAATATTCAATACAACTCCGAGTCGCATTATTTACATTAAAAAACTCGCAATGAAAGCTAAATTTACAGTTTTGTAAGATTTCCAAAATGTACACATGGAGCTAAAAAAAAAATCACTTTCAAGGAGGGGGCGGAAGATACCAGAGGGACAGTCTCATAGATCGAAAATAAAATGACACCGCCATGACTGAAAATGAAAAAGACAAACAGACAAATAAAAGTACACATGACACATCATAGAAAACTAAAAAATAAGCAACACGAACTCCACCAAAAACCGGGGGTGATCTCATCTGTTGCGGAAGGGTAAACAGATCATGCTCAACATGTGGCACTAATCGTGTTGCTCATGTTATTACAAACCCGGTAATGCATAATGCGGTAGGTCACATTCATATAAAGGGAATGGGATTATAGTAACGACGTAAGGAACATATCCGATATCATCTGTGAAACGGTTATTCCATAACGGTCAACCAACTTGCGATGGCGTCAGTAAAATTTACGAAGGGATAATTTCAACTTTACCATTTGGAACTCTTGATACTACTCAAACTACTGATAATTGACTTTAATATCATGCATGCACTTCCAATGTTTGACTATACAGTATATACATATTTAAATATATCTACAAAACAGAAAAAAAATACACATTACTATACATCAATATAAAAGGTACACATTGTTATACACTGATGTAAAAATAGTGCACATTGTTATACATTAATATAAAAAAACAACAACATTTCAATATAGATTAAAATAAAAAAAAAAATACATTACTATACATTTATATAAAATAGTACACATTGATATACATTAATATAAGACAAAACACATTGCTTTACAATTATTAAAGAAAAGTACTCATGCAAACATCTACTTAAACCAACTTTTAAAAAGTTCACATTATTACGAATAACTGCTACAGAATCTATTTTGCAAACTTCGAATAACTACGAAATTCTTCAACAAACCTCTTAAATGTTATTTAATTATGCATGTCACGTATAGCCTGAGTTAAATATACGGGAAAACAATACTGCGTGTATTTTCAACTCAATCTTTACAAACACTTACCCAAAACATTCTTCTGTCACAACATACATATGACCAATAACTTAAACAACAATATATGTATATATAAATATTTTGGCTACATCTTGAAATGTGTTTATGGTTTGATTTGAAAATATTTGTCCTTAATTCGATCTACAGGGGCTCCTAGTCCATTTAAGAATACTTGAAACGAACGAATTAATGTAACGTCATTCCTCGACATAATTTAATGTATTTGCAACAATGAATATACAAATATTTCCTCTCGAGTTGTCCATGTAATTATAAATTAAGGAATGTATCTCCCTCATGCAAAGCTCTGATTCCTTTCACGGATCTGGCTATACTTTTTGGACTTTTTGATTATAGCTCTTCATCTTTTATATAAGCTTTGGTTTTAAAATATTTTGGCCACGAGCATCACTGAAGAGACATGTATTGTCGAAATGCGCATCTGGTGCAGGAAAATTGGTACCGTAAATGTTATTTTGTTTGTTGTCTAATCCAACCTACCCTGTTATTGACTGCAAACCAGCGTTTTTACTATTAGAAAGTAACGGAAGTATGCATTAATTTTCGTGGAATTTATTTTCGCGATTTTCTTTAATCCCCATAAATAAGCGAAAATAAACACCCCTAAAAAAACGCTTTACGGTATGCAACAATACTAAAAGCAAATCAACATCTGTATATACAATTGAAAAAAATGATATTTTAAAACATGGTTCAAAAATTTGAATGGATTGCTCTTGTTATACCGGTAGTACCATTTTGTACTTTTGTTTTTATGGAGGGAAGCAGATTACATGGATTATTCAACATGCAATTAAAATAATTATGGTAAAATATGCGTTGTAAATGTTTGTTTAAATCAAAAAATTTGCATTTGTATCAATCATAAGTTTTTCCTCTTTTTCAAAGTTACTACCAATCTAATACAAGCTGGTAAAAAGATGAAATGTTGCTCGGAATAAATACTGTTGATAATTTGATCAATAAGTCATAAAATATTGTATAAAAATAATTATCAGGCAACCACTGTTTATGTCCACTATAAATATGTTTAGCCAGCATTAATTCAACAAGTTGTAAAATAAAGCACATCACAGCTAAAATTGCTACTGATGGACACCTTATTTTGTGAATAAAATATTAAACAATATAAAACCAAAAAGCCTCCAAACGTAAGAATTGTGTTGCCAATCAAAACATCAAGCATCTTCAAGTTGATAATGTCACTTTCAGAGAGTTCTTCTGTTCAAATTTGAATGATTCTTTTCAAAGTTGGGTTAAACAGTTCAAAATAGATCTCAAATTATATCTTTCATGATCTATTCTATGATTGACATGTCAGAAAATTGTCTTGGGTAGCATTGTCTGAAACTGTTTTAACATAGAACTGCTTGAAAATTCACAAAAATGTCAATCTTATTATTTGGTACGACAGATACGCCTTCAACTTCTGTCATACTCTGTTTCCAAAAGTTTCAGGAGATTAGTTCTAGAGCCGTTTGTTGTACAGTTTCTACCAGATTTTAAGTATGGTTAGAACTGATATCAAATGTATACCAATAATCTTACTGTAGACTTTTTTGAACGAAGCGTGAAAAACGAAGGATTACGGACAACAAATGTAGCATATAGTAAGTCACTCGTGGACCATTTCGAGTGATATATTTTTCACATATTATATACTCCATCTCTTTGAAGTGCATGTGGCTAATTTTTGATTTATGTTTTCAAGTTGTACATTTGCAGGGTGAATCGGATTTTGTACATACATACTGACGTATGTTTGATTTTGTACATCTTTTGACGAATGTCTGCCATAATCAACCGATCTTACGATCCCAGCATATACAGGTTGCTCGTAAAAATGTCGATTATGTTCTTGTCCTGACACTTTGTCCTTGTTAAAAAATATTGTCCCTTGATTTTTCTATTATTGTATTAATTTGCTGATGCTGTGCAATGGTATCTGGTCTTAAATAACCATCTGAGTAATAATGTTCTTTGTTGTTTGATATGTTGCATGGACTATTCTTAACTCCCAACATGTCTAAGTAAGGGTTGTGTAATTGTGTACCGAGGGCTAACGGTAACATGTCTGAGTAAGAGTTGTGTAATTGTGTCCTGAAGGCTAACGGGGTTAACGTTTCTGGTATTGCTGATTCGTCTATTTCGTTATATATACATTCACTTCCCTCTTCTGTTTGTTGATGTGTGATAGTAAATGATTTCAATTCATTCTTTGTACGTGGAGCTATTTTGAAAATCATTCCTTGTTTTATTCGAAAAATATACATCATGCCAAGACACATCAGAAGACCAAGGAATAGTAGGACAACCAACAATACGGTTTCCCGTACTGTCATCGCTGAAAAATTAGCATACATATCAAAATAAATTTCGTTTAATTGATGAATTCAAGTTATGTCATAAGGGTATATTAGATGGTCGCCTATAGCGGAAACAAACCTTCGGTCGTATCCTAGTTTTCAAATGTGATATGAACACATAATACAAAATAAGCCATTTAGAATATATGTTTAGTCATAAGAGAATTAAAATAAAAAGAATGCTTAGCCAATTTTTTAAACTTTTGCTTGGCAGCTATTTTCCCAAACACTAGCCAAAGTTCTATCGACAGATTTCTTATCTAAACTCACTGTATATGGGAAAATATCGACAAACAAGTGTACAGGAAGACATTACTTCAATCGTTTTAGACTTTGATAATCTAAATAGGTGTTTTTACAGGAAAGTTGAAGCACAAATATTTAAAGATAAAAATAACCTTTCAAGTATATGAAACCTATTAAACTTTGTTTTTTACTTTTGTTGTTTCATACGACTTACAATATTCTTGTATTGCTTTAAAAATAAAACCAGTAAAATGGAATTGAAAAAACAAGGAATATATCACATAATATAGTTTTGATATACATCAAACCAGATGCAATGCATCCTTTTTTACATAAGAAAATGCCTGAACCAAGTTTGGAATATGACAATTGCTATCAATTCGCTTGAAGTGTGAGCTCTTTATGATGTTATTTGCTGACTTTCTGTTAATAATGATCCTCGGAGCTCGGTATTTAAAACTTTAGATTATGGTTTTGAAACGAATAATCGATGGTATTGTCTAATTGTATATTTCATAACTCAAATATTACGTAACGTGGCGTAACGTGGCCAAGAGATATGTCGCATCGAGTTCAGAAAACAATATTTGCTTATTAAAATGCGCAGAAGTTCTTTCACGTTTAGAACATGTAGAACAATATTTAAAGATAATTTAATATATAAAGATAATTTATCGTACTTATTCCAATGATATTTCTAAGTGTACTTATTTATCGTACTTATATCAATGATATATCTAACATCTAAGATTATTGCAACATTGAAATATTTTGAAATAACCAACTGGAAGGGGATCCTCAAGGTACATTACGGACAACATTATGACATCATAAAAATGCATCAACGATAAAATAAAAATTAACCAAAAGCCTGACAAGGAGATGTCTGGATGTACTTAATCACCAGCTGACAGTCCTCTGGAGAAAAATGAGCACTACATATTATTCTGATTCTGAGCTGACAATTTTTTTTCTGAAATCCGTGCTTCGCAGAGAAACGACAAATACCAATAAGCAAGTCGTTGGTATTGCATCATAGGGAATTGAGCCTCTGTCTAGATGCGAAAGCGCAAGTACGAGATCATCGAGGAGTTTTTACAAAATAATGACAGTAATTTCTTATCTTATAAAAATGTCGTATTTTATATAACATAAAAGTGTGCATAAACATCATTAATGAGCCGAGTAATCTACACAACGTAATAATTTCAAGACTTAATAATTTCAAATATCAATTGTTTCAAATTGTGATCGTAGAAATACAATAACCTTTTTAGTCTGTGCAATTGTTTATTTGAAACATCAAAACAAATCGATAAAAATGCAAAACAAGTACAATGTTAAAATAAAATTAAATATAACATATATAACAAAGTACGATAAATGGCATTGTGAATTATTCACACAACTTTTATAAGATTCTAAATATGTTTTGATATAGAAAAACAAAAGCCATATGTATCTTTAACCACAGAGGCATACTTACACTTAGATATATCATCCGCTTCTTTGTTCGAATCAAATGCAGTGCTTCTCTTATAATCTACAAAAATAGATTTAATTTTATATTAAAATCATTTATATAAGTAATGCATTGTTATTTTAAATAAATGACTTATTTCTTATTTAAAAACGTTTAATTACATCTTATGTTATCATTCATACACAGCGAGACACGAAAACAATCTTGCTTCTTTTTTCAGTTCTGTGATACCTTCAAATCTATTGGTGTACTTTTCTTGGTTATATATTTGTGATATTTGAACATCGAGCATTTCTTAATGAGCCATGCCCAATCATTTCATATTTGTGTTAAAATTGATATGATGATTTCATTTGTCATTGATACTGTTTGCACGAAATATATGTGCATAGCAAAAATTCACTAATTAAAAAATCTAAATTCTTTTTTTGGATTATCAAGTGTTATGATTTGTGAACTCGAGAGCAAACTATATAAAAATCAAAACCTTATTAAAAAGTGCTGAGTGATTTTTGCAACTTTTCTTTTAATTTATCGTGTTTATTTGTGAAAGATACTTCGAAAAAAAAATATATGGAATTGTTCAATCAAGTATCAAGATTCTAAACAGACATTTAAATATAATACACGTGTATCACTTGTCATGGAACAAAAGGGAAACCAGTAATTAGTAACAAGATTATATACGACCTCATTCGGAAAAATGAATTGTTATGGTATCAGTGAGTATGCAACATAATTATTTTTTTTCAAACGTTAAATTATAAAAAGTTAATTGAAGTTCACGTAATACACAAAAGTAATTAAATTTTACCTGTTACCTGACTACCAGAAAAGTAGATTTCATTTGTTGCAGTAATGTCCGTTCTGTCTAAAATATATTAAAAAAAAATATAACATATATTGTACAATGCATATTGATTTATTAGACTTGTTCGTACTTTAAGTTATGCTCATACAAACATAATTAGATGCATCAGGTATTCAAATTATTTTGCTATCTTTGGTTAAACAAAAATAGAACTGATATCAACTATTGGAAAGCAAAGTAAACAATGTATTGGTGATAATTTTCTCCTATTCCCTTTCTCAAAACTGTTATAGAACAATTGTAAATTTAACAGTTTGAACAATTTATGAGACTCATGTAATTTTGAATGAAATATCTGAGTGATAGCACTAAGGATTGCGTGTTTTGTAAAGGTTATGGTACAGGTGAGTAATCAATATAACTGCCTTTTCTAGCTTGCAATACAAACAATTAATCGCTTACCTGTTGCATGAGTAACAGAAGAATAGTTTCTAAGTGTTACAGTCGTGTCCGTTCTGTCTAAAAATATTTAAAAAAAATACATTTAATATATTTTATTTTGGTTAATTAGACTTGTTCGTTTTTTTACCTGTTAGTTTCTCGAAATTCTGAATAGTACAACCAATACATCCCAGTTGGTACGATATTACAGGGCTTGTATCAAAAAACATTGTTACCTAGAGTGTAGCTGCTTTCAATGAATCTATTAAACAGTTATTTCCATGTAAAGACGTTAAAATATCCCTTCGTATATTGACCGGCCGCCATCACGAGTTGGATGACCATTATGGAATATCCGTTGCTGCATACAGTCCCATCTCCTTTTCTTCTAATGTGACGTACCGAATTAAACATGTTATCGGGTTTATACATGTCATACTAAAATGAGCGACACGATGGGTGCAAGATGTGGGGCAGGATCTGCTTACCCTTCTGGAGCACCTAAAATCATTCTCAGTTTTTAGTGGGGTTCGTGTCTTCAGTTTTGTCTTTTGTCCTTTGTGTTCTATTGATCGTATGTATGTCTTTTTTCTTTTTAGCCATGGATTTGTCTGTTCGTTTTTCCACTTATGAGTCCCTTTACTATCTTTCGCCTCTCTTTTGTGTTTATCTTCACTACAAAAATACACTTGATTGAGGTCTTGGATATTTGAATAAGGGAAACGATTGACCCAAAAGGATATTTTGTACATATTTTGTTATATATTTTGCACAAATTATTTTGCGTTATGCTTTTCCTAATATCGTTTTTGCATGCATAAAAAATACGTCTTACCATATTTAGGAACGCATCCTGACACATGATCACACCTGTGACGAAGAAAAATCAAATATGATTAGATATTTCTTATTTTTATATTTATAAAGGAATAAAAAACAAATGGACATTATTTTTCCCACAACTTACTAAACTATGACAGTGGAGAATGTAAAGGAGATATGTTACAGTAGAAAATTCTAATGAGACATGAAGGCATCATAATTATTATGCTGTCTTCGGAATTTGACGGACATCTTATTTATATGTTAATCTGCAATATGTCCAAAGCCAGTGAACATTATTGATCAATCATACAGGAAATATAACAAAAAATTACGGATAACAAATGTGTCCAGGTTTGTGATTGGATAACAACACAGAGATATCAGTATATATTCAGGAAACTGTCGGGTATAAACGATGCTATTATCCCCATTTGAACCTCAAAAACGTCATCATAACACCGGTTACTATGTGACGTAGTCAAAAGCTTTACAGAACACTAAGGAATGTCAGAGGTTCACATCAGTCCATTATAACAGGAAATATAACAAACTGTTTGTATTTATCATTTAATTTTCTTAATCAAAGGCAAAGCATGAATAAAAAAAAAACAATTACTGATTGACATGAAACATATAATTGAATTTTGTTCATTTACAATAAACATGATAAACACTTGATGTATTTTATCAGCAGTATTGGAACGATAATTATTTATCCTACAATAAGCCATTGTACTACACATAAAGTGTTTTACAAAAAATGTTTAATTTTTATAGTTATCATTTACAGTTATTTTGATTTTATGATTTTTTTCCATATTCAAAATGATAAATCTGTTTCTCTTGCACTCATCTGTATTTACTATGTATTTACATTATCCTTCCAGATGGATAACCTAATTTTCTTTTTAATAAAACTTCTTGTGATTCAAAGAGGTACAAGAATAACAAACAAGATAACTGTGCCTACTATTTTAAGTGTAAGAAATATAAGAAGGTCTGGTGTGAGTACAAACAAGACAACTCTCCATCTAAGTCATAATATTATATACATTTGATTTTGATCTTATAACCTTTCATTGGTATTACATCTGCATATGTCTGCACATTTTCTTCCATATTGATCATCGTTGCATTTTTTACACTTAACTCCAGTTGAATGGTGACCGATTGGACATTCTAAAAGATATTTGTTACATTAGTACATTCGTTATTTTTTTTAATTTATTAAAACACGAAGCAAGTTTAATATAGTATTGAAGTGATATAGGAAGTAAACACTTCTCTTTCGTATTACTCTTGTCATGTACACGAAACGTTTAAACAATTTACACTTACATTACAGATTGTCATCGGTAAACAAAATTCCATTTCAGGAAGTTAACCTATTGTAACATTTTTGTTATCGTACAGCTAAATCAATGTAACATCAAATAGGTAACTCACACTTTGAAGTTTGTGTCATTATGCAAACAATTAATTTTCTTTTATATATAACAATTTGATTAAACAAATTTGTTAAGGTCAACTAAACGTAGAAAAGGTGCATGTCTTACATCTCGATCGATAAGAGTAAAACGGATAACAGCACAAACAATAAAAGTCAAAGGCAAAAAGTAAACGTTATCTTAAAGAGGGAATTCAATCAAAGTGCATGATAATAGATATATCTTCATGCGTTTGACCTTACCAACACAGACTCCATTCTTCTTATGAAAATTGTCACAACAAAACGTCACTGGTTTACTTCTGTGTGTATTGCCTTCTTCAAATCTGAATGAAAAGTGATTAATATAGATATAAAAAAAAACATATTTTGTCGATATCTACAATTTTATAGTCTTAACTTAGACCAAATATATCCTATCAAAAGACAAATGAAGTTTACTAGTTACAAATGCATATCGCTTATATCAAATGCATAAGAGGATATAACTGTCATATAGAGGACTCGGATCTCGTCGGTAAGAATTATTCATTTCTCTCAATATCCGTAGAAAATATTGAGCATTTTGTAAAAAATATTGAGCATTTTGTAAAAATTATTTATCATTTTGTAGAAAATATTGAGCATTTAGTTAAAATTAATTTGTCTGTTATTTTTCATTTGCAAAAAATAGTGCTGACAATAAATTCAGTCTTCAGGAGAATGACTCTTACAAAGTTAACTGTTCGGTATAACAGTGTCAGTTTTAAAATTGACTTTTTTTCTCAATCGATTTATAACTTTTGAACACCGGTATACTACTGCTACCTTTATTTAACATCGTAAAAACCAAAAAAAAAATATATAGAAAATATATATAGCATCTTTTGAAACAACGATACATTGCAAGAACAAACAAAAAGATAGAAGACAAAATTGTTAAAAACCAATTGTCAGAGAACAACTGAAGGTCTTTTCATATCAATTTCTGATTATATTTCCAGTTTACTTGAAGTTACTATTGGGGTCGAATCATATATTTATTTATGCTGATTCAGTCAATTTATGGTTCTATAAACTTTTGTGTGAAATAAGAGAGATGACTTGCTACATCCGGTCTCAGAATATAACGCTATTCACACAGGTTACATAAATATAAATACTTTTCCCTGAAATAAGGAAGATAATTGCCAACATTCCGCTTAAAACATATCCTTCAAGTAACACTAGATAGCAGTATTCAAATTTATTCAAATTAATACGATTTCTATATATTTGTGTTTGTAATCAGTGAGAAAATTAGCCACTTTCAGTTATTTGAGATATTTTCTAGTTTCAAATGATAGGTTTATTTATGCATTTATAAAAAGAATATGTTTTAGGTACTTTCCCATGAAATATGTGAAAAAATGGCTACTCTCGGTAAACACTAGGTCACTTCCGATTCTCATTTTTTTTAAGGTCACATATCACTAATCATTTTGCAAAAGACACTATGTCTTTATCATGTACCAATTTGAGGTAATAATCAAATAATCTTAAATTACAGCATTTCAGAGCCAATAACCCCTATCAGTTGTTTCAGACTAAATGTATTATAACTTCATCACAATAAAGCAAACACTTTTACAAGTGAGGTCTTTCCACTTGTCTTGGAAAAAAAATATGGTTTTGCTTTTATTATTATTAGTTTTCCTATTCTTTTTTTTCAGCCACTTTTATTTCTTGTGTGAATTAATGTTTCGCATGATGTCCCTTAGATGTATGGTATATGACATCGTACAGTATAAGTGCCTTTGAAAATGACAGTGATAATACAATACTTTTTTGTAGGCGTTATCTCCCAGAACTCTGTTTTCCTTGTGACTGCATGCGCCTCCTCCAAAAAGTAGCAAATTATATCCTTTTTACATAAATGTATACGAACTATATATTTTTGAAATCAGTTGAAATAAACCTATCATTTGACGCCGGAAGTGACATTTTCTAAATCAAAATTGAAAACATGATATTGACTTTTGACTTTGACCTCAAATCATTTTTGTTAACTAATGACCTCAAAACAAAATGCCTTCGTGTGATACATTTACATACATGCATTAATTGTGTCAAATACAGGAGGGGATAAATTGAAAAATTTGAGCAAACGCAATGCGTCCTTAGAAAATGGTAGTGTTTAGAAGACGCCTGCACGACTCAAATGAATTAATTAAATATATGAAAAATAGGTCAACAAAAACATAAATAAATAAACAATATTCGAAATCAAACCTAGTACGACTTCTCGCATTCGTTGCAAGTACGCTACCGCGTAACCACAGTGACGGTGTAATTTTTGATGTGGGCACATTAAAAAAAAATCCTAATAAAAACCAGGATGTTTCAATAATAGAAAATAAAAATGCCTGACTATAGTCTATCACTGTAATACTTGTTTTTAGTTGTGAAACTCTTTGATGACAATTAATGAAATCTGCGTACGTTTAGATTTCTACATAGGTCAAACTTCTTGGCAAGTACTATTGTTCGTGGGTTATAAATTTTCGTGGTTTTCGAATAATGCAAATTCTTTCAATTTCAGTCATAGAAAAATCCCAAGAATTGGAAGACTACATATGGATACGGACATAAGATAACGTAAAATGAAATAGATAAACAACTTCACACCGGATTTTACCCATTTAATCTTTTAAAAATCGAGACTGTATGACGCTTAACCTTTTAATTCTCGTGTAAAATAAGTTTTGATAGCTAAAAGTCAGATTTCCGGTGATAATATGGGATAATGAAGTATTTAATTTATTTGTTCATAATTCTCATACGAAAAAAAAATATAATATGTTAATTCATTTTGGAGCTGCTTTTGTTTTATATAACATATTTTTGATATAGATAATTCAACCTATGCTAACATGGTATAATCAACCTATGTCAACATTTGAAAAATATATATTCACCGCAATCTATGCCTACAAACAGAATACAAATATAACAATAAAAAATTAATCACCTGTTTAATACAGTCAGTATTTTAAAACATTTAAACTTACTCCTTCAGTTAAAAACAACAACATTTTTACTTATTATGAATTACTATTATACTAGTAGTATATTCATTTGGTCAATTAACTTTAGATGACTAAGGGTAAGTTCAGCCCTTCGATGGTGTAAATTTCCTTTAAAAATTGTGTATGGTGTAATGGTGTATGGCATATGGTGCGAAAATCAAGTATTTGGTGATCCAGTGCTACCTTACCTCATCCTTCATTATCTAACGTCGTAACACAGTACGTGACATAGAGACATATCCTCATTATTAAATGTTGTACATTGGACTATAATGATTGGTTTATACACTCACTTCATTTAAACTTTGATGGAAAGTTTTCACACTGGCCATCACACCACATCTATAAAGCTTATATGTAAAAATAAAACAGAACAAAAATAATGCAGTTTGAATGCCTTCTAAGGCATTCAGCAAACTAATTCCAACGAGCACCTATGTCTGCTTTCGTCTAGGCGAATTCAAACCAACATCGATCGGGGTTTGGAAGAGCCTCACATTGTTAAAAGTTAGTAATTCCGGTTTTATTGACTGTACTATACTTTTTGAAACTTTATTTTCTCCGAACAATATTTGTTACTGTTCATTTCATCTGGAATGACGTTGGAAGTCTCAAATTTCAATAGCAACATTCCTATCAGATGCACGCTGGTTTAAACTTGCAATTTTGGCTTTGAAGACTGATATCGTAAGTTCAACTGCTTTGACTAAGTTTACAGATAAACTTTTACAATAAAATACAGAAAAGGGGTCACCCACACAATCTCGAATACCTTGACAAGAAAGTGATTTGAGACGATTTTTCTCAACGAACTGTACAGTGATTATTTAAAAACGAACAACGAACGCGATTCAGTTGGTGAAACGAACAATACAGTAAGAGAAAACTTATTTAGTATGATATTGCGTGTATTATAAGTTCTAGGGAACATTTGAAGGCACGTAGTAATTCAACGTATAGCTATTTAGTATTGATTTAGGTATTAATAAGCAAAAGATATTCAGCATTGTCTATCTCATAAAACGTATGAAATTGGATCATGTTTGTGCGTTTTTCGGTTAGCCGTTTTATCAAACGTTCTATGCAATATCTATAACAACTATCTTTCATCTTGTTATAGTATTAAAACATTTAACTTTTCTACTCTTTACACAAGTATTCCACATTCCAAACTGAAAGAGTTAGTATTACTTTGCTGCATAAAAAAAAAATGGCCAACGTAGATACAAGTATCTTTTCTTAGGGAGGGATAAATCATACTTTGTAAAGGATCACTATGATTTAAACAAAAAAATCTCTGAAACTGATATTATCAAGATGCTTGATTTCTTGATTGACAACATAGTTTGTACGTTCGGAGGACGTATTTTTCAAGACTGTCGGCATTCCAATGGGAACAAATTGTGCCCCTCTACTTGCCGACTTGTTTCTTTATTATTATGAGGCTGATACCATGCAGCAACTTCTTAGAAAGAGCGATATCCTGTAACTCTATATAGCTACTTTCCGGTACATAGATGATGTTCCTGCACTAAATAATTCAACATTTGGTGACTATGTGGAACGCATCTATCCCATCGACCTAGAGATAAAGGATACTAGAGATACAGTTAAGTCGGCCTCATATCTTGACTTACATCTAGAAAATTGACAATGAGTGTCGGTTGAAAACAAAACTTTACGAAAAACGAAATGATTTCAGCTTTCCAATTGTGAACTTTCCATTTCTAAGTAGCAATATTCCAGCAGCTCCTGCATACGGGGTATATATATCCCAATTGATACGATATTCCCGTGCTTGCATTTCCTATCATGATTTTCTTGGTAGAGGGTTGCTGCTCACAAGGAAGCTATTAAACCAAGAGTTCAAAATGGTAAAGTTGAATCATCCCTTCGTAAATTTAACGGACGCCATCACGAGTTGGTTGACCGATATGGAATAACCGTTTCACAAATGATATCGGATATGTAGAGGTATCAGAGGTTCGCTACTCTGTTTCAAAATAACAAGCTTTTCGAAAAAATGTAATAAATTTATAGAAATTAGATAAAGGAATTAAAAAAGCAGGAAAAATAGAATCCGTGTGTTTGTTTTTTTAGATATAAGCCATTCGAAATCTAATGGGATATGATATAGAGTTTTTATGCATTTAACATTAGAACCTTTTTTGCTTCAAAAGCTATGAAAAAATATTAAGGATTGTATGAGATTTTTAAAATGGCTTTTAAAAATATAAAATTAATAAGAAAGGAAAAGGCAATGGGTTAAGCGGGCCAAACCTATTAAGGCACTATACATGGATAAACCTATTAAATGTTTCTGACAATCTGTCAAAAAATCAGAAACTGGATTCTTACTGACGGACATATTTCGTCGTCAAATCCTTTCGTACTGATATTGCATAAAACATACCTTCTGTATTCTTGACAAACTCCATGTTTGAGACTTCTAATGTGTACAGCACATAAAATAATAAAAACACTAAAACAGAATATCCATTCCATACTGTTAAGGAGAAAATGAAATTATAAATACGCATTAATTTCTAGGAAATAAACAATACATATATGTGTCATTATGTATATACGGAAATAATTCTATTTATAAATGTCAAATGTCAAATCAGCTATTGCTACTGTTATTGTCCCTTACCCTAGTAACTTTAAATTATCTGTCCCACTTTTGGTGTTGATTTAGATTGAATTTTAAACTTCAATGCTACTCATATACTAGAAACAGAAGAAATATGAAAAAATGGCCGAAACTATCACTTACAAAAATGTACCCCGTTTGATAAAATAACAATTACATAAATGACATAGTCGTTACTCATATCATTTATTTGGGATGCAAAGCCAAACTGGCACAATCATCAAAGTCTGGGCATACGTATGAGAGGAAGAGATAGATATTGCCTCAAAAGATGTATGCCACAGACCGTAAGAGAGTGCTGGAGATGTACTCCGGTATGTCACAAATCCCAACTTTATTATTGCCGACTTGTCAAAATTAAGAGATTCACCACGTAGACATGGCTTCTAAAATGGCCATAGAACGTATATCCTAGACCTGCTAGATTTTGCGTCAAAGGGTTGGATAGTACTCCTGTATTTCTTGGTCCAATTTTAATATTGTCGACTGGTTAAACTAAGAGATCCTCCGTGTGGGCGCTAAAACACGGCGTATAAATAGATAGACCTATAAAATATTATAAAGCGCTATAGTTTATACCCAAGAAACCGACACATTTTCCAGTGTTCATGATTATATTACTATGCCTCGTTCACACTTATATTGAATTCGAATTGTTGGGGTTCAAAATTCAAAATACATAAACACCCTACATGCTTAGTTGAGTTAGGCCCATTCGGGATATGATGGGGTTCAAAGTTGCTGTTAAGATATAAACTACATAGACATACAACTTTCTTTCGGTAAGCCTCGCCAGCTCCGAATGGCAAATTTCATTACCGGATATTGCTCAAACGAAAGGTAACAATTTAGAGAAGTCCGGACTAAGATATTTTTTAGGGAGTTAGTCCAATTCGGGGATTGTTGGGGTTTAAAATTGCTGTTTAAAAAATACATAAACACCCTACATTCTTTCGATAAGCCTCACCAGATATGGCCCAGATGAAAGGTAATAACTAAAGAAATTTGAAGGCCCCACAGAAAGAAAATTCCGATGAGGGGGATGGGGGTAGTTACGCAAATCCGGGAATTGTTGGGGTTTAAAATTGCTGTTCAAAAGAAAATTACGTAGACTTTCCACATTTTTTCGGTGGGCGTCGTCAGCTCCGTATGGCAAAATTCTTTACCGGACGTGACTTAAATGAAAGGTAATAACTTATGGAACGCGCCATTGAAATCTTCTCTTTATTTGGACTAAGGCCCATTCAGAAATTGTTGAGGTTCGAAATTGCTAATAAAAAAATACGTAAACACCTTACATCCTTTCGATAAATCTCGCAAACTTTGTATGGCCAAGTTTTTTTTTACCTGACATGGCTCAAACAAAAGGTTATGGTTTAGGGAAGTCCCACTGAAATCTTTTTTTGGGAGTAAGCCCTATTCGGGAATGATTGGGGTTCACAAAGGCTGTTAAGGAAATACATGGACGCCCTACATTCATTTGGTCATTATCGCCAGCTCCATACGACAAAGTTCTTAACCGGACATGGCACAAAAGGTAATAATTTGAGGAAATCCCCACTAATTTTTTTTTGGGGGGGGGGGGAATTAGACCCATTCGGGAATTGTTAGGGATCAATTTTTCTGTTTTTTTTTATGTAGACACCCTGAATTCTTCCGATAAGCCTCACCAGCTCCGTACGGCAGAGTTCTTCACTGGACGTGGTTCAAACGAAAGTTTAAAATAGCTGAGGTAAGGCCATACTGAAATATTTTCGTGGGAGTAAGGCCCACTTGGTAATTGTTGGGGTTCAAAGTTGCTTTTAAAATATAAACTACATTATTTCGGTAAGCCTTACATGCTCCGTACACTAAATTTCTTTACCAAAAATGGCTGAAATGATCGATAAATAATAACTCATAAAATGTCCTACCGAAAATATGTTGGGGGTTAGGGCAATTCGGGAATTGTTGTGGTTCAAAGTTGCTATTAAAAAAACGTGAACAACCTACATTCTTTCGATAAGTCTCGCCTTCTCCTTACGGGAAAGATCTGTACCTGACATGGCTCAAACGAAAGGTATAATTGATTAAGGGAATTTTCCACTGAAATCTTCTTTTTTTTTTAGAGTAAGGCCCATTCGGGAATTGTTGGGGTTCAAATTGCTGTTAAAAAAATATTTGGACACCCTTCATTCTTCCAGTAAGGCTTGCAGGCTCCGTACGACAAAGTTCTTTACCGGACATGACTAAAAAAAAGATAATAATCTAGTTAAACACTGAAATATTGTTTTGTTGCTAGATAAATTCAACTCATATTGTGATGTCTGGGATATGAAAATTAATGTAGAAAAAAACAAAAAATGTCATTTTAATATTGGAAGGTAACCCAAAAATCTTAGTTTTACATCTGATAATTCGGTCATAGATATTGTTCAAGTATCTTGGGGTGTATTTTTTTCACGAAATGGCATGTTTAAACACTGTAGAATCTATAATACTAAAATTACGAGGTCCAATTTGTCAGCCGTCATCACGTAAAAACGACGAATCAAAGAATTCAGCTTTATATATAACTAATATAGTACAAAGGTGTAGATTAAAAATTACACCACTCCAGGCCCCTTTGTTTTCCACGTAATTAATATTGCCAATAATTAAGAAGTTCCGGGTCGAGTCCGATACCGATACCAATAGTATATTCACCTGTTACCTATTACATTATCTGTACGTTCCGCATCTAACAGGTGCACCACCAAACGGTGTATTTAGGATTATGCTATATACACGGATCATAATCACAGGGTTGACACTACTAAATTTAATCATTGTCAAATTGTTACCTATTGTAGTATTTTCATCAGTAAGACTTTCTAAGATAACAATACGAATACTAAAAATCTGGACTTAAAATAAGGTGTATATAGGAACCGTTTTCAATTTGTTAGCGGGCATGACATAAAACAGTGAATCAAATAATCCAACTTTATTTATAACTAACATAGGACAATGCTGTAGCAGTTGATTAAAAATTACTCCATTCCAGGACCTTTGGTTATCCAAATAATTAATATAACCAATAATTGATAAGTTCCAGTTCGACGGGTTCAAACAGAAAGATTTGAAAGCAGAGAAAACTGTGTATCTTATTATCGGCATGACTTACTAAAATAATACTAAAATAAGGCTTGCGCATAGTTATATACTTTAATTCAGCCACGGACCCGCGATATCACGGGTGTGTTCTAGTATATATTATTATGATGACGAAAAGTCATTATATAGGCCGAGTTCACTGGTAACGCTACAGTCCAATTCACGTGAAGGCACTAGTACGGAGCCCTGCTAGGGACATGCAAAGAAAAAAAATTACATTGTGCGCACAAAATAATATAGTGTGCGCACAATTTAAATATATTGTGCGCACAACTTAAATATATTGTGCGCACAAAATAATATCGTGTGCGCACAAAATAATATCTTGTGTGCACAACTTAAATATATTGTGCGCTCAATTTAAATATATTGTGCGCACAACATAATATATTGTGCGCACAACTTAAATATATTGTGCGCACAAAATAATATCGTGTGCGCACAAAATAATATCTTGTGCACACAACATAATATATTGTGCGCTCAATTTAAATATAGTGTGCGCACAACATAATATACTGTGCGCACAATATAATATAATGTGCGCACAATATAATATAATGTGCGCACGACATAATATAATGTGCGCACAAAATGTTATTCAAATTCATTCAGCGCTGATGGTACGGCGACTAATATCTTTTCTTAAAAGTGAAAGAATGGAGAAATACATACGGGTTTATTTCGAAATGGGACTCGATTATATGGAAATACTGGCACTTTAAGCAAAACATCATCACTACATTATTTCTTATCGACACCTGAAACGAATATTGAAGAAGCTACGTTTATTTCGCCGAAAACACTACACGCCACTTGAAGATGTCGTTGCTTTTATCAAAGACAACATTAAAGGATCTGGAAGGCTTCATGGTTATCGCTGGATGTTTATGAAGTGTAGACAAGCAGGTTTAACTATACAAAAAGAGTATGTGCGAATTATAATGCAAATTATAAACCCTGAAGGAGTTGAAATGCAACGAAAAGGTCGATTACATAGGAGAGAATATTGTTCGAAAGGGCCAAACTTTATATGGCATTTGGATTCCTATGATAAACTTAAACCTTTTGGAATATGCATAAATGGATGCATAGATGGCTTTTCTAGACTGATAATATGGTTGGAGGCAGGACAGACTAGTAGTGACCCTCGGGTTATTTCTGGGTATTTTGTCAAAGCTATTCTTCGGAAGGGAGGACCTATGGTGATAAGAGGAGATCTTGGTACCGAAAATAGTAAGGTCGCTGAAATGCAGTCTTTTTTACGACGCAATGATAATGATACGTATGCTCGAAATAACAGTGCGTTTCTTTACGGCACAAGCCAACATATCAACGAATTGAATCATGGTGGGGAATTTATAGAAAAGAAAACTCACAGTTTTGGATGACATTTTTTAAAGATATGAAAGAGGATGGATTATTTTCAGGAGATCATCTTCATAAAAACTTGATAAGGTTCTGTTTCCTGAGACTGATTCAGGTACTTATTTTCGAACAAAATTATCCTTCCTATTTCCCTATTTTAACGCTAATATAATTATATAGACCAAGCAAAACAAAGGAAAATTGTTTACGTCCACAGTTAATGTAATTGTGGATAAATAAAAAGAAGTCATAATAGTGACTTATGTACCCATCAATGCATGGGCATAGACCAAATAAACGCCCTTTAAACTTCTATCCGCCCTCATGTCCAATTTGAATGCTTCAACTCAGTGGCGGATCCAGGGGGGGGGGGGTTCCGGGGGTGCGCACCCCCCTTTATTTTTGCCGATCAATGCATTTGTATCGGGACATATGTTTTGCACCCCCCTTGCACCCCCCCCCTTTGCCCTGGGTTAGCACCCCCCCTTTCGAAAATTCCTGCATCCGCCCCTGCAACTTAAGTCCGTTTATCTGTTCATTTATACCTTTTTAAGGCTAGTCATTTGTTTTAAACTTCAATATTTGTTTGTTTAACTGTTATTATACATAAGAATAAAACCTCTCTGAAAAACAAATCAAATGTCATTACAAGGCAGATTAGTACTCCCGACATGAAATTCATTTATAGTGAGGAGATTAATTGTTTTTATTTGAAAAAAAAAACACTGTAAAGAAATGTATATACTATAGCATATACTTCTGTTTATTTACGTTAAGCAGACAGCAACTTAACTGCTTTATAAAGCTATCATAAAATTCTTTTCACTTAGATAATAATTGTGAACTAAAGACTATAATACGAACATATTTTGTGCAATAAAAATGTTATCCAAATTTTACAATGTCAACATCAGCCTTAAAATATATGCTTTAATATTATACATAATGTCACCTTCGAAAATATTCGTACCATCTCATGTCTTTGCATATAAAGTGTTTTATACACGAAAATTCATCGACTGAAACCTGAAACTAATTATTTATTTTCAATTCCAGAAAGAACTTTTAGAGGTTGTAAGTATTTGGAACGCCCATAAAATCAGAAAAAATAATAAACAACATGGTGTGTATGGACGACCGTATGTACTCTACTCGGATCCTGAAGTGTACGGAACAAGTGATTATGTTACTAGCCCTGACATCGATGAAGTTGAAATTTGTTTAGAGCAATCTACGTATTGTAGTCTACCCTGCGATGAAGACATTTACGATCTCGCAAACTTATACATGGAAGAATTAGGACATAGTTTACCAACAGATGCTTTTGAAGCTGCCACTTTGTATCGGTGTTTACTGGAACGATTTGAAACGGACTTAGCATTACAGTGATATCACTATCAAACTTATGTAGACTTCGATATTATGATTATTTTTTCTCTGGTAACATGTACAATTTTAAAATTATATTTGTGTTTATGCATTTTACTTTATGTCTGGTTTCGTTATAGTCCGAGATTACTCTGACGTCCAACGGCTTTTTTGCCAGACAAGCGACCGTCCCACGGCCCCATCTTGTCTGGCAAAACAGCCGTTGTACGTCAGAGTAATCTCGGACTAGTTTCGTTAATGTTGATTGACACAAGACTTACATGCTGCTCAATTTACGACATTAATTTTGTTATGCCACGTCGACGATATATTTAAGATGGTTATTATATTCAAAAGTCTTGGGTCCGTCCGTCTCTTTTTAGAATAAATGTTTTTAGTCATAGTAGTTTATGTGATATAGATACAATGGATAAGCGTTGATTCTTGAAAAAGAAACCATGAGCCCGCAGGTTATAAAGTCTTCAACTGAAATAAATTCTGTGATTTCTCTGAAGATGTCATCGGCAAAGTGTAACATATATAAAGTTAGCCAAATCGAATTAATACTTAGTTCACATATCAAAAGATTACTTTTATGTTTGATCATGTAAAAGTACGAGTTTGACCCAAAACTTACTGTTCATCAGTAGTGAAATGTGACTGTGTGATCAGTCGAAGGAGTTTACCATAAATGCTCACAACAAGGTAAAACTGAGTACATATATAATTCAGAAGATGAAATATGAGTGCCAATGAGACAACTCTCCATCCATGTCACAATTTATTAAAAGTTAAAAATTATAGGTTTAGATACGGTCTTCATCACGGAGCGTTGGCTCACATCGAATAGCAAACTTTAAAGGTTCTCAAAATGACTAGTGTAAGACAACTTAAACAGGAAAATCAACTGTCTAATCTATAAAGAAAACTAGGATCACTTATGATCACATCAACAAACGACACTCAACAGGATCCTGAACAGCATTCTAATTATGATGAAAACTTTGTAAGAATTGTGTGAAATGTTTCAGGTCATGTTTTAGTTTCATTCTGGTTAATATGATAGATATTACAATAGGTCACAAGTATCTATTTTTTTATCGATCTACGATAAATTTGTACAAAAGTTGTCAGTATACATTTTGAAACTGTAACAAAGCAATTTAGGAACAGTCAATGAAAATGTATACCTCAGTAGCATATTTTGAAAAAAAGACACAATTATGAATCGTTTTTCCCCAAATATGGTCCCTTTTGGTTCATCATTTATTCAAATACTTTTGGTGCGATTGATCGCGATCAATGAGACAAATTAACTGCATATCCATCATATCCCATAAAAAGAAAAAATCAACGAAACCAATTTTGACAGACGTTTATCGATGCAAGCCTTTAATTCCGGAATCCTGACTTTAAGCAGGCAAACATAAAATGTCATAGTTTAAACATGTTTATGAACGAGCAATCATCCACACAACTGTGACAAAACTGAATCAGCACAAAACAAGAATAACTTGTTGAAAACGGATTTATTTATGAAATGAAAAAAAAGGCACAGAACTTGTAATAAATAAACCCAATAAAGTACTGAAAACTAGTTTAAATTCAATTGCAAAAAATGGAAATCATTTTCCCTAGTCTAAGATATTATCAATAAGCATACACAGATATAATGAAAAAACAAGAGTGGCTATATTTTTATACCTTATGTTGTCTGCTGTATGGTCGGGTTGCTGTCGCTTTGACACATTTCCTTTCTCAATTTTATTTATAAGATATTTTATATATAAATCACAAAAAGTTAACTTTGCAGGACCACTGAACCAGGATCCCTTACCGAAAAATCAGCCTTCTGGCAAACTGTTGGTGCCGCAAACACTGCGGTACGGTTGTTGCAAATAGTTTGCCGTAACTTCACCACGACTTTTTACCATGCAAACGAAGGTTGCAGCAGAACTGCCGCTAAGTTTTATAGCCTTACATAGTTTGTGATGAATTTCTGGCGACTATTTGTGGTGAACCTCCGGCAAACTTTGATCTATAGCCTGATAAAGTTTGTGGCGAACTTCTGGGAATTTTTGTGGTGAATCTCCGGCAAACTTTTAAAGCCTTGTATAGTTTGCGGTGAACTTCTGACAAAGCAAATGATAATGATGCCTTATGACCACCTTTCTGTTGATTCTTTTTCAAAACTGCACTTCTTATTCAAAATGATGCACATGAAGATCAACATTTAATTAATTATTATGACCAAAATTATTAGTATGCAAAAACTGTCTAAATTAACTTACAAAGAGATGATCAATGATGAATGGCCTGTTCCAGGAACTAATTGAATCATATGTAGCTCAGACATCAATCATATATAACATCCGTTTACTTTTTACATGAAAACACCAACATTAAAACTTCCCTCCTATTTCAAATTCAAAGAAGCAGCAAGTCTGACTTTAGTACATGGAGCATGCTCAGTATGCGGCGAAGGATTGCTTTAAAGTTTGTTTACAAAGTTCCTTCAAATTTAAGAAAGTTAAGAGTTTGCAGCAACATTGCGGCAACTTTTACATATATTTGCCGGAAGGTCGCCTCTAGTGGCGAACACTGGTGAACAACTTTCAGGTCTTCTTGCAACAATGTTTCTCTTTTCATAAGAGATAATGAGAACAAGGTCAGATGCCTGCCAGTTGGAAACCTTGGGTAAAATCATTCCATACAACCAAATATAGAGGGCCTATTATCACGAAAACATAACAGTCTAACACAAGGATCTTGCTAGATATGCATACACCAAATATAGTCATCCTTTTTCTTATAAAAAGAGATAAATTAACATAAATAGTTTCCAAGTAGTCACTTTAATTCGTACATACAGTGGAGATCACTTCTAACCTCTCATTAGAACTGTCAGAATATTCTGTCATAGAACTGTTCTAACCTGTCCTAGAACAGTTCTAGCTAGAACAGTTCTACCCTAGAACTGTTCTAGGTAGAACTGTCAGGATCAGTTCTAGGTAGAACTGACTAAATCAGTTCTAGGTAGAACTGTCAGGATCAGTTCTAGGGTAGAACTGTCTAAAACTGTTCTAGGTAGAACTGACCAAATCAGTTCTAACCGTAGAACTGTCAGCAGAACTGACTAAATCAGTCAGGACTGTAGAACAGTTCTAAATGACGTCACTGCAGAAAGGGCAATTTAGAATTTAGAAGAAAAAATCAGTTCCAATTACTTTACTATATATAATAGCAGATGTTTCTATATTTTTTACTGATCAAAAGTTACATGTACAAATATCGAAGTGGATAGGTTATCCAACTCATCGGAGAAATATTTTTATGAAATTGCAAATGAAACATCATTGTTTACGTTTCTTCGTTCCCCGTTTTTAACAGTCTCTTCGTAAATATAACTCTGCATTTAATTCAAGTAAATTTAATCTTAATTTACCTTGTTTGCCTTGGATTAACATTCATGATTTAAGATTCTGTTTTGACAAATGTTCAAACGAAAATTGTACAGTGGATGAATTATGGGATATCATAGTAATGAACACAGAGTTGTTAAACGCAAGAAATCTATGTACATTTGCGCTGCTCGAGGTCTCGGATTTGCATTATCTCGTTGCCAAACTTATCCATAACGATAATGAATAATATCTGGGAGTCTGGAACGTCAGAAAAATATACTCGATCTGAACATGAATGAAATATTTGCCACTGGACGTAAGGCTACAAACAAAACCAATCATTTTCCTTCTTCAAATTATATTAACAGTAAAGTCAGTATACCTTTCCAAGAAGAGAACTTCTCATACATGTACTTTTCATTTTAAAATAAAGTATATGAATCAGTGATGTGAGTGTTGGATGATGCCGTTGAATAGTTTTGTTTAAAAAAAAACCATCATGAACTACAGACTTAAAAAGTCACTTTTTGTGACGGTTCATTATTTAATAATTTAAGTTTGGATGTAACGGGTCTTCTGTCGTTATTGTGTTATCAGCGCCCATAGACATAAGTTAGTCATGTGACCGTAATGTCATCAACGTTTTTTCATGGTTTGGCAAGGTTTAAAATGGAATTTAGAATTAAATTATAAGAAATGACTTATCATTTTTTTCTGTCTATATATATATAGATTCGAAATAACATAAAAAATGTGGTGCACAATATTAAAAAAACCCGCTTCGCACATTTTTACATTAAAAAAAGCAAAATGATCAGTTTTGGCTGATGCAGTCATATATGGTCAGATTTGGTTGATGCTGTCAAATATGGTCAGTTTTGATTGATGCAAACACATATTTTTGTTACATGAGTCAGTCTGAGGTATGAAAACTACTGATGTTTGTTCAATTTCCACTATTGCAGTAATTTATATATACTACAGTAAAAAAAAATTTAACTGAAGTACTGTGCAACTACATGTATATAGACTCACATAAAAAAAAGCAAATATGGTCAGTTTTGGTTGATGTGGTCAAAAGATTTTATTATACAACTCAGTCTGAAGTATGAAAACTACTGATATTTGTTTACGATTCAATACTTTGAATAAAAAGAGGACATGCTGGCACTATTAATTCATGCGAACAAAATGTTTAGGTCATTGTTTTCCAATATTGCTGTAACTTGTATATTACAGTCCCTCTTGACCTAAAATTATAACTGAATTGCTGTACAGCTATATAGATTTGCAGAAAGAAAGAGCAAATACGGTCAGTTAAGATTGATGCGGTCAAAATATTTTATTACACGACTCAGTCTGAAGTATGAAAACTACTGATATTTGTTTACGATTCAATACTTTAAATAAAAAGAGGATATGCTGGCACTATAAATTCCTGCGAACAAAATTTTGAGGTCATTGTTTTCCAATATTGCTATAACTTGTATATATTACAGTCCCTCTTGACCTAAAATTATAACTGAATTACTGTACAGCTATATAGATTTGCAGAACGAAACAGCAAATAAGGTCAGTTTAGATTGATGCGGTCAAAAGATTTTATTACACGACTCAGTCTGAAGTATGAAAACTACTGATATTTGTTTACGATTCAATACTTTGAATAAAAAGAGGACATGCTGGCACTATAAATTCATGCGTACAAAATTTTGAGGTCATTGTTTTCCAATATTGCTATAACTTGTATATATTACAGTCCCTCTTGACCTAAAATTATAACTGAATTACTGTACAGCACCCTGACGTCCAGTGGCAAATATTTCATTCATGTTCAGATCGAGTATATTTTTCTGACGTTCCATGACGTATAAATCAATTCTAGCCGTAGAATTTATAAATCAATTCTGGCCGTAGAATTTGTAATCAATTCTAACCGCAGAACTGTTCTAGAAGTAGAACTGACCAAAGATTTGGTCAGTTCTAGGTAGAACTGTCTAAAACTGTTCTAGTGTAGAACTGTCAGGGTCAGTTCTAGGTAGAACTGTCCAAATCAGTTCTAGGTAGAACTGACCAAATCAGTTCTAGCTAGAACAGTTCTAACCTAGATCTGACTAAAAGGTGTCAGGCTGACAGTTCTACGTACTGTCCTAGAACAGTTCTCCTGACAGATTATGACAGATTTAATGAGAGGTTAGAAGTGATCTCCACTGTAGGTGTATGTCCAGACTACTCAGTGAACAATATTTTCTACGTAGTCAAGTTCGTCGCTTGTTGTTAGCAAATGCGTGTAAAAGAACTTAAATTTTACTTTTATTTTATCATACTATTGCTTGTATTTGTCTGGAGTGTCATTATGATAAAATAGGGTTCGTCTTCACCGTTTGACCAAACCATGTACTTTTCTACATTGGCTAGATGTATAGGGGGAGGGTTGAGATCTAATAAACATGTTTAACCCCGCCGCAATTTTGCGCCTGTCCCAAGTCAGGAGCCTCTGGCCTTTGTTAGTCTTGTATGATTTTTAATTTTAGTTTCTTGTGTATAATTCGGAGTTTAGTATGACGTCCATTATCACTGTACTAGTATACATATTTTTTAGGGGCCATCTGAATGACACCTACGGGTGCGTGAATTCTCGCTACATTGAAGACTCATTGGTGGGCTTCGGCTGTTGTCTGCTCTATGGTCGGGTTGTTGTCGCTTTGACACATTCACCATTTCCTTTCTCAATTTTTACTTTTGTTTACCCTTACGACCCATGTTCCCGCTTTATAATATTTCTGTTGTATTTGAGTAAGGCCTGACTATTGTAACCGAAGTCCTTTCATGTTTAGGATAAGGTAAGTTAAGCTCCTGTTGCCTATTTTCAGTGAACTTGTAACCTTAGATCCCAAACAGCGTCAAGCAAAAGGCAACATTTACCGGAGACACAAGCTTCTGTAACAGAAGTATAAATACAAGTGCAATCAAGGGTTCTGCAACCAGGGTATTCACATTCAGAAAATGGCCAGAGAAAATCAAAAGTGTCACCATATAAATAGTACACATTGAATATGTTTATTTCACAAGACAAGACAAGACAAGACAAGACAACAAGATATATATATATATATAAATACATGAATCTAAAACACACTTTCATGTTTGTTGTCTAGTTATTAAAAAAAAACCATACATATATCTTACTGAAATTATTTATTTCAAATTTAATAAAGTATTTAAATATGTTGAAATTAACAATCACAAAAGTTGCATTTCAGCAACCATTCATTAAAAATTAACAATGCAAAACTCTTTAATCAGTAAAATCTTTTCTTTCTCTTAAGCTGTATTTCACCAAAAAAATACTCTTCTTTGTCATACCTTGCTTGTAAGCTCTAGTTTGTTTATTTTACATTCATGAAATAACAACAAAGTGTATGTTTGAGTATGAAACAAACTGAAAATACTGAACATGACCACTCAATTTTTCCACTTGTGATTATGTTAATTAATACAATAATCATACAATGTTTATCAAAACATACACAAGTACAAAAATGTACTTAACATGCTGTTAAATTCACCACATGAAGAAATGACTGCTGGTCAACGTCCAAATTATTTTAGGAGAACAAGGTCTACACAAATCAAAAATTGTGAAAAATCTCTCAAATAAAATATAAAAAAAGTATACAAAAGTCAAGTTAATCCAACTTCCTTATTTAAGGGTACTATGTATAGCTAATAATGAAGTTGCACTTCAGCAACAAACAGTTTTATAACAAAATTAAAACTGTATGAACTAAAAAATCAGTTGCATTTCAGCTACTTACATGACTAATAAAAAACAATTGAAATCTCAATAAAAATGTTAAATTTTAATATCTAATAAGTTGTGTATTTCACAAAAAAAGACTTAAATGAACAAAACCAATATCTTATTTCCATTCATCATAAGCTTTATTATGCCTAATTTGTAGGTTCTTAGGCTAGTTTCTTTTAGTAAAATTTTCATAATTTCTTGGTATTCTGAGAACACAACCACATGTATGGGCTATTGGTCGACGCCCAAAACCATCAAAAACTACAAATTCAACAGTGATTGTATCCTTCCCATCCAAAATTAAATCAGATCCAGTGCAAAATCTAAGAAATTTTTTCAACAATACTTTGTCAAGTTCTCTAACATACCGCTGAAGGTGGTTCATAACTTCACGTTCCAAATTAGACAAATTATCTGAAAAATGCAGCATTTTGGTAACTTTGCGATTGCTGGGTTCCATTTTACTGTATATTTCTGTCAAATTCTCATAAGAAAGAGACTGTCCGAGCTGAGATAATATCTTGGCCCAAGCATCAGTTATAAAGTTGCACTCCTGAACCATTCCCTTATGTGCGATTTCTAGCAAAATACGCGTAATGCTTTCTTTTGTGACTGCAGACCTGCAGCTATGGTTCTCTAAAGCTTCTATAAGTTCATCATTATCAACTGACTCGTAATCTTTTAAAGCAGTGGAAAATAATGTTTTGTCTTCCTCAGTGATAAAACAAAGAAAATTTTCCATTAAATCTGACTTAAACTTTCCATACATTGCATTTTCCATAACAATTATGGAAAGTCCAATGGGCAAGTAATTGGCTATCTGCCATCCTTTAAATATAATTCTGCCAATGGACAGCCACTGCTCCTCTTGAAAATCGTGTCTTATTGTAGGGACTTTCTGTGAATTTCCAATGCAACAATTGTCCATAAACTCATTCCAAAATTCAGTAAGGCAATCTCTAAAAATTCCTTCCCCTACCCCTTCTTCCGCTTTTCCAGTTGGCAATATCATACTGACATCAAAAAATGTAGCATACATTATTGTTGGATCTGAAAATATTTTCATCATTTCTATCATTAAATTTCCTCTATGAACCCTAATTTTCACAGAATGGAATGGATCAAGAAATAATTGTTCATTATTTATTAATCCAGGACCATCGGCGATTATTCCAAGACTATTAGTGATTATTCCAGGATCATTGGCGATATAACTATTCTCTGGCTGACTGTCAGATTGAGTGTGGATATCATTCAAAGGAATTGTTGAGTCATAGATATCATCAATATCAGCCAATACAGGTCCAAACTGAATTTCATCATCACTGCACATGTTCAAACTGGTATGTTCATTATAAGAACTATGAGAACTGTTATTTTCATGGTTTTCTAACCTCAACAGCTGTGAAACACTTTTTTGGTCTTCATTTTCTTTGGTCCTTGTTGTTGAATTCTTTTCTTGTTCAGTGTTATCCCTTTCTTTAGGTACAGTTAGTAAATAAAACCTTAACAGCCTCATTTTGCTTCGGTCATAAATAGTCTCTACAGACAAATCTAAATTAGCTGACTGGCGTTTAAAGTCAATGATGTCAACCACAAAATTTTCAATCTTACCCCTGGGTGATATTCCTTCTGGAAAGAAAGTTTTAAAGCTGTTTCTTTTATGGTACTCACTAGAGTATCTTTATCAACAACAAGATGTCTCGTCCCCCCTCCAGTTGGCCCGCGAACTTGTTTCATCCTATCTCCTTCTTTCATCAGCCAACCAAGTTCTATACGCCTTTCACTTTTTGCTGCATGATCATTTCCAATATTCTTGGAAGTAGAAGGATTGTCATCACTATCACTTGAGCTTTCATCTATATCTTTTTTTTTGTTTTAAACAAGTTTCTTTTTGATGATGGATGGAGTCTTTTTCTTATCTTTTGTAATAGTGTCTTCTTTTTTTTTGGACTTTGAACCTGTACCACCCTGGTTCTTACAAAAATCTTTCACAGCTATCCTGTCCCCATAGATAGGGATGTACTTTGTCAGTTCATCATCAGACAATAATAATATCACTTGACAATCAATCTGAAAATATCAAAGAGACGAATGTTGATATAAGAGCTTGTATCATTTTGTTTGTACAACAGATGTATGTCAATATACAACAGAGCCTAAAATTGCTCACCTTGCAATTTACATTTTCTATTTACAACAATATTAACTAGAGGCTCTTAAGAGCCTTTGTCGCTCACCTTGGTCTATGTGCATATTAAACAAAGGACACAGATGGATTCATGACAAAATTGTGTTTTGGTGATGGTGATGTTTTTGTATATCTTTACTTTACTGAACATTCTTGCTACTTACTATTTTCTCTATCTATAATAAACTTGTCCCATTAGTTACAGAGGAAAATATTTTGTAAAAATTTACCAAATTAATGAAAATTGTTAAAAATTGACTATAAAGGGCAGTAACTCCTTAAGGGGTCAACTGACCATTTTAGTCATGTTGACTTATTTGTAGATCTTACTTTGCTGAGCATTGTTGCTGTTTACAGTTTATCTCTATCTATACTATATAGTATTCAAGGTAATAAGAAAAAAATGCAAAATTTCTTTAAAATTACCAATTGGGGGCAGCAACCCAACAACCAGTTGTCCAATTCATCTGAAAATTACTAAGTGGATATGTATTGACTTGACAAACGATTTAACCCCTTGACAGATTTGCTCTATTAAAGTGCTTTGGTTTTTGAGTTATAAGCTAAAAACTGCATTTTCCCCCGATGTTCTATTTTTAGCCATGGTGGCCATCTTGTCGGTCCGCCGGGTCACCTGACACATTTTTTAACTAGATACCCTAATGATGATTGTGGCCAAGTTTGATTTAAATTGGCCCAGTAGTTTCAGAGGAGAAGATTTTTGTAAAAGTTAAAGACGACGGACGACGACAGACAACGACGGACGTAAAGTGATGGGAAAAGCTCACTTGGCCCTTTGGGCCAGGTGAGCTAAAAATATGGGTTAACATAGATTTGAGGAGAACAGCTTGACATAAGTATAATTTTTTTTTTGTGTGCAGATTTTAATAATATATGTTGCCTTTTTAAAAAAAAAGCTGTTTGAAAACATTTTATTTCTAATTTCAGTCTATCCTTTGTTAGTACGACTTTGACCATGACATTTGATTGATGGATGGTGGTTTTAAAAACATGGCATTCAGATGCATATTCATAGTCTTTTTCTTATAAATTGTAATATATTCAAATTCATGCTTACCTTATCTTCCTCTACCTTGTCTACAGGAATGTTTCTTTCTTTTAAAAATTCTATCAGGGAGACCATTTTTCTTTATAATTTCTATCAAAGATACAATCAATAATTAATTCTTATCAAAATACATTCATTTTGCAATAAAAATGTTTTTTTTTAAACTGTGAGGGCTACAATACTGTTTTGCTACTAATTTTTGATACACAATAGGTTCTGTCTATTGCATCAACTCCTGAACATGCTGGATAGCTTTAAATTTGACAATATACATAGATGTTTATTTACTGAATAATGTTAATTTTAGTTTATGACATGTGTAAAATAAAATTGAGAATGAAAAAAAGAAATTTGTCAAAGAGACAGCAACCTGATGCGAACAGAGAGCAGAAAACAGGTGAAGGCCACCAACAGATCATCATCACAGCAAGGCAATGCTTTGGCTGGCCCCTAAACAAAAACATGTACACATTTAGGGACGAAATCAAAAGATCAATGTAAGATTAAAAACTTAATTCAAATAGTTTGGGGGTGGGGTGTTGAACTGCTGCAAGATTTGGTTATCCGATATTGATTTTTACATATCCATATGGGTCAATCATTTTTTCTCAAATTAAGTTAATAGGGGGGTAGGGGGTCAGTGAAAAAACTATTTGAATTAAGTTTTTTATCCTTCATTGAACTTTTGATGTCGTCCCTTAGTGATAAACGACATCATACTATAAACATCAACATACATGTATACATGAACTAAAATTAAAAATCATAAAAGACTAATTATTAATAAAGGCCACATTTAATGATTCAATATCAATTTTATATTGTTTTACTTTTTTAACCAGATACAGTAAGTGGTGTCATATATGCTACTTATTTATATACAATGTTTTGCTAAGTAAGCATACCCATACTTGGATGATGGTCAAATTGAAGCGTTTAAGTAATGAGGGGTGAAGCCGGACCATGCATACATTTTCTGCTCAGTTTAGATCAAATTTTGGTGGCCAAGGTGTTTTTGAGATTATACCAATTTGTACAAAAATATGGAGAATAATTCAAATATTGGTCAAATTCAGTCTGCCTCCTAGTTTATGGACATACACATGTTGGATGTGTACGGATTGAGTGTTTAGTCTTAGAGGCATGATTTTTTGATAAGTTGTTAGTGGCTTTGAACTAGCTGTCAGATCACTGCGAATACTCTCAGATCTGTTCATAATGTCTTTTTGTGTCGGGATGTATAAATACCCGGCCACGTCCACTTGTATTTTGTGTCTATCTGATGAGTTCAGCCTTTTTCAACTGATTTTTATAGTTCGTTCTTATGTTGTACTGTTATACCACTGATCCAGGTTAGGGGGAGGGTTGGGATCCCGCTAACATGTTTAACCCCGCCACATTATTTATGTATGTGCCTGTCCCAAGTCAGGGATCCAGAGGGGGGGTTCCGGGGGTTGGAACCCCCCCTTTTTGTGGACGATCAATGCATTTGAATGGGGACATGTAATTGGACCCCCCCCCCTTTGTCCTGGGTTAGGAACCCCCTTTTTAAAATGGCTGGATCCGCCCCTGCTGTAATTCAGTGGTTGTCGTTTGTTTATGTGTTACATATTTGTTTTTCGTTCATTTTTTTCTTAAATGAGGCCGTTAGTTTTCTCGTTTCAATTGTTTTACATTGTCTTATCGGGGCCTTTTATACGCGGCTGACTATGCAGTATGGGCTTTGCTCATTGTTGAAGGTCGTACGGTGACCTATAGTTGTTAATGTTTGTGTCATTTTAGTCTTTTGTGGATAGTTGTCTCATTGGCAATCATACCACATCTTCTTTTTTATAAGTACATTATTTATTGCCAAAAATTACTGCCAGTTTATTAAAAACCCTAACTGGGCTGCTTAGTACAGACAAACTGGGCATTAATACAAGGCCATAACAGAAAAAACAGGGCAATTACAGAAAAACACATACACTTTTGTTCAGTTGGTTAATAAATGTATTAAGAAATGGGTGTTTTTATCACGGGGGGGGGGGGGTCAACTTCCTATTATTGGGTATACGGGGATGTGCCAAAAATATGGGTCATAATTTTGCGAGATTTTATATAAAAATGACCCTCCTTTTTAATGACATCCTATATAAAAACGCATTTACGTTTGATAACTGTATATTGATTTGGGGAATGAATTTCATATCATATATAAAGATGCTATTGAGAATGTCAATTCATATATAAAAAATTAAAGGTAGATAGTATATTTATGAATTATGAGTGATGATGAGTTAGTGCTTATATAAGCATGGGTCTTAAGGTAATGACGTTGCTAACGTAAAATGTTATTTTCGCGACGTCAAACTGTGACTTATCGGGAAAAGAAGCATTTTTCGACTGATTTTTATCATTCAAATTGATTTAATTTGAAAACGAGTTCATGGACCCCTATTTTTCAAAACAGCAATTTGTTTCATTTTGCAGGGAAATGATGTGACCCAAATTTTATAAAACTGTAAAAAGAGATTTTTTTTTTAATTTCAATAAACATGCAGCAAAAAATGACGTATTTTCCTCTATTCATGAACATTTGATAAATATGAGTTATTTCTGAATAAAAAATGCATAATTTTTTAGGATACTTATAAAATACAGAAATTACCGATAATTTAACCAAAAAAAATTTGTGACACAGACATTAACAACTATAGGTCACCTTACGGCCTTCAACAATGAGCAAAGCCCATACCGCATATAGTCAGCTATAAGAGGCCCCGATAAGATAGCCATTTCAAAAAAGAAAGTACCCCACCCTTTCCCATTTCCGAAAACCACTATATAGAATACCTTTTATTGTTTTGAATAAAAAAAGAAGCTTACCTTACATACATAAACCATTTTGTAAACCTCTTTCAAATTAGTCTTCTTGAACACATGGAAATGTCAGCTTGAGCTTTATTCTTCAAACGTGTGGAGCAACATGCAGTTATCTGTTCCTACTTATTTTGTGCGCACATTATATTATGTCGTGCGCACATTATATTATATTGTGCGCACAGTATATTATGTTGTGCGCACAATATCTCTATTAGTTTATAAGATATCTCTATTAATTAATAAGATATCTTATAAAGTATGTATTTAAAAGATATCTTTATAAAGAAGTAAGATATCTTATTAATTAATAGAGATATCTTATAAACTTATAAAGATATCTTATAAACTAAGAGATATCTTATAAACTAATAGAGATATCTTATTTACTTTCAAATTAAATAAGATATCTTATAAAAATTAAAGATATCTTAATACTTAATAAGATATCTTGTTAAATAAATAAGATATCTTTAAATTTGAATAAATATAAAAACGGCGTGCCATATACATGTACGTAGGAAATATTAAAATGACCTCTTCAAGCTGTTGTATGTTCTCGTTGTCATCGAATATAAACCCTTTTCTAAGTTGCTAATTTGTCTTTATATAATATAGATTGTTGTCAATAAAAAAACTGCAAAGATTTGCTTTTATACATGATAATTCTTAAAACAATAAGAAAAACCGCTAACTCTAGAAAACATTAAGAAATATAAAGAGAAATATTTATGTAATGCCCAAAAAAGAAATATATAGTGAAAACCTACCTGAGACCGCTTAAATGAGTGTGAGACCCCCCTGGTCTTTCAATGTCCATAAAATTTAATTCAATCATAGACTCTGTATATATAAAGGTTGTATTAGAAGGATTGCCCATAATGTTGTCATATTCGATATCTATGGAGGGCTTATATTGTCACTTTTCATCTAAAAATTATCAAAATTTTAGGACAAAGGGCACAGGGCAATGGTGATAGCTTACTGATCTCTCAATCTGCCTAATATTAAGCAGACATTTAGTCAACAGGTCGATACAAACGTGACTAAAAGGAATTTGGGTACACTTCCTGTCTTTCATGTTTACGGAGCGCCTAAAGTGCCAGTTGGATATTCAAAATATATAGTGAAAAACTACCTGAGACCGCTTAAATGAGTGTGAGCCCCCCCTTGTCTTTCAATGTCCATAAAATATAATTAAATCATAGACTCTGTATATATAAAGCTTGTTTTTGAAGGATTGCCCATAATATTGTCATATTCGATATCTATGGAGGGCTTATATTGTCACTTTTCATCTAAAAATTATCAAAATTTTAGGACAAAGGGCACAGGGCAATGATGATAGCTTACTGATCTCTCAATCTGCCTAATATTAAGCAGACATTTATTCAACCGGTCGATACAAACGTGACTAAAAGGAATTTGGGTACACTTCCTGTCTTTCATGTTTACGGAGCGCCTAAAGTGCCAGTTGGATATTCAAAATATATAGTGAAAACCTACCTGAGACCGCTTAAATGAGTGTGAGACCCCCCTTGTCTTTCAATGTCCATAAAATTTAATTAAATCATAGACTCTGTATATATAAAGCTTGTATTTGAAGGATTGCCCATAATATTGTCATATTCGATATCTATGGAGGGCTTATATTGTCACTTTTCATCTAAAAATTATCAAAATTTTAGGACAAAGGGCACAGGGCAAAGGTGATAGCTTACTGATCTCTCAATCTGCCTAATATTAAGCAGACATTTAGTCAACAGGTAGATACAAACGTGACTAAAAGGAATTTGGGTACACTTCCTGTCTTCTATGTTTACGGTACGCCCAAAGTGCCAGTTGGATATTCAAATTTTATATCAAAAACCTATCCGAGACCGCTTAAATGAGGTTGAGACCCCCCTGGTCTTTCAATGTCCATAAAATTTAATTAAATCATATACTCTGTATATATGAAGGTTGTATTAGAAGGATTGCTCATTTTATTGTCATATTCGATATCTATGGAGGGCTTATATCGTCACTTTTCATCTAAAAATTATCAAAATTTTAGGACAAAGGGCACAGGGCAATGGTGATAGCTTACTGATCTCTCAATCTGCCTAATATTAAGCAGACATTTAGTCAACAGGTAGATACAAACGTGACTAAAAGGAATTTGGGTACACTTCCTGTCTTTCATGTTTACGGAGCGCCTAAAGTGCCAGTTGGATATTCAAAATATATAGTGAAAACCTACCTGAGACCGCTTAAATGAGTGTGAGCCCCCCCCCCCCCTTGTCTTTCAATGTCCATAAAATTTAATTAAATCATAGACTCTGTATATATAAAGGTTGTATTAGAAGGATTGCCCAAAATGTTGTCATATTCGATATCTATGGAGGGCTTATATTGTCACTTTTCATCTAAAAATTATCAAAATTTTAGGACAAAGGGCACAGGGCAATGGTGATAGCTTACTGATCTCCCAATCTGCCTAATATTAAGCAGACATTTAGTCAACAGGTAGATACAAACGGGACTAAAAGGAATTTGGGTACACTTTCTGTCTTTCATGTTTACGGAGTGCTAAAATGCCAGTTGGATATTCAAAATATATAGTTAAAACCTACCTGAGACCGCTTAAATGAGTGTAAGACCCACCTGGTCTTTCAATGTCCATAAAATTTAATTCAATCATAGACTCTGTATATATAAAGGTTGTATTAGAAGGATTGCCCATAATGTTGTCATATTCGATATCTATGGAGGGCTTATATTGTCACTTTTCATCTAAAAATTATCAAAATTTTAGGACAAAGGGCACAGGGCAATGGTGATAGCTTATTGATCTCTCAATCTGCCTAATATTAAGCAGACATTTAGTCAACAGGTAGATACAAACGTGACTAATAGAAATTTGGGTACACTTTGTGTCTTCTATGTTTACGGTACGCCCAAAGTGCCAGTTGGATATTCAAATTTTATATCAAAAACCTATCCGAGACCGCTTAAATGAGGTTGAGACCCCCTGCTCTTTCAATGTCCATAAAATTTAATTAAATCATATACTCTGTATATATGAAGGTTGTATTAGAAGGATTGCTCATTTTATTGTCATATTCGATATCTATGGAGGGCTTATATTGTCACTTTTCATCTAAAAACTATCAAAATTTTAGGACAAAGGGCACAGGGCAATGGTGATAGCTTACTGATCTCTCAATCTGCCTAATATTAAGCAGACATTTAGTCAACAGGTAGATACAAACGTGACTAAAAGGAATTTGGGTACACTTCCTGTCTTTCATGTTTACGGAGCGCCTAAAGTGCCAATTGGATATTCAAATTTTATATCAAAAACCTACCTGAGACCGCTTAAATGAGGTTGAGACCCCCTGGTCTTTCAATGTCCATAAAATTTAATTAAATCATATACTCTGTATATATGAAGGTTGTATTAGAAGGATTGCTCATTTTATTGTCATATTCGATATCTATGGAGGGCTTATATTGTCACTTTTCATCTAAAAATGATCAACATTTTAGGACAAAGGGCACAGGGCAATGGTGATAGCTTACTGATCTCTCAATCTGCCTAATATTAAGCAGACATTTAGTCAACAGGTCGATACAAACGTGACTAAAAGGAATTTGGGTACACTTCCTGTCTTTCATGTTTACGGAGCGCCTTAAGTGCCAATTGGATATTCAAATTTTATATCAAAAACCTACCTGAGACCGCTTAAATGAGGTTGAGACCCCCTGGTCTTTCAATGTCCATAAAATTTAATTAAATCATATACTCTGTATATATGAAGGTTGTATTAGAAGGATTGCTCATTTTATTGTCATATTCGATATCTATGGAGGGCTTATATTGTCACTTTTCATCTAAAAATTATCAACATTTTAGGACAAAAGGCACAGGGCAATGGTGATAGCTTACTGATCTCTCAATCTGCCTAATATTAAGCAGACATTTAGTCAACAGGTCGATACAAACGTGACTAAAAGGAATTTGGGTACACTTCCTGTCTTTCATGTTTACGGAGCGCCTAAAGTGCCAGTTGGATATTCAAAATATATAGTGAAAACCTACCTGAGACCGCTTAAATGAGTGTGAGGCCCCCTTGTCTTTCAATGTCCATAAAATTTAATTAAATCATAGACTCTGTATATATAAAGCGTGTTTTTGAAGGATTGCCCATAATATTGTCATATTCGATATCTATGGAGGGCTTATATTGTCACTTTTCATCTAAAAATTATCAAAATTTTAGGACAAAGGGCACAGGGCAATGATGATAGCTTACTGATCTCTGAATCTGCCTAATATTAAGCAGACATTTAGTCAACAGGTCGATACAAACGTGACTAAAAGGAATTTGGGTACACTTCCTGTCTTTCATGTTTACGGAGCGCCTAAAGTGCCAGTTGGATATTCAAAATATATAGTGAAAACCTACCTGAGACCGCTTAAATGAGTGTGAGACCCCCCTTGTCTTTCAATGTCCATAAAATTTAATTCAATCATAGACTCTGTATATATAAAGCTTGTATTTGAAGGATTGCCCATAATATTGTCATATTCGATATCTATGGAGGGCTTATATTGTCACTTTTCATCTAAAAATTATCAAAATTTTAGGACAAAGGGCACAGGGCAATGATGATAGCTTACTGATCTCTGAATCTGCCTAATATCAAGCAGACATTTAGTCAACAGGTAGATACAAACGTGACTAAAAGGAATTTGGGTACACTTCCAGTCTTTCATGTTTACGGAGCGCCTAAAGTGCCAGTTGGATATTCAAAATATATAGTGAAAACCTACCTGAGACCGCTTAAATGAGCGTGAGACCCCCTGGTCGTTTAATGTCTATAAAATTTAATTAAATCATAGACGCTGTGTATATAAAAGTTGTACTAGAAGGAGTTCCCAGAAGATTGTCATATTCGATATCTATGGAGGCCTTATATTGTCACTTTTCAGCTACATATTGTCAAAATTTTACATGCAGGACAAAGGACACTTGGCAATGGTAAGAATCCCCCAATCTCTCAATCTTTCTTATATTATGCAGATATTTAGCTAATAGGTAGACAAAAATTAAAACCTTATTCTGGTAGGGGGCAACAATCCCCACTTGGGTTTTGAGAGATTAAACAAGCAGCTGACCACCAACTTGGCAAAGAGAGGGACCGATTGAGCTCTTCAAATTGTGAGCTATTGGATGGAAAAAAAACAGGCGTACCGGGTATGATTTAATTTACCACGAATTTTGTATTCTTTGACGATAGGACCGAAAGATCAAAAACAGGGTCTAAAAACATTGAATGGGGATAGTGGTTTTGGGTGACCTAAATTGATTTTATCTTGGATTGTTAGGATAAAGACATTGATCCAATATCTAAAAAAAGATCGATCTTTTCAATTCAATTTTATTAAAAAACAAGTAGAAATGCATGTGATTTTTTTTTACCTTTTGATAGATGTATGCATATAGATTCAGAAAACCAACGCTTAGGGGCGTTCAAACAAACGCTTAGATGTGTTCGAACCATCGATAAGGGGGGTCATGACAACGCTATAAATAAATGACGTTATAAAAATTACAGACACTAAACAGTGTGAGGCGCTCGCCAGGGAGTTGCAAGAGATCAAGCGGAAGATTCAAGCCAGTAACATGCAGCATCGCCTCGAGAAGATTGTACTCAATTTGGACCTTTAAAAATTGTTAAGCCTGTGGTTGAGGCTCAGCGAGAGGCAGCTTCAGCAATACCAAAACGATTGTATACCTTCCTGCAGCAGTGACAGTCCTCCTTCCTCCACCACCAAAGTTTGCCTACCCACTTCCCATTGCACCACCTACAGACACCATCCTCGGACCTCGAGCACAGCAGTATTTGCAGCTCAGTAACAATCCTTCCGCCGACCACACCTTTAGATCGCGATCTGAAAACGATGGTATCGTCATCGGAAGCTAACCAGTTACTTCTGACGGTGATGATATTTTCCGGGATGCTCTGAGGATCAAAGGCACCCTTGACCTCTTGGAATTCATGGTAAAAAAGAAACCAGAATCGTTTGAGCCCGAAGCTTTTAAGACCTTGTTGACTATGCAGAGATCCTGAACAGTTTCGGTGCCATAAATCGACAAGGCAATTGACCCTCTCTAGAACCCGAAGGCGATAAAAAGTTACAAGTGGACGAATATTGTGTCGCACATCTAAAGCCTGATAAGCATTGTAGCGGACTGCAAACCGTATTTCTACACTCTGACCTTAACTAGCTCCTCCATATATCGCTTGGATTTGTGTAACGCTGCCGACCGTGCTTGAAACAGTGGTGTGCGCAACGAGATTGTGGCGATCCTCGATGCCAAGAAGAAAGATGAACACATCAGCACCAAGGAATATAAGCAATTCCATCGTAGTATCCAGTAAATAAATGTTTAAGATTTTGCTCGAAAGTATGCATACGGCGGTAGTTTGTTTAACACTTTCGCTGGTCGCATGTTCACCTCCTCTGCTGCCAAGGCCTTAAGTAAGACTATGAGCGCTTACACCAATGCAGCCATGATAGGAGTTGAAAGGGGGTAGCCAAAGTCGTCGACCATGTCGTTGAAAAAGTGACCCGCCTTCGAAAACCTAGTGTCCAGCGCAGCAAGCCCAATCAACAGCTCAGTATTAAACGCAGTAAGCACCACAACCAAACACAGTTAAACAATCTCATCTCCGGTGGCATCGCTACCGTCAACGATTTCGTCCAAATCTATCAATAAATCCATAATGTCTTATATCCTTAAAATCACAGTAGGGTTAACCTACGATGGAATTATTCAAAAATATTTATACCAGGTTCACGAATTCGCCCTACTTACCAACTCTGAAGCGGAGATCCGAATCAACATCGAAACGCAAACCTGTTCCTTCACCCAATCGAGCGTTATTTCTTAGTAGAAGGAAGACTTCAAAATCACGACGGCACTGCATCTGCAGACGTTGATCTATCTCATTCACAATGGTATCATGTATCTCTTCAAAACTATATGATATCGACTCTCCGGTCAGCAGATTGAACACATTAACGACCCCGACATCGCCACCACTATGCTGGGAATGTTAACCTTCCTCGACGACTTCTTCAAAACGCAGGGTCTCAACCGACTGTGGTATGAGGATTCTTCTACCGATGCCGAGACTGAGAACACTGGATTTACAGCCTGCCATGAATACATTATCACCAAGCCCACCAGCAAAGGATCATACTCGTTTGCCATTCCCCTGATACATATTATGGGATGATTACTATAAAATAGTGTACGGGTTCAGGCACGAACTTCCACTCGTTCGCTATTCAGATGCAAATGCCATTATGAGGGCTGCCGCCGTCAACAACGTGGCAAAAATAATCCTGTAAAAGATCTCTTGGGTTCTCTCTCGCAAAGTTCCCATGTCACCCTCAAAGCTGAACGCGACTCAGCCGTCGACTTTAATGCCTGATTTTTACAAAACAAGGTTACCAGAGTGTTCAAGGAGGCTGTAGACTTTAGAAGGAAATTCTACGACATTGAAAACCTTCTCAGTAACGGTGGTGTCAACCCCTCTGATTTTATTTACCTATAGCCGCTGTTTGTGATCGAAGTAAGTCATCCGCCCGAGTGGACTTCCAGATTCGAGCGGAATTCGAGCGTAATGTTCTCGCCATCACCGAAGCATTTGCACTTGCAATCTCCGAAGGAATCCTCCAGTTCGAATCGGACGGTCAGAAGATGAACGTCGTTATTTAATGAATACTAGAAAATGGACACCACACTGTTGCAGCAAATCGTCGACCACAAAGACTAAAAGCAAGGGTTTTCCATCCTTATCCCTGGAAACGATAAACGATTAACCGGTTCACCCCCCCCCCCCCCCCTTTACAATTCTAGGAATCGAAGACCGTATTGGGATTTAAGCGACAGCTCTACACATTTGATCAGGCAACAAACGGTTACGAAGAGATTGAATACATTGTTAGCATCAGCAGTATCAACAGCATCCTGGTGAACAGTGGCATCATCAATGTAAGCTACGTAAACGCCACCAACAGTCCAATATCTACAGCTTTTCAATCGCATGCAGACATACCTAACCGACCAAGACAGCGATCCTATCAATCTCCACATTGAACATATCACCATCTGCTTCCATCTTCGAGAGGTATGAGAAAATAGTCTATCAAAATACGGTTTGAACTTGCTAAAAGGTCAAGCTAATAAATTACACGGAGCAGCAAAAAAAGGTTGCCCGGTCACCATTCGTTTATCCCACACAAACCTGCAAGGTAAACACAAGATGTGCTTACCCTGCAACAGATTGAAAAGATAACCAAGCTCCTAAGAAACGTTTCTAGTGTTATGACTATGGAAATAAGCAATACCCAATTGAAGAAAAACATTCAAAAAGAAAGTGGATTCCTTCCCATGTAAGCGGGAAGGGTAATGCAAGTCCTTCTTATGTTGGCGAACACAATTCTGCCAGCTTGAGGTGTTGGCGCCCTAAGTTGCCTGGTTGAAATAGCCGTCAACAATACATTTGGACCTGGAATTTACATCAAAAGGGGTGCTTGTGTGAGCTGTGTGAAGGTGCTTTGTAAAGGTCTGTAAATCTTTTCCGTCACCTATGGTGCCCGTTTGTACTTGAAACAAGGTCCTCGATTCTACTAGGGTTCTGCACTGGTACGTTCAACAACATTCCCCTGTTAATACATAATTTATATATATAGAATCTATGATTTGGTTGAATTTTATGGACATTAAGAACCAGGGGGATCTCAACCTCATTTAAGCGGTCTCGGGTAGGTTTTTGATATAAAATTTGAATATCCAACTGGCACTTTGGGCGCTCCGTAAACATAGAAGACAGGAAGTGTATCCGAATTCCTTTCAGTCACGTTTGTATCTACCTATTGACTAAATGTGTGAAAAATATTAGAAGGATTGAGAGATCAAGGAGCTCTCACCATTACCCTGTGCCCTTTGTCCTAAAATTTTGACAGTTTTTGACTGAAAAGTGACAATCTTAGCCCTCCGTAGATATTGAAGTTGACGTTATTCTCAAAAATCCATCTAATACAACCTTTATATATACAGAGTCAATGATTTGGTTGAATTTTATGGACATTGAAAAACCAGGGGGGTCTCAACCACATTTAAGCGGTCTCGGGTAGGTTTTTGATATAAAATTTGAATATCCAACTGGAACTTTGGGCGTACCGTAAACATAGAAGACAGAAAGTGTACCCAAATTCCTTTTAGTCACGTTTGTATCTACCTATTAACTAAATGTCTGTAAAATATTAGAAAGATTGAGAGATCAGGGGGCTCTCACCATTACCCTGTGCCCTTTGTCCCAAAATTTTGACAGTTTTTGACTGAAAAGTGACAATCTTGGCCCTCCGTAGATATTGAAGATGACGTTTTTCTCCAAATTCCATCTAATACAACCTTCATATATACAATGTTAATGATTTGGTTGAATTTTATGGACATTGAAAGACCAGGGGGGTCTCAACCTTATTTAAGCGGTCTCGGGTAGATTTTTTACAAAAAATTTGAATATCCAACTGGCACTTTGGGTAAACATAGAAGACAGGAAGTGTACCCAAATTCCTTTTAGTCACGTTTGTATCAAACTTTTGACTAAATGTGTGAAAAATATTAGAAAGATTGAGAGATCAGGGGGCTCTTACCATTACCCTGTGCCCTTTGTCCTAAAATTTTACACATTTTTTTACTGAAAAGTGACAATCTTAGCCCTCCGAAGATATTGAAGATGACGGTATTCTCAAAAATCCATCTAATACAACCTTCATATATACAGAGTCAATGATTTGGTTGAATTTTATGGACATTGAAAGACCAGGGGGTCTCAACCTCATTTAAGCGGTCTCGGGTAGGTTTTTGATATAAAATTTGAATACCCAACTGGCACTTTGGGCGTACCGTAAACATAGAAGACAGGAAGTGTACCCAAATTCCTTTTAGTCACGTTTGTATCAAACTTTTGACTAAATGTGTGAAAAATATTAGAAAGATTGAGAGATCAGGGGGCTCTTACCATTACCCTGTGCCCTTTGTCCTAAAATTTTACACATTTTTTTACTGAAAAGTGACAATCTTAGCCCTCCGAAGATATTGAAGATGACGGTATTCTCAAAAATCCATCTAATACAACCTTCATATATACAGAGTCAATGATTTGGTTGAATTTTATGGACATTGAAAGACCGGGGGGGTCTCAACCTCATTTAAGCGGTCTCGGGTAGGTTTTTGATATAAAATTTGAATACCCAACTGGCACTTTGGGCGTACCGTAAACATAGAAGACAGGAAGTGTACCCAAATTCCTTTTAGTCACGTTTGTATCTACCTATTAACTAAATGTCTGTAAAATATTAGAAAGATTGAGAGATCAGGGGGCTCTCACCATTACCCTGTGCCCTTTGTCCTAAAATTTTGACAGTTTTTGACTGAAAAAAAATTTTTGTTTTGGCTTTCCATATATATTTCTATTTATAGTTATTGATATGTCTAGAGTTATGGGTTTTTCTTATTGTCTTAAGAAATATTATACACAAAAGTACATCTTTGAAGTCGTTTAATTGACAAAACTCTATATTACATAAAGACAAAATATATAACATGGATAAGGGTTTACATGCGAGGACAACGAGAAATTACGAAAGCTTAAAAAGGTCATTTAACGATTTTCTACGTATCTTATCAGTCCTTTTAACTATGAAAATCATGCTTTTTATGTTATCAAGTATTTCATTTTCGTATACTTTTTCACTAGATTTTGAATATCAAACCGGCTGCTAGCAGCTGGTTGGATATTGAATATCGAATAACGAATAACGAACCGGCTACTAACTTCACATACATCCTAAATTCTAGTCTTAACTCGGTCAGAAGGAACATACCTGAAAAAAGTACATATTTAAAAAAAATAGTTCCTATGCATAGCTGTATCTATATAAATAGGTACAATATCTGGTTAACGCATGTATCAAATGAAAGCTTAAGAAATATGGGATCACATGAGACCTTGTTGAAAGTTTATTATTGATAAAAATCTATGAAATTTAAATAAGAGGGCATGTTTTGCCTGCTTCCCAGATAGGTCAATATCACTAATAGGCCTTGAGATGAGGAACTCAGATGACGTAATTAAAAAAATATTAGTCCGCCATACAATTGTGGATGATGTGATTTTATAAATGGACATAATTGAACAATAAGAACTGTTTTACAGAGCTGATGTGATGAGTGAGAAATATGTAAATTTGACCTTGACTAAATTATTAGAAAGGACAAATTTTTCATTGAATTTCATGATCATTATCTGGGATCATTTCATGAGGAGAGTGACATTTTTCACCATCTTTCGGGGTCCCGCAATTTGTAAAAAAAAGTATTTTTACTTGCCATCCCGAAAATTTGCACAAAGCGTGATAGATATTTTTCGGAACCAAATTGCGTTCGTAAATTATCTTGACTTTTTATTACTTTAATTAACGTATTCCCAATCATTTATTTATTTAGTATATTGATATATAATTGATATACTTATGATACAGAAAAACGCGTAAAAATAGAAATTAGTAGATGACGGGGGAAAACTGGATTTAGGGGGAGGAGGAGGACAAAAAAATTATCCCTAGTACCTATGAAAATGTTCTTCATGTTTTCGATGAATGTATCTTACAACATTTATAAAAATTCTGGTTTCTATCATATATTTACATAGAAAGATATGTTTCTATGAATAGAAACTCTTATTAAAACCGTTTCGTTATAATACTTTTTGATATTGCAATAATCATGTTCAAGTAGAAATTTCTGTAATTAAAGGTTTCGCGTATAGATTTAGATAAGAACTATAGATCTAATTTGTTATTACCGTGAGAAATAATATAATTGAGATTATAAAAATTTTATATTTTCAATAATCTGGTTTAATCTCGGGGGGGGGGGGGGGGGGGGGCACTTCAAACTTTTTTTGGTAGGGGTGAGCAGCTGAGACATCAAGTACCCCACCCTTTTCATATATTTTGATAATCAAAAATATATACCTTGTCATATATTAATTAACAAAAAACAGACCTATAGATATATTTCAATATTTTCGAATATTTTCCCCGCTCATCATCTTGTAAATAGTCGCAATAATATCACCTTCTTTTCCAATAAATTCGTCACATCTTAAACACTTTTTTCTTATTGCCGTTTTACATCTTTCATTATAAAGATATTTCAATTCCAAATTACAATACATATAAAAGACGTTTGGTCAGATCATAGATGGTATTACATCTGTGGTCAGATAAATGTAATATCACCCCAGAGCATGCAGAGTGTAACACCTTCACTGATTTTAACATGCTAAAACATTAATTTAAAACTGATAAAAAGTTTCATTGCCGTTCCCTCTTAAAGGACGCTGTCACAATGGAATTTCTTTAAATAATTGTTATCGTGTTTTATGTATACAAACCCTTGAATGTTAATTAGGTGCAAATGTCAAAATAGTTGGATTTATTGCATCTATCACTGGCATCAGTGGAAATACCACATCAGAATAAATAGATTTTAATTGGTTTGACAAATAACTGATGCATTTACGACTGTGGTTTAACCGCATCAAAAATAAATACGGACATCTGATTAGTTTCAGATACTTATGATATAATCAAGCAAGTGATAATATCAACCTATTGATATATTTCATCTGAATTTCTCACCCTTTTCATATATCGTAGAGCATGAAAAAGTGACCTATTCCAGCGGCTCATCCCTACCACTAATTATATAGCAAGTGCCCCCCCCCCCCCCCCACGAGGGTTTAATTCAATCGAATATTTGTGTGGGTGCGTGTGTGTTGCAGTCTGTAGCTCATTGCCATATTCGGCATGGCCATAGATGGCGCTCGCAGCTTGAATCAGAATTTTGGAATTTCCGTATCAGCTTGAATTAGAATTTTGGAATTCCCGTATCGGGCACTTGTTAATTTGCTTTCGACTTGAAAGCAGGTGTTTCACAAAAAAGAACTGCCAAGAAAACACAAGGGGTCGGACACGTGGTGGCAGAAGGACCGGTGGAAACTACTGATTTCTCATCAGGTAATGAGTCGGAGGAGGATGCACAAGCGTTCCCCTCTTTAAGGCACGACCCGTTACACCAAAACTTTGAAATTGCAAATAATTCCATTGATTTCACTCCGTCACAAGAATCTAGCATTCATGACACAGTGGGGGAACACGTGTCTTTTAAAATTAAGAAAAAGATTTGGGAGGGAAAGTTTATTGAGCTTCATTCTCTTTTGAGAACGCGAAAAGCAATGGAAGAGGTGGACGAGGGCGATTTGAAATTAAAAAGGGGGAAAATTTGCATTGAAAAAAGATCGTCGAGTGTTTATTTGTCCATAAATGAATGGACTTCAGCATTCATGGTTTTTATGAGTGTCTACATTGAGAAATACAGCACACGGGCACAGGAATTGTTAAAATATATGCGCGATATAAGACTAGCGGCAACGAGGTCAGAAAACTGGGCCACCTATGACGAGCAATTTAGGCTAAAAATAGAAAAGAATCAAAATTTATCTTGGGGAAATATACACGGTGAATATTGGCTATTACACATCACATCTCCCATAGTACAACACAGTGTGTCAGAGCAATCATGGGGTTATAGAACAAATACACAACATCCGCTAATCTGATGATTACAAATAAATTCCTAACTGTCAGTATTAATTTTAAGCCAATTCAACTATAAAAGTGATAACGTATAATGTTAACATAACAATCTTCCCTCTTTTAATTTAGAAGATCAAGATAAACAAGATTAATCTCTAGTGAATGAAAGTAATAAATTCAATTTGCACTCAATTGAACTAAATAGCTACAAGTTTTACTGTCTATATTTTTAATGTTCAATTATGAAATCCTAAACCTAGTACAGTTATATCACTACAATAACTTAACCACAAATATTTACAGTCATATGTTTCTAATAAGTCTCTCTGGTGCCTTTCTTACTATTTCTGTGCGGTGCATAACGATAGTATCATTAGCTTTTTCAACTGTTTTATTTTTGATTATTTTAGTTTGTTCGGATTCATTGTTATTTTTAGAGTTTTCGGTATCGCAATTGAATTACATGTTGGTATTGTTATGAATTCAGTGTCAATATCAGATATGGTAATTTCAAGTATGTTTGATATGTTTTTATTTTCCTGCGGTACGAATTCACGAATCTGATCAATATGTCTCTTCCATACTAAATCTCCAAATTAGACTTGATAAGTTACTGTTCCGAGTTTATGAACGATAGTTTCTTGTTTCCACTTGTTATTGTCTTTATAGTCTCTTTAAGATTTGGACTCCCTAATGGATGCAAAAAGAATATTTGTTTTTTACCATCTCATCATTTTATTATTATTCTCTGTGGAGCTAATGATTTGACAGATTTATAATTGACAGGGAATGGTTTAATTTAAAATGTAAAAATGGTCTACCCTACGTTACCAGGCTTTATTTAAAAAGGTTATTATAACATGGTCTTCAATGCTACAGTGCGATACTGGCATGTTGCACCCTTGAATGCGGGTGCACTAACAGAACAGAACAGAAAAAGAGGAATTTAGTGGCCAAAAACTTTGTTACAGAAAATGGGGGTAAAGCTATATTACATGAGAACATTAGGGCAAGTGAAGTGTCTTTATACATAACAAATGGAACTAATTTGTCACAAACTGGAAATCAGTTTTTCTTGAATAATATACAAGGGTGTGGGGGTTGAGTCTTTCCTACGCACAACATACTCAACTTTTCCTAAGAATCAATAATGAAAATTTTGTGGAGGTGAGAACCCATGTCAGATTTGGTAGCTGACTTGGGCTCTCATGTGGCGGTCCAGGGAGACTGGTAGTGATTGGGGGATTATTTCACTCGGCCCTTGCTCTGGGCCTGACAAGTTCTAAAATTTGCGGTTTGGAAAATGTGGTTAGTGGTAACGGTGGGGTCTACAGATGGGTGACTCTGGGACCTCCTCCACCTCATCTTATAGAGGGGAGGCCTACACCTGCCAACAGGTGGGGCACTAATAACTGGAGCATTGGTAATACGAGTGTTTTCCCCGGTCACTCCCCATGGTAGGTGGTGGTGTAACCGTGTTTAACTACCAGGGGTTTTGTGACACTATGTCAACATAGGTCAGCTGATAGCCATTGTGTATAGGTAATCGGTAGTCACCCTGGCGCCTCAACAAAATATTATAGAATACTCTGTAGCCAAAGTAATGCCACAAAGTAAAAATGTATATTCTAGTCATGAAAATGTAAATACAAGTTGGTGTAATAAAATGTATTTGTAATTCAAAGGATTGTTTTTGTATAAGTTGTAAATGAAATACAGAGGATGGAACCTCTACACAAATGAGTATAATATACAGAAAGTCTGTACAGTATTTTAGTTTTGGTATTTGTGAATTACAATTAACAACACACAAAGAGAGACAACTCTAGTTTAATTTTTAACATAGTTTAGAAAATACGTCAACAACTCATGATCGTTGTTCTTCGTCTCATTGTTATTCGTTCAGTATTGATATAGGGTCTTCTTATATGAGTATTGCAATTAATTGCGAATTATCAAGATTGTGCTAGGCGAGATAACTCGACCTATAAACACGATGATTAATAGTAGCAAATCGTTAATTTCTTTATTGAATAGAGCTAGTCACGGACCAATCAAATAATGTTTTATTGAACGTGCCAGTTGTGGACGTACTATCCGTTGACTGTCCTGATCGGTGATCATTAGGCTGTTGACCACTGTTGCTTAACTAACGCCGTAGCTGCCTTATGTGTACTTGTTTTTAGATACGCTTATACTTTTCAATATATAACATATATAGAAAAACTATGTGCATATATAGAAAAACTATGTGCATATAAAGTAAACTATGTGCATATAAAGTAAACTATGTGCATATAGAGAAAAAGTATGTGCATATATAGAAAAACTATGTGCATATATTGAAAAGTATAAGCGTATCTAAAAACAAGTACATATAAGGCAGCTACGGCGTTAGTTAAGCAACAGTGGTCAACAGCCTAATGATCACCGATCAGGACAGTCAACGGATAGTACGTTCACAACTGGCAGATCTATACTTCTATAAAGAAAGTATTCTTGTACAAAAGGGTATTTATTATAAAATGGTCCTAACAATAGAATAGATAGTTTACCACAGAAATCTTAAACGGAAGTTTCGACAATTTTAAACAGAAGAGATTTGAAAATAAATTTAACTTTAAATAAACACTGAAATAATTTTAATACCTCGAAGGTGAAAAGAATAAACCAACAATCTCAATCTTTAAAAGTGTCTTCATTGCACTAACCAACGAGTTCATGTTTACAGTAGAAACAGTGGATATGACTCCAATAAATTCATTATCATTGTAGTCATGTATCAAATTGATAAAGATTTTATCGAGGTTGCACCAACTGTTTCTACAGCTAAGACCAGTTACATGTAACATGATCTCGTCGATTAGCACGACGAAGCCATTGTTAATGACAGAACACACATTCTAGATTATGTATTTTTGTTTCCGTCAGTTCGAAAGTATTTCATTTTTCAACTTATGAAATACAAAGGAGTTGATCATTTCAACTCCTTTGTATTTCATAATATGTTTCATGAACAAAGACATATGTTCTATTGAATAATGATTTCCTCGTAACAAATGATAGAAATTTCGGAGATCCCGTATTTGATCCTTTACCGTTAAAATGCCAATGCCAATGACAGAGGTTGATTATATTTACTGTGTTAAAAAAACTTCGACTTAAACAATGAAAACTTACACGTTGGACATGAAATATTTTTGTCGATGAAGAAAATTAAATTATATCACTTCTGAAATAAGTTTGTCGATAACGTAACGTATTCTGACGGTAAAGAAACGCGAATTCGATCACTACTCTGTTACGGGCTGTACCTGTACTTAGTGTCTGTATTTGACCATAAAGGTGTCAGACCACCATTTTGAAATTCTTATCTATACTAAATTATACAATTTTCCTATCTTTCTTAGGCCAAAGCAAAAAGTATGTGTGTTTCCTATTACCATACCTTCCGTATTTTTTAAGCTCAATAAGAGTCAACCTTTAAAGTGTTTTGGTAATTTTTCAATAAGCACTGTAAAAATCAAAATCAAAATTCAAAATGTAAAAGTCAAATGTCCCTCTTAAAGACTCAATGTAAATAAAAATGGTATATGTCTTATAGTCCTTGATATGTGAATTATTTTTCTGTTTATTTCTGACACTTTTACTTATTTTGCTGGTTATTTTTCTTATTAGCTCAACTTGCTCGAAGGGCCAAGTGAGCTTTTCTATTCACTTTGCGTCCGTCGTCGTCCTTCGTCGTTAACTTTTACAAAAATCTTCTCATCTAAAACTCCTGGGAAAAAGGAGATGGTCCAGTAAGATCCCTTTTTGGTCCGAAAATAAAGGAGTTTTACACAATTGTTTAAATGTAAACTTTATGCTATCTATTGGAAAGTAGAATACTTCAGTCACATAGATATGGACTGATTTTTTACAAAACAATTCAAATATCGGGTACTAGCATCATTAAGTCATTCTTAGTCATGAACTATTCACAATTTTAACCTAATTTAATCAACCAAAGAAGACAATTAAGTGTTAAAAAAGTGTCCAAAATCGTTCATCAGATGAAACTGAAATGTGAGACCAAAATTGGCCCATACCAGACCTACCCAACTTGGCCACAATCACCATTAAGGTTTCTACTTAAAAAAAGGTGTCTCTGACATGATCCGCTTTCCAACCAAGATGGTCGACATGGCTAACAATAGAACATAGGGGTAAATGCAGTTTGTTTGTCTTATATCTCTGTAACCAAAGCATTTAGAGAAAATCTGATTACTAGGTACAATGTTACTTTGTATACCCTCATTTTCCAGTGCCATATAACTATGCCGATCATCATCTTGAACGGATTCTTATGTGACCTACCTGTTGTATATGATTGTTAATTATTTATCGTCTTGAGCATGCATGAAATATTTGCCACTAGCAACCAACAATCTATCATTTAAAATATGTCGTTTTACAGAGAAACTTAGGTTACAACTCCCTCGGGAAAGTAACCCTGTTCGGTGAGAGCCAAGGCTCCGCGTTGAAGACCGTACTTTGACCTACAATGGTTTACTCTTACACATTGTGACTTGGATGGAGAGTTGTCTCATTGGCACTCATACCAAAGACTCTTATTTCTACTTAGATGGAATTTGATGTTTTACCTTTCCTTTTTGCCAAAACACCTCTTCAATTGTTTCGGTTCTTATATTTACTTGACTTTCAAATATTAGAAAATGTTCAGCGTTCCGTAGGTAAATGCTTTTAATTTACTTAAAATTTACACCGTTTTACATTGTCCTAGTTTTTCGAGAGCACCATTGGTGTATGTCCAAAATGGCAAAATCCATCATGCAGAGATTGTAGCACTGTCTCTCTTTACACGCCCCATTCTGATTGGACGTAGCTGCATACTTGTACTAAAGTTTGCTCAAAGTTAATTGTGGAACGATTACTTAAAATGCCCAAATAACAAATACGGAACTATCTTTTGATACAAAAATATCCCGTTTCCTTTAAGTCGCTATTTAAACATAGAGGCGGATTTAGTGGACCGCCCATCCCTAACAGAGCTATATGTATGATAAATGCATTATCCATTTTACCAGCATCGGTCCAAACGTTTAGGCCCCTGCATTTTCAAATTCATAGATCCGCACCTGAAAAATATACCATTATTGAAGCCACTTGTGGAGGTATTCAAGTAAAAAAATAGTGACAATATTTATATTTCCATTCCAAATTACAGTATATATTTATTTTGTTTCGTTCCGTTCAGCTTTTATTCCGTTTCGCAGTTTACATGAACCCCTCTTTTTGCCCCTTTTTCTAATTAAGGCTATCTACATAAGAAATTTAAAAAAATCAAACTTCCAAAAGGCGAAATAATCAAAACTGTACGTTAAGTTTAGTATTTTCTAAGGTTGGTCAAATATCTTAGCTATCAAATTTAAAAATGACATTTAGAATTTTAATTATTTGGTGAAAATTTCTAAATTTGAAAAATTTTTAAAAGTTTAGAATTTTAAAATTTTTAAACTTTGATCAAAATTCAGAAATCTAAAATTTGAAAACTTTTTAAAATTTTGAAATGATAGATGTTACAGCCGTCGTATTTCCTTCTATACAGAGTTACTCATAGCAAGGTATGTTGATATTCTTCGACATTGGTTTAACATACATGTAAACAATAAATATAAAATGGCGATATGTTTTATTGTAAACTATTTAATTACATTAGATGTATGTTTCATTATAATACGTTATTCTGATTGGCTAACTGCACATCACGTGTTATTCCTTAAGCAGTTGTATCACACAATAAAACTTATCATTCATGATGACACGAGGTCCCATTATAAAGTGCACAGGTAAATTAAATAAAAACTTGATGTAAATCGTGTTTTCATGATCCTAGCTAAACAATGTAATTATAAGTATTGAATGCTTCTTTTTGTAACTTCATAGGGTTGTAAAAGCGTTGACCGTGCGCACATTTTCAGCGCTCATACAAAATGTACTTCGGTCAACGCTTTTACACCCCAATAAAGTTACAAAAAGAAGCATTCAATTCTTAAATAATAACTGTGTTAAGACAATAAGAGAGATAAATATTCACTACCTATAGGTAGGTACAAAATAATTTAAAACTTAATTATTGAGTCACATACTGATCAAGCTGATTGTACATTATAGTAAAATGACATGATAAAAATAAACATACAACAATCAATACCTAGCCATTGAGTTGGCTTATGAGACACGTATTAACAAAACATATCACATTTATTTTCAAAAATTCCTAAATTTCATATGAATTCATCATTTTAACTTATTTCTGATCATCATCTAGAATAGCAAAATTTTCAATATCATTTGAACATCCAACTCAAATAAGTTATCAAAGGTACCAGGATTATAATTTAGTATGCCAGACGCGCGTTTCGTCTACATAAGACTCATCAGTGACGCTCATATCAAAGTATGTATATAAAGCCAAAACAAGTACGCAGTTGAAGAGCATTAAGGACCCAGAATTTCAAAAAGTTGTGCCAAATTTACAAATCACACAAAGGCTGTTATCAACTGGAACTGCTGAGACAAATTAAACCAAAGTTTTAAAATCACTATCATCATAGGGTTATCTAGTATAAAAAATGTGTCTGATGTCCCACCTGACAACTAATATAGCCAACATGACTAAAAAAAGAACATAGGGGTAAAATGCATTTTTTTTTTGCTTGTATCTCTGAAACTGAATAATTGAGAGCAAATTTGAGAGGGGCAAAAATGTTCATCAGTTTAAGATCTTTCTGTCCTAAGTGTTCTGATGATTCAGACAACCTTTTGTTGGGTTGCTGCCCCTGAATTGACAATTTTAAGGACATTTTGCAGTTTTCGGTTATCATCTTGAATATTATAGAGATAAACTGTTAACAGCAATTATGTACAGCAAATCAAAATCTACAATTAAAGTCAACATGACCAAAAAGGTCAATTGACCCGTAAGGAGTTATTGCCCTTTATAGTAAATTTGTAATCTTTTACAGAAATCTTCTACTCTGAAACTTAACCTGACAAATTTAACCAAACTTGACCACAATCATTATAAGGGTATCAAGTTTTAAAAAAGTATCCAATGACCGAGCTTACCACAAACATGGCACACATGGCTAAACATAAATCATTAAAGTTTTTTGTATCAATTTTTAGTTTTCAGGTCTGTGTGTCTAACAGTCCTTCTGTTAGTCCATTTGTCCTGCTTCATGAAAAATTTTGATCAAAGTAGTTTTTGATGAAGTTGAAGTCCAATCAAATTAAAAAATTAGCGCATATGTTCCCTATGATATGCTCTTTCTAATTGTAATGCCAAATAAGAGTACATAATTTCACAGTTCACTGAACATAGAAAATGAAAGTACGAGTGGGGCATCCGTGTACTATGGACACATTCTTGTTAGACCTCTAATCTTATGGGTGTTCAAAAATTATTCAAGATATAAGATTGCCTTGATAGAGGGTCGCTGCTCACAAGAAAGCTATTAAACCAAGAGTTTCAAATGGTGAAGTTAAAATCATTCTTTTGTAAATTTTAGAGACGCCATCATGAGTAGGTTGACCGTTATGGAATATCACTTTCACATATGATATGTTCATCATGTAATAACTATAATCATGTCCCCTTTTCACACATATGACCTAACACATTAGACTTGTGACTAGGTTTGTACTAACATGAGCGACACTATAGGTGATATGTGTGGAGCAGAATCTACTTACCATTACGGAGTTCCTCATCTTCGCTAGCCAAGGGTTACGATCCACTACCGTTCTCTTCACCCTTGGCAGATTGAACCAACATTTGTGAAAACAATGTTGCGCCATCTATCGAGAGATTAAAGTCACGACCATTCCGAATACATTATTCTTGACCAATGGTAGCACTTGAACTCTTCAATTTGGAGGTAAAAACACGGAAGCGTCTAGAACCTACACACTTGATAAAACCGGAAACGAAATTATACGTCGACATTCATGCATCTGTGCATGAAACATACACAGGAACTTCTTCTTATTGATTAAAAACATTCAAGTTGTCACTAAATATAGTCGTATGTTTATAGAGTGTAAAGACTTGTTGCACAATAAACACGTGGCAATTGTTTACAAACACTTTCTACATTTACACGTGATCATGTAATAGGCGCTTTTTGATTGGATGAGGCGAGTTTCGACTGCACCCAATAAAAATCCTTACCTTGTGTCTCCGAAATTTTATCTCAATCCGCCAAGGGTGAAGAGAACGGGAGTGGATCGTAACCCTTGGCTAGCGAAGATGGGAGTTCCTTAGTTCACCCCAAGTTTTTGGTGGGTTTGTGTTATTTTGCGTACTATTGTGTGTCTGTCTTTTTCTTTTTAAGCCACGGAGTTGTCTGTCTTTTTCTTTTTAAGCCACGGAGTTGTCAGTGTGTTTTCGATTTATGAGTTTGAATGTCACTCTGGTATCTTTTCTCCCTCCTTTTTTAATGAAGTTAAAAATTCGGTTACAAATATTAAGAACAGAAAACTGGCATCCATTCCTAATGTATTTAAGTTACAAATATACACTGTAACTGTAGAGCTTACATAACAAAGATCAATTGTAAATGTCCCTATTATTGTGTTTCACACGAATGCAGCAAGTCCTCAATAACATAACATTAAAACAATCAATAAAACGGGAAAAAATAAAATTATGTATACTATATAGCATATAAACATATCAAACTCAAAATTGTTAACTTTTTTCCTAACAGTTGCACTTGGGTATTACCCTGTTTCTGTCCTGTTGACGGACGTCACCATGTTGCAAGTCATATGATTCCCGCAAATGTTTATCATCATAAAATTTTAATAATGTTTATATCATTACCAAAAATAGAAACGACAAAAACACTCACCTCTTTCATAGATTACACCTGTAGCATTATTATGGTCCCAATACAAGTTATCATTTCATCCTGAATTAGAGTAATTTCTGCCAATTTGATTGGGATATTGTCTTAATAAATTTCATTATAATTTTTGTTTACGTCAATTTGGATCATCTCCCTTATACCATTGACCTAATAATTTTAATATTTGTTGGTTGCTTTATCGTCCCAATATTTTTCATTTATCACAGTTTTAGATTAAATATTTAAGTGTACTTGGTTGGTTTTATCCTAATAATTGAATTTGAATAACAAATTCAGGATAAATTCGTAACACCGTGTGCAATTCTAATACGGAATTATTTTGGGTCAATAAAACTCATTTCGGCTCTTTCTTCGCCTCGCCCGACTAAAATATAATCGTTCTAAACATGCATGAAATATTTGCCACTGGACGTTAAGCAACCATCAATCAATCAAATTATCGTATTAAAACTATTTCACACTGTGTAACTAATACCAATTTCTTTTTTGCAGCAGTATCAGCTTTCAGAATGTTTCCAAATCAGCTTTGACATGGATATTTACAGTTTTTTCTTGGTAAGAAGACTCTTGTTAGGGATAATTGTATAAATACAGTAGAATTTGAATAAAAAAGTAACCTGCGAGAATGCGACCCTGCGAAAAAGGCAATAGAAAAAAATGGAAACATGGGTAAATAATTAGGTAATGCATGCAAAAGACAAATTGATAGATCAAAATTTTTGCAAACAGAAGTGATTTAAAATCTTGTTTATTATTCATTGGATGAGTGGTTAAATGAAAGCTAGTTTATTAAATCCGACATAATATTCATTAAAGTAAGACTTAAAAAGTTAAAATTGAGAATGGAAATTTGGGAATAATGTCAAAGAGACAACTATCCGACCAAAGGGTAAACAACAGTAGAAGGCACACAATGGGTCTTCAACTCAGCCAAAACATCCGGCACCCGGAGGTGTTATTCAGCTGTCCCCTAAATATATTGTGTACAGTAAACTTAAACGCCACACTAAACTCCAAAACATATAAATGAGCTAAGAATTAAAAAAAATACTATAGACTAACAAATGCCAGAGACTTGGGACAGGCGCGAAAATGCAGCGGGGTTAAACATTGTTTTGTGATATTTCAACCCTCCCATATAATCTCTAGCCAATTTAGAATTAAAAAAAAAACACATAGCATTATGCACATTAAAATTCAGTTAAAAATAAGTCTGAGTCCTATGTAAATACATATTTAGAACACAATGCATTATGCTTATTTTATCTGGGTACATGTATATATGTATGTTAACTAACACTCTCTTTTTACTTCATTAAATTTCAGGCTCTGTCCATATTGAAGGTTTCCGATGCTGTGTTTAGATTTCAGTGTCCTGTTCAGTCACACTGGACACATAGAGCTGGAACTATTTGTGGCTCTAAAAGCAGTTACTTTTGCTTATATGATATCAATGAAAACAATTTTACTGAATTTTGTAGAAAAAATCCAGATTATGAAAAACGAGGTAATACTAATTATTTTCTAAATACATACCAAGTTAACTGTCTATGTCTTTAAAATAGCCAAGAGGGTCGTAATGGGTGTACCTTCATGACGAAAAAAGGTAAAAATTCTTGCTAAATGACGTTAGCGGTAGTTTTTGGTGTATGACGATAAAATGTACCTTTTCTTTCAGACGATAAAAACATCGACTGATTTTGACGAGTCACGTTAATTTTTTTTCTTCAAAAAAACAAACGGTAACGATAATTATTTGAGACCTCTGACGAATTACGTTAAGGACAATTATTTTGACGAATCACGGTAAAATTTTTACCAATTTGACGTTAATAATACTTATTAGCCGAAAATGACCATTTGACGCCTGACGTGAAAGTGTATTTCTACCTCCAGCTAACTGTACATCCACTGACATACTCTAAAAAATGTTCTAACATCTAAAATAAAAAGTCACCCGCAAATGGGTCAGAAATTAAAGGGTGTTGATATTTTGTTAGGGTCATAAAGGTTGGGCTAAATGGTCAATCTAATTAGTACATATAGTGAGATGCAATTATAGTCGTAACTCAGTTGTAAGAAAATTGTTCATAAAGGAGTAGGGGCGATAAGGCCCTTATTTGGCCCAAAAATTACTGCAAATTTAAAAGTTATCATATGTATTCTTAAATAACTGAAAACCGTACTACAGTACAAGGTACTCAGAGAAACAAAACAAGTTCGACATTGAACAAGTTTCCATGGCAACAATTCATGATTTATTTTGCATATTTTGTAAAATTTCGTGATTTTCCTTGTTATTCATCAAATGTTATGCATATTTTAGATTGAAAAAGTATGTGAGCACCCAAGAAACAACTTTATATTTGGTGGGATCATGTCAATAGTAATAATAAAGCTTCTGTTAAATTATTTTGTTGTTTCTTTCCTGCGCACGATGTTTCCATAACAGAAATATAGATGGAAAACTGCATAAAATCTGTATTTTTCATCGTTTTCTTTTAATTAGTACATATTATGACGTAATTGTGACGTCATCAGGCAAACATCTTGATGTTTTTCTTTTATATTTCTTGAACCTATGCATTTCTAAACATAATGTGCCAATTTGAAATAGATATCAAACATTTAATTTTTGTGCCCCTACTCCTTTCCAAATAATTCTAATATTTCTATATAAGAACATTTATACAATTGAAAGACAAAATTAAATTAAAAACTGAAATTGCATGTATTTGCTTTAACATCCTCTTTTCTCTTAATAGTGATTAAAGTACCAGGCTTATGATTTAATACGCCAGACGCGAGTTTCGTCTACATAAGACTCATCCGTGACGCTCAGATCAAAATAGTTAGAAAGCCAAAAAAGTACAAAGTTGAAGAGCATTGATAACCCAAATTAAAATAAAAGTTGTTCCAAATAAGAAAGGATAAGAAAATCCTTAGTATCTAAATCATTCATACGTTTGCAAACGTTCGTTTGTTTGTTCGTCCGTCTGTATCGCTTCAGGTTAAAGTTTTTCGTCAAGGTAGTTTTTGATGAAGTTGAAGTCCTACATTATCAACTTGAAACTTAGTACAGATGTTCCCTCTGATATGCTCCTTCTTATTTTAATGCCAAATTAGAGTTTTTACTCCAATTACAACATGGTATTCATAAAACAACGGTATGGCTAATCATGATTGGTCGATATGTGTACCCTTTATAATTTATTATTAGATACTTCTTGCACTCTGCATAATTCAAAGGCAAAATGATATATCTTTCCTTAGTCCCAACGGAACACAGATGTGTCTTTTCAAAACAAGGATGAGACACATATTTTTTTTTTAAATGTTAATTTGACAGGCAAAGGAGATAAGTACAAATTACGTTAAGAAAAGACATTGGAACCTATATTTTTTGGACCAAAAAGTACTTTCCAAATAAACTATCATTAAATTATAGCAAAGTTTCGTTTAAAAGATCAACTTTTTAAAGTCTGTATCTCGAAAAAGGTTCCCAATGCGGAAATTAATTGTTTATTGCAATCTGTTACATATGTAGTTTATACCTGTTGCCCCTCTACTATTATATCCAGCAAGTTGATTGGGTAAAATTCATGAACTACCGTTTTTTGTCGAGCCTGCGACTTTCAGAAAGCTCGACATAGAGATAGTTATCCGTTTGCGGCGGAGGCAGAGTAAGCTAACTTCGTTTTTAAGAAAGTGCAATACCTGGATGCTTCATACTTTGTATATACATGTACATGTCTCATGTTACAAAGTTTCCATCTCTGTCACATGTCCACATTTTCATGGTTCAGTATCTACTTGAAAAAAAAAGTTAAGATTTTTTTGTAATGTTAATTTCTCTCTTATAATGAGTAATCGGATAAACATATTTAGTATGTGCGAACCTTGAAATACCTCACTTGACTTCGACCTCATTTCATGGATCAGTGAACAAGGTTAAGTTTTGGTTGTCAAGTCCATATCTCGGATACTATAAGCAATAGGTCTAGTATATTGAGTGTATGGAAGGACTGTAAGATGTATATGTCTAACTGGCAGGTGTCATCTGACCTCATTTTCTTGGTTCAGTGGTTATAGTAAAGTTTTAGTGTTTTGGTCTGTTATTATTAAACTATAAGCAATAAGTCAACTATATTTGTTGTATGGAAGACTTGTAGACTGAACATGTCTTTCTGTCATTGTTATCTGACATTACCCTCATTTTAATTGATAAAGTATTACCTGCCCGGGAAACCCATAACACACGTGGTTCAATATATCATTTTGGTTTCTCAAATATCATGAATATGGTATTTGAACAATTGTTTTCCAGTAAATATGTGTTTGATATAATTTGTATTTGCATTTAGGAAAAAAGCTAATTGTTGCTGGATCAACTCAAGGCACACTGCAAGGGTCTAATTGTAGTAATGATTTCTACCAACCTTTAAAATTCTGGACCAATGAAAGCCATAGCTGTGTTTTAGCAAAATCGTACTGCAACGAAGAAGGACAAGTTGTTTATAGAAATGAGACAAATAACATGAATAAAGTAGATAGATCATGCCGATGTGATTATACGAGAGGATATGATTTTATTATCAGACCAAAACATCGATGTTATTGTGTACCTTCCGAGGAAGATTGTTCCTGTCATCTGAAGATATGTCCATCTAACTATAATTTCTCACAAGGTAAGTAGGTAAATAAATTCTTAAGTTTTAAAGAGCATTTTTGCCTAATATTTCGACATAATTCACAGAGGATGACTAATTGAACATAATCGCATGCTTTTGAGGCATGTTACTCAATCTCATTTGTTAAATCTGATTGAGAAAACAGGGTAATTTTCCCTTAGAAAAAAACTACCTAAAACAAATTAACAAAGATGGTATGTATATTCAAAACTAGTAAATTTTCATGTTTATTGATGTACATGTATGCCAAGATCACTACTCGGTCAGCATATTAAATTATGTGTACGTTGCATGGTCCTCATGTCTGTCAGACAGTTTTCGCTTGACTTTCGTCTCATTTCATTCATCAGTGAACACGGTTAAATTTCCGAGGTCAAGTCCATATATCAGATATTATAAGCATAGGTCTACTATATGTAGTATATGGAATAATAGTTATATAAACATGTCCAACTGTCAGGTGTCACCTGACCTTCGCTGCATTGTCATTATTCTGCAGTAAAAGTTAAGTTTTTAGGTTCTGGTCTGTTTGCACTAAAAGTTTGGCCTTTTAAAGCATGCATGAACTTATTAGTTGTTGTCTTGCATCCAGGACGTAGGTCTACAAAGATATGTTGTTTCCGGTGGTGGCGGTGGCTGCAGCGACAGCGGTGGTGGAATCAACAATATAGCAGTTTGTGATTAGGTCTAGTTTATTGTGAACCACTAGTGGTAGGTCAATGATATTTGGTATGAAGTTGTACTAGCATTGGCACATTTCATTACCATAAAGCTTTTTTGGACATGCCCCCTATTCATTGTCTATTGCCGTTGAAACTTCTGTTAGTTTACATGTACTAGTTTGTGGCTGTGTCCACATTGACCTTAACTCGGTGTTGTGTAAGTGTAACTCACACATAAACCTAACAAAATTACGTTCCCATTGATAAAATTCAATGTTTACATGTAGTGTAAAACATGTTTTGTCTACATGCAGTCGATACTCGATGTAGGCCTTGTGTAGCTTAAGTGTACACAAAACTAGGCATTTAAAACATTAGTTTCATCGTGTATATTTAAGGAAAAAACAATTTTTGAATAAAATTGTTATTAAAAGAGCATTTGCATTAATCAATAACACGTATATGAGGAAAGGATAAATTAAGTCAAGTTGGTCCCGATGAAAATATTATATAATGCATTTTATTTTAATTGAGATCGGGGTAAAATCATTATGGTAAACAAATCTGTTCGATACGTATACGTCAATCCGTGCACGTATCCTGATACGTGCACGGATCGACGTATACGAATCGAACAGATTTGTTTACAATAGTGATTTTATCCCGATCTCAATTAAAATTAGATGCATCATATAATATTTTCATCGGGACCAACTTGACTTAATTTATCATTTCCTCATATACCTGCTATACGATACGTCGATTCGGATACGCCAGCAAATACTCGATTAATGCAAATGCTCTAATAGCATTTGCATTAATCAAGTATTTGCTGGCGTATCCGTATAGACGTATCGTATAACACGTATATGAGGAAAAGATGAATTAAGTCAAGTTGGTCCCGATGAAAATATTATATAATGCATTAAATTTTAATTGATATCGGGGTAAAATCATTATTTCATACAAATCTGCGCGATACGTATCCGTCGATCCGTGCACGTATCAGGATACGTCGACTTTGAATATTTGCCAAACGTACATGTTAAAGTGTTGACATTTTAATTTCAACCCCTTGCATTATCGCAAATTAGAAAGGCGAGACATATATCTGTGTTAACAGTTTGTTTGTGTAATATTTTCAGATTATGAGTGTCTAAAAGTGACGGAAAGGAATACAAGGTTTAATTGCGAATCAATACATTCTATCGTGTAAGTATTTATTGTTTCTAACTAGTACTGTATAAGCTATGGACACGTAATGATTACTTTCCTTGGCCATAATAGTCTTTCGCAGTAGTCATCAACTGCATTTACTCTTTGGTCTATCTAGACCATTTAAAAGAAAATAACTTTTCTCTTCCTAACTCTTCTGAAACAACTAAGATCATCCCAGGTTTAGATTGGGTTGGTGTTGCTCAGTCTTAAGCTACAGGTATCAAAATCACTATTGAAAAATACATTACTCAGAACTGAAAATAATTTTACAAGTTAGAAGCAACAATTATTTTTTTTTTAATTCGGACAGTTATTATTTTATCAATTAAGAAAATACTACTAGTACCTATAATTGTATATAGTTTCCTTTTACACGACTATTACAGTGACCATATACTTTTAGAAATTCTTTAAGAGATTTTCTTAATTACAATGTTCATAGTGGATATATATATATATATGTTTAAATATACTTTTTCACTTTTTTGGTCTTTTGGAAAATGTTGTTTGTGCTGTTTTTAGACCCTTCTACAACGAAATTTGTTTGACATGCACACGTATAAAAATTGCTGAGTGCAAAAGTTGTCACCTTAATTTTTGAAGTTAAGTCAAAATGAAGTTGATAACTTGGTTGGTATTGGTTCCCTGATATTTGTCCTAAAAAAATTTGGCTCTAGCACCACTGTTGAAAAAGTTATGCCCCTTTTTTCAACAATTGAGGAAATTTGCGGCTTAAAATTTTCCTTAAAGGAAATACTTTTTCCTGTGAGGAAATTTTGTCAACTACGATTTCCTTTGAAAAAATGTTTGACAAACACTTTTCCTTGAGGGAAAATTCAAGACTACACATTTCCTCTAAGGAAATTTCTGTACATTAAATTTCCCAAAAGGAAATGTTTTCCCCTATATTTTTTTTATCGCTATACAGACAGTTTGAAAATTATTTTTACAAGACTATAAAATAAAATTGATACAAATAATATTTAAAACTTTAATAAATTTTGTACCCAAAATTATCATGACATATTCAAACAATAGGTCTGGGTATTGTTATACTTTATATATATGTGACCTTAACTTTGATTTATAAATTATTTTTTTTAGCAAAACATTCTGTTTTCTTTGTTATTGTTTCAATGCAATACATTAGTAAGCAACCAATTTGAATGACAAACCATTTGAGGTGTTCTTAAGACAATGTAAGAATGCTTTCACATTTGCAGATTAAATAATATAATAAACACTTGTCTTGTTAATTTAAATTTTCTTCTGTTTCAGCTGCTGTGTACAGTTATTCAATCCACTACATAAGAGTTCATTGCATAAATTATTGCATTCATTAAACATTTTCCTTCAATTCTTAGAGAAAACATTTTTGCAATTTGTTCTTCAAAGATCTTCTTTGGTAACGGGTATAGTTGATATGAGGGAGCGATGTGAATGAATGGATAAAGCTTGTGTTCCTTTCAACAACAAAATACTAATTTTTCTACATTTCTCCTTCTTTACACGAACATTTGTTGTTGCATTTATACAATCGTGTTTTTTGTGCATCTATGATAGAACTCCATTCTGTTTATAGCCATTATTATTTGATTATGATTGAATTTCCTATTTCTTTTTTGCAGGAAAGCTTACATTCCATTTCACATTAATCTGTTAATCCAATTGGTGCACCATGTAGATAAATATCAACTTTTAGTTTCATCTGCACTATTGATCCTGAAAACCAAGATGTCTGACCTATAAATACAAAAAAATAAATAAATAAAATGTTATAAATTTATGGGCATGATGGAAAGAGAAACAGCAATAAAAAAAAGCTTATTTGTCATGTTTATGAACATTTACATAATATTTCCTTTCTTATTTGTGAGTTCCCTTAATTCAGGGCTATTTTGTCTATCCAGGTTTTTATATCAGTTGATTTTGTGCATTTTATCAGTCTTTTCAGTTGAGGAAATTGAAAAGGTTATCTTACAGTTTGTTCTTTATATGTTGAGCTGTTAAACCAGTCCAAAGTTAGGGTAGGGTTGACTGCTCACAAACTTGTTTTTTTTTTTAAAACATATGTATTAGTTGTTCTTGATTTAAGATTAACTGTCAGTAATTGTAAATGTACTAACAGATCTTTGTGTCTTTTCGATTAAGGAAAATATATAAATTTCCTTCTTAGCCATGTCAGATGTTGTTTTTTGGCAGGAAATTTATGTCATTTGTTGTCTGGTGAAGAGTTGTCTAATTGCCACATCTTCTTATTTTTATATAACCTTGCCATATTCTTATTGTGCCTGTGCCAATTTCTGAGCCTGTAGTTTAGTATGACACTAGAATTTCGTGGTTGTTGTTATTCGATATTTTTCTCATTATCGAATGCTGTCTTAGAGCCATGTTCAAAAGTTTTCATATTTAATATATCACATCTTTTTATTATTATAATAATCATCTTTCAAGTGCAATAACTTTTATAACAGTGGACTTACCATTTAAGTTTAGTTGACTATCATTTTTGCTGTTTATAATTTCTCTGTATCTTCTTTAATTCTTGTCCTATACATAAAAAAAGTTAAAATTATTATTCAATGACATCTTGTATCAGTAATTATTTTGCTGTTTTATGTATATTAATGCAGGTTTAATAAAAAGTTGTACCAGAGTGCCTTATAAGCTTGTTGCCCTTTTAGCTGGTCGTTGGCTTTAAATGAATTTTTATGGTCAACTTGAAAAACTGTGAGCACTGCGCAAATATTGGATGGAGAGTTGTCTCATTGGCACTCATACCACATCTCCCTATATCTATTTACATAACTGTAGAACGGTAAAAGTGACAGGTAGAGGACGGAAACTAAAAATTCACCAATTTTCCATTTGTAAAGGACATATTATTAACTCTAGAACAGTAAAGTGACAGATCAGTAAAGTGACACCACCAAAATTCAAACTTAATTTGTACTTTGTGGTTAAAAGCATTGTGTGCAAGTGTCATAACATTTGGTTGAGGCAAACTGAAGTTAGGAACGAGAAACCAAAAATTCAGCAATTTTTTCCAATTGTAAAGGGGCATAACTCTACAAAAAGTTACACTGACACTACCAAAAACTCACACTTGATTCGAGTTTTGTAGTAATAAGCTTAGTTTCAAAACATTTGGTTGAGGCAAACTACAGTTAGAGAACATAAATTGTTATCACAGATATATGTCTCGCTTTTTTGTAATTTCGATAATGCAAATGTTGAAATTAAAATAGCAATACTTTGACATGTAAGTTTTCAAATATTTAAAGTCAATGAACCATGACTGAAAGTACATGGCTAAACAATCTCCATGGAAATGAGATGTGTCCATTGTAATACAACTGCATACCAAATACCATTGACTTATCTTAAGTACTGCCCTTTAAACAAACCTAAACACAAACTAATACATGTAAACTAAGCAAAATTTCAAAGTCAATTGACCATGACTGAGGGGGCGGGGCCAAATATTCTCCATTGAAATTAGATATGCCAATGCTTATACAACTGCATATCAATTATTATTAACTTACCACTAGTGGTTCCCCATAAACATGATAAACTGACCTTTTTATAAGATTAAACCGTTGGTTTTCCCGTTTGAATGGTTTTACACTAGTAATTTTGGGGCCCTTTATAGCTTGTTGTTCGGTGTGAGTCAAGGCTCCGTGTTGAAGGCCGTACATTGACCTATAATGGTTTACTTTTATAAATTGTTATTTGGATTGAGAGTTGTCTCATTGGCACTCACACCACATCTTCCTATATCTACTAATCACAAACTATAATACATGAAAACTAAGCAAAAATTTCAAAGTCACTTGACCATGACTGAAGGGGCAGGGCCAAATAATCTCCATGGAAATGAAATATGCCAATGCTTATACAACTGCATACCAATTATCATTAACAAACCACTAGTGGTTTGCCTATATACTAACCTTATCACAAACTAATACATGATAACTAAGCAAAGTTTCAAATTCAACAGACCATAAATGAGGGGGTGGGGCCAAATAATTGAATGAAATGTGCCAATACTTATACAACTGCATACCAAATATCTTTGACTAGTGGTTCTTTCTGACTCTGTCAAGCGAGACAAAAAAACAACTTTGGGACAGACAGACAGTCTGATATTTTCAGTATATATTCTTTTTTGCTACTCATTTTTGCGCATGTCCCAAGTCATGACTGATGAGCCTTTGACTTGTTAGTCTTGTAATATATGATTTTTAATATTAGTTTCTTTCATATATTTCAGAGTTTAGTACATGAAGTATGACGTCTATTATCACTGAACTAGTATACATTTTTGTTAAGGGCCAGCTGCAGGAATTTTTTTCGCTACAGTGAAGACCCATTGGTGAACTTAAGCTGTTATCTGCTCTTTGATCGAGTGATTGTCTCTTTGACACATTCCCCTTCTCGAATCTCAATATTTTAAATTCTAAATTATAAATCATAGGCGGATCCGGGGGGGGGGGGGGCTGGGGGGCCCGGCCCCCCCCCACCCTTTCGTGGGAAAATTTTTGTTGATTATATAGAGAATCATTGAAGCATGACTGGAGCGCCGCCCCCCCCCCCCTTAGGTCAGTCAGCGACCCCCCCCCCCTTAGGAAAAGTTCCGGATCCGCCACTGTTAAAATGTTAGGCTTCATGTTGATTTGTTTTACATAAATTTGTCATTTCGAGGCCTTCTAATATATTTACAGATTTCTATATGGTGCGAATTTTGCGAAGCAACATCACAACTATTTGTGGAGACCATGGACTATTTATCTCTCTGACTTCAAATCATATAATGATTTTTTCATTAATATACATGTGCCATTCCAATATGAAATATGTATTAAAAAACCTTTACAGGATAGTTTCTCATTCTGAGAAATATTGATATGGTGGGTTTTCTCCACCATCGACATCGTTGTCTACATCTACATGTCGGTTAAAAGCTCATTAGAGCTTATTTTTTTCTTGTTGTATACCTTGCCGACTCTAAATAAAGCTTATTTATTTATTATCTACTTCAACCTATGACTCGAAAAGGGTGCAGGGGCGGATCCAGCCATTTTAAAAGGGGGGTTCCAACTATATACTTCCATTCAAATGCATTGATCGTTAAAAAAAAGGGAGGTTCCAACCACCGGACCCCCCCTGGATCCGCCAATGACACCCCTTTGACCCAACACTCAACAAGCTACATTTTAGTTGTCCTGCGGAGGAAACGATTTTGGCGCATTATAATTTATATAACAAAAAGATCATGTCTGTGGTGAGATGTTAGTGTGTGTGCATACCAATATTTGAATTTTCTGAGTCTTCTTTTTGAATATTTATTCATTTTTGGGTACAATACTGACGTCGAGTGCTGCTGTTGTGCTGGTTTTTTTTTTTTACAAAGGTGACAAAGATATGCAAGGGAAGGAAACTTACTTAAAAGACCAAAATGAGCGTCAGCATATTTTACTATGCAGTCGGTATCCTGATTTACATGTATTCTCTTAGACTCATTTCACAAAAAAAAAAAAAACGTTCAAGTGAAAATACTCGTAAGGCATGCAACATTTTAGATCACGTCTTATCATAACTTAAATTGCGACTATATTTAATTGAATGAAAATAATTTGGCAAATGAAACCCTGGTCACAGTTTCGTGGGAAAAGGGGGGATAGGACGTTCCGTTGGAATAGGTTACTTTTACTGAACCAGCTTAAAAATATGGGAATAGGTGGGGAAAACTATCAGAAATATATATGATGAGGTTGATAAATAACGTTTCAATCTAGTTAAAAAAAGAGGGACGAAAGATACCAAAGGGACAGTCAAACTCATAAATCTTAAACAAACTGACAACGCCATGGCTAAAAATAAAAAAAGACAAACAGAAAAACAATAGTACACATGACACAACATAGAAAACTAAAGAATAAACAACACGAACCCCACCAAAAACTAGGGGTGATCTCAGGTGCTCCGGAAGGGTAAGCAGATCCTGCTCCACATGTGGCGCCCGTCGTGTTGCTTATGTGATTACAACATAGTGCTTAATATGTGATTAGTTACTTGTATATGAAACTGATACTCAAGTTGAAGTCCGGTCTTTTTTTCATTGCCAAAAGTCTCGCCGAATGTAAACATTACACACAGAATCTAAACCTTAAATATTCCACTCTTCCAACACCCCTCCCCCAAACTTAACCAATATGGGAAAAGGTTACAATTTTACTTACGCACTATATGAAAAGGTATACATAAAATGTGGTATGATTGTCAATGAGGCATACATGTTTAAGATCTAACTTTATATATGAAAAGGGTGAGGTAACAGAACCCCAGCGACACGGTCACACCCCCTATCAATGAAATATTTAAGTGCCACCCTCCCCGGGTCACATTCATAAACCCGGTGCTGCCTTTTTTGCACGCGTTATAAAACAGTTAAAAGTGCCGGGATCTTACAGTCTGAGAGCTTTCACGGACTTATTTTATCGTATTTATGTCTGTTACGGTGAATTTATTATATATTTATAAAAAAAGCTAATTAGGTCTTTCCACTTTTCCGTGGAAAGACCTATTGGATTTCTTCTGATTATTATTATTTTTTTTTTCTTCCGCCTAATTTTTTTCCTTCGCTGTTTTTTTGTTTCGCAAGATGTCGCTTTGATATTTAGAATATGATATCGAACAGGTAATACGCTTTTTGAAACCAACTCTTCTTAACTAAATACTTTCCCATATAAGAGTTATCTCCCCAAACACTGTTTTTCTTGTGGCCACTTTTCCTTCGCAACCGTAAAAGATTATGACAAATTTATTTTACCAAATTGTTCGTTATATCCTCAGGATGTTCTGTTTTATTTTGACCGAAGCCGTATAGAGATTCCATATGAGAGTTAGTTCCCCTTTTGTATTTGAAATTTTGAAATGTATTTTAAACTGGAAAACCATAAGTGATAGAGACCTAGGGTCTTTTGATTTGAGATCCTTAGTCCAAAAAAATGAAAATTAGGTCAAGGTCAAAGGTCAAGGTCATATTCTAAATTTTGATTTTGGTTTATTTTCACTCATTTTCATTAACCTTATAAGATATAGACAAATTATTTTAACAAAATTGTTAGTTGCGACATGTCGTAACATAATAATTTTGGTTGAAAGGGTGCGTAGACAATAAACGGGAGTTTTAGCCCCTATCACATCTAAAATTATGCGTAAAGTGATATAACTTATTAACGATACATATTAGAGACCAAGGGTCTTTTGATTTGAGATCCATGGTCCAAAAAAATGAAAATTAGGTCAAGGTCAAAGGTCAAGGTCATATTCTAAATTTTTTGATTTTGGCTTATTTTCACTAATTTTCATTAACCTTATAAGATATCAACAAATTATTTTTACTAAATTGTTAGTTGCGACATGTCGTTACTTAATAATTTTGGTTGAAAGGGTGCGTAGTCAATAAACAGGAGTTTTAGCCCCTATCATATCTAAAATTATGCGTAAAGTGATATAACTTATTTACCATACATATTAGAGTCCTAGGGTCTTTTGATTTGAGATCCTCAGTTTGTGACCTTGAAATTGAGGTCAAGGTCAGAGGTAAATTTGACGTTCTAGATTATGACCTTTGCTTAAAATTTATATCTATACATCATAAAGCCATAGGAACTTACATTTTAGACTGATTTTTAATATTTTAATATCAAAATAGATATTTACTGGTGGAAAGACCTTCAATTGTTCTCTGAACAATTGGTTTTTAATATTGTTCTTACATCTCTTCTGAAAAAAAAATCCACATGTTTGTTATCAGTTAAACTCGGAAACTACAAGTCCAATCGACCCCAAACTTTGCAGTCAGCAGGGCATACATGTACTAAAGGTTCATAAAACAACGTGGTGCCGATATCTCTCAAGACTTTTCCTAGAGAAAAAAAAATTGCAATGCCGTAAAAATTGCTTGCTAGGTCCGTAAATCTCAGTGAAATGCTACAATAAAATGTCCGCTCCTAGATTGAAATACTTATCTGTGTTACGAACTGGTGCTGAAAAATGTACATTATCAGAAAATAATCCTTAAATGTGTTTTAAAGTTACACCGAATCAATTAAATCCAAAACATGCACTGCTGGTGAACTGTGATCAAAATGTCAATTTCCTCCTACAATGACAAAAGAAATTACATTGTGTACATTCCGTCTCTATACATGTTGTCTGTTCAATATCCCGACCTAAAGAGAAATAAAAAGACTTCGTTATTATAAACCCAAGTCACGTGATGTCTCCCCAATCTGGCACGCGCGCTGGCCTGAAATAAAATAAAAACTTTCCGAACTAAACATGAAACTTCCCCGGAATAATATAGACCCCTTACAGAAACAAACAAACAAACAAACAAACAAACACACACACACACACACACACACACACACACACAATCATGTTTCCAAGGGGTGAAAGACCGTTTACAATTGCTTTTTAAAAGCAATTGATTTATATTGTAAAACGGCAATTTTAACCATTCTGTTCCGTTTATATAAAAAAAAAAAAAAAATCCTCCTTGGACCCCCTTTTGCCCCCCCCCCTTTTTTTTACCCTCCACTTACAAATGAATATAGCTTGTGTGCTATCTATCTTATCAACGGATAAGAACGACAACTCCAGTTTTTTCCCTATTATTAGGTCTTTCCACTTTTCCGTGGAAAGACCTATTGGATTTCTTCTGATTATTATTATTATTAGGTCTTTCCACTTTTCCGTGGAAAGACCTATTGCTTTTGTTCTGATTACTATTATTAGGTCTTTCAACCTTTTCGGTTGAAAGACCTATAGGTTTTGTTCTGATTATTATTATTCTTTTTTTTTTTTTCTTCCGCCTAACTTTATTCTTGCGTATTATTGATGTTTCAAAAGATGTCGCTTAGATATTTGGAATATGATATCGTAAAGTTTATACGCTTTAAAAATTGACAAAGGCGTAACCAAAAATTTTACGTTGTAAAAGTTATCTACCTTAACACTGTTTTTCTTGTGGCCACTACTCCTTCGTAACTGTAAAAGATAGCGACAAATTTATTTTACCAAATTGCTCCTTACATCTTAAGGATAAGGATTTTAATTTTCACCGAAGCTATCCGGAGACTCCATATGAGAATTATCCCCCCTTTTGTATATGATATAAGTGATATGCATTTCTAACTGGTAAACCATAAGTGATAGAGACCCAGGGTCTTTTGATTTAAGGTCCTTGGTCCAAAAAAAATAAAATTAGGTCAAGGTCACAGGTCAAGGTCAAATTCTAAATTTTGATTTTCGCCTATTTTCACTAATTTTCATTAACCTTATAAGATATTGACAAATTATTTTTACTAAATTGTTAGTTACGACATGTGGTAACTTATAAATTTTGCTTGAAAGGGTGTGTAGACAATAAATGGGAGTTTTCGCCCCTCTTATATTTAGAATTATGTGTAAAGTGATATTACTCATGAACCATACATATTAAGGAACTAGTGTCTTTTGATTTGAAATGTTTAGTCTATGACCTTGAAATTGAGGTCAAGGTCATAGGTTAATTGGACGTTCTAGATTTTGACCTTTGCTCGAAATTCATATTTATACATCATAAAGCCATAGGAACTGACATTTTCAACTGAATTTTAATATTTTCATATCAAAATAGATCTTTATCGGTTGAAAGACCTTCAATTGTTCTCTGAACAATTGGTTTTTAATTATTATTATTTTTTTTTTTATTCTTCCGCCTAAATTTTTTCTTGCGTATTGTTGATGTGTCGCTTAGATATTTGGAATATGATATCGTATAGTTTATACGCTTTAAAAATTTTCAACCGCGTAACAAAATACTTTACGTTGTAAGAGTTATCTCCCCAAACACTGTTTTTCTTGTGGCCACTACTCCTTCGCAACCGTAAAAGATTACGACAAATTTATTTTACCAAATTGCTCGTTACATCTTCAGGATTAGTAGTTTAGTTTCGACCGAGGCTATCCAGAGAGTCCATATGACAGTTATTCCCCCTTATGTATTTGATATAAGTGAAATGCATTTCTAACTGGTAAACCATAAGTAATAGAGACCTAGGGTCTTTTGATTTGAGATCCTTGGTCCAAAAAAAAATAAAATAAGGTCAAGGTCAAAGGTCAAGGTCATATTCTAATTTTTTATTTTGGCTTATTTTTACTTATTTTCAAAACCTTATAAGATATCAACATCTTATTTTCACTAAATTGTTAGTTACGACATGCCGTTACTTATAAATTTTGGTTGACAGGGTGCGTAAACAATAAATAGGAGTTTTCGCCCATCTTATATTTAGAATTATGCGTAAAGTGATATAACTCATTAACCATATATAATAAAGACCTAGGGTCTTTTGATTTGAGATCCTTGGTTTATGACCTTGAAATTGAGTCATAGGTAATTTGCACGTTCTAGATTTTGACTTTTGCTTTAAATTCATATTTATACATTATAAAGCCATAGAAACTGACATTTTAGATTGATTTTTAATATTTTGATAATAAAATAGATCTCTACTTGTGGAAAGACCTTCAATTGTTCTTTGAACAATTGGTTTTTAATTCTAATTTCTTTTCTTTTAATTTGAAGAATTTGTATAGATTTGCATGCAACTAGGTCTATAGCTCTATGTTCTCATGGATCTCATAACCTTAAAAGTCAGCTAGATTATGTGTGTGTAAGTTTATTAGAAAATTCAACGAGACACGTCCTAATCAGGTAAAATCCAAAATACCAATTTACAAATTCAGATATACTGCCTGTTGTATATTGCTAACTTTGATTGTATATTGCCAAACCCCAACATCGTACGTGTGCATAGATATGTTTGGTACGGGATGGCGGCTACGAAGCGGAGACAACAACAAAAAACCCCAGATAAATGAAAGTGTAGAATTTGATGTTGATTTTTTTTTTAAAAGAACTAGATTCATATATATTAGAATTGGAATATAGCATCTCGTTTTCTTTAGATACATTGTTAGCTGTATCTGGCTGTAATAATTACCCCATTAAAAATATGGGTACATGTACGTCTAAACACCGCTCGGGACCTCCTAAGTGCACTCAGGGCATACAATGTGCACTCAGGACCCTTCATAGTCATCGTATCTGCACACAGGATGGATGAATATTTTCGTTACACGCTGCTTATTGTAGAGTTAAATTTTGGTAGAATTTGAAATCGAACTTAGATAGATATGTTAATTCCTATGAAACAATGAGGGTACGTGGCACTGATTACACAACTACTGGGCCGTGAATTATCCAATCAACAAAATTGATTGGATTATCTTCATTGTCTTGTCTTGTCTTGAATTGTGTTGTTGGTACTATGTTTCTTTAAAATGAATAACACGATGTTATTAAGTTTTGTGAAAGTTACAGTGAAGAGACTGAAAAACATTAACTTATGGAATGCACACTTTACGACGATATTCGTTATAACCTTTTTCATGAATGTTCAAAATTTATTCAAGATTCAAGATTTTCACAGCCTTAATAAAGATAACAAGTTTATTGAAATTATGAACTGGTCCTATATTTTCAATGACAATATTTAGAATTTAACCTAAATAAGACAGATCAGTATCTATTTATATGATTTTTTGCCCCAGTCCCACTAGACCACGATAGCATCACGCTCACTGCGATCTATAATAAATTCAGGTCGTGGTGAGGTCGCGGTATGAGCGGCATGAAAATGTAAATTTTCGTTGCTTTCACGATGCTACTACGTCCTCATTACGCTTCTACAACGATCCCGCTACGATTATACCACGTTCTCATCGGACATATTCTGCGACCTCACTACGCTTATCAAGATCTTTCTACGCTCATCACGTTCTCACTACGACCATACCACGAGTTACCCCATTGCAACACGATCTTACCACGCTTCTATTGCGATTATAGCTCACGTTCTTACTACGATTATACTACGTTCATATCGCGATCTTACTATACGCTCTCAGCAATACCGTCAACATCGTGTTCCATATCAATACAGTTCAGTTCCTTCTATTTCTGATTAATACGTAGATTTCTTGGAAACACTGAATACAGTCATGCCACCAAAATCTACTAGACCACGTGGGCGTGGTGGTAGGAGTTGATATAGAGGCAGAGGGAGCAAAGTAACGAATCCTGATCAAGCAGAGATGTCGGACCGACAATCCAACCGAAATTACAACCTATTGCTGGTCCATAAAGCTCAAATGACGATATTTTAGTGAACGATAGCAGAGATGACACAGATGTGTCAACAGATATAGGAAGATGTGGTATGAGTGCCAATGAGACAACTCTCCATCCAAGTAACAATTTATAAAAGTAAACCATTATAGGCCAAGGTACGGCCTTCAACAAGCTATAAGGGCCCAAAAAAAAATACTAGTGTAAAACCATTCAAACGGGAAAACCAACGGTCTAATCTATATAAAAATGAGAATCATGGTTGAGTCGTTAGAGTAAAAGGACAAGAAGTCCTAATTGCATACAGACAAACAAAACCTGGCGAGATTTAATATATTTTTCTGACATTGACAATGAGAATGATGGTCGTAGTATGAACGAAGTCAGATCGTAAGAGGAGCGAGATGAGGACGGCAAGGGTGTGCTAGGATCGTACTATGGTCGTGAACAGCGTAGTATAGTTGTAGTGGGAGCGTTGTTGGGTCGCGGTGATAACGTGATGGTCGTAGTGAGGTCGTAATAACGTCGCTGTGAGATCGTAGCGCAGTCTCTCCGAATAGAATAACGCTTTCGCTACGCTCTCGCTACGATGATACGGCGACCTTTGCGATCTAATGCGGGGTTCACACATTGCCGATGATTGCTCCCGTTTGAGATAAGACAGCGATACGACACGAAAAGTGAAAAAGTCGGATTAGTATCCTCAATTATCTGGAATGTCCTATTATTGTCTGAACGCAGTCGTTTAAGTTCGTAACAGATTCCTACTGGTCGGGAAGGGTCCGAATAGTTCGGCAAAGCACCCCGACAGTTAGGTGCGTCCCGTAACATTCGGGGAAACTCAGCCGATTTTGTCTAGTCGGATTACAATCGTGCCTATGTCGTGACAGATTCTGCTGTATCGGATCGAATTCCTAACAATGTTCTGTGTATTCGGGACGGTGTCCTGTGGAACGGGAATGATCTGGAGAAGTCCCGACAATAACAGAATACAATACGACTGAGACCAGACAAAGCCGTTTGCAATGCGATAGAGCGGACCGTGATAGGATTACGTTCCGACAGTACCCGATCATCCCGATTATGCCGACAGTTTTCGAACGGATAACTTCCGTCAGCGTCGGTTCACTGTCTTGTCACTATCTGATCTCTGTCGGATTCATTCGGTAGAATCGGGACGCAGTCGTGACAGACTCGGTCGAATTTTACCTGGCGAAAGATACAAATCGAATTGCCATCCACGATTCACAGGATCTTGATCAGACTTTTGACAATTTTTAATCGGGAATGGTCCTGTCAAGGACGGCAGTACAAATCGTGAATGTGTGACCCCAGCTTTACTACGCTTCTACTACGACCTGATTTCGCCACGATCGCACCACGATTGTTTTGAACATGTCCAAAGTTGGCTAAGCTCATCACGATCTTGAAGATCTCACCACGACCTTGATACGACCTTATTGCGATCTACACGATCGTACCACGATCATCAAAATTTGCATTTTTTTCACAGATCGTAGTGCGATCGTGGCCTAGTGGGACTGCGGTATTAGTCTAATATCTTGGCTGCGTACGTGCTGTCCTTGGTCTTTTCCTTTGATTTGGCTTACGAGCAAGTTTCTGGTGTTTTGGCACTTCAAACTCCGTGCACGAAGACTAAGTTGTGGTTTGGACGGACTTCGTTTACTTAGAAATTATTTAGAATTAATACCCAAATATGATATATTAATTTTTCAGAAATTATTTTCACATTAGAATTCGTTTAAGGACAATAACTAAATGAGATTTGATTATTTGAAAAGCGTATGATATTTTGGTCAGTACGGCTTCTACAGTTAAGAACGGGTTCAATTTATAAAACTAAATCTTAATTCATGAAAAAGTATGACAAAATTTCCATTTTCAAACTCGTTCAAGGATTTTTTTACCGGGCAAGAACGAGTTTCGAAAGGGGAATAAATCAAACTAAATGAAATTTTGATTGAATCGTTATGTTATACATACACAGCCTCTCTTTGGTTAAACAGTTTTAATTATTTGAATGAATCTCAAAGACAAGAAAATAGAACAAAACATGTTTAACCCCGCCACATTATTATGTATGTGCCTGTCCCAAGTCAGGAGCCTGTTATTCAGTGGTTGTCGTTTGTTTATGTGTTAAATATTTGTTTTTGAAATAAATAAGGCCGTTAGTTTTCTCCTTTGAATTGTTTTACGTGGTCATTTCGGGGCCTTTTATAGCTGACTATGCTCATTGTTGAAGGCCGTGCGGTGACCTATAGTTGTTAATTTCTGTGTCATTTTGGTCTCTTGTGGAGAGTTTCATAAGTGATCATACCACATCTTTCTTTTTTATAAATAATAATTAGAACGCAATGATACCAATATTTTTTAATTCAACGCTATTTTTAGTGAGTGATCAGATTAACAGCTGTTAGCTTGAAAGTAAATTATTTATAAATGGTGTTACACCGATTCTTTTTTTTTTTTTTAACTATGGAACAATGCAATTTAATTCTATTGTATATAATATATCTAGAGATATGAAAATACGAAAGAATTATTCTTCTTAATTTTTGAACTATAAAGAATAAAACTAAACTTTTTATTGCACGAAATTTTAATAAAATACGAAAACATACAAAGAAAATAATAACGATATTTTTTTTATCGAACATTTCCCAACTATATATATGTAGATTTCTCATATATCTCGACTGGCTTCAATTGTTACAAACACAAAGAAAAATGATTATTTAACGTTTTTTTCCTAAAAAATTATGAATATAACGGTTTTTTTTCTAAAACAATATATCTTCATTGTTCTTTATTTTTTAAAAGACATCTTGATTTTGTTTGTTTGTCAAGCTTACTTGTATGAAGTTAGGCCCATCACTTACATGTATCACTCCTAATTATTAAAGATCAAACGACCTAATCAACATGATAATTGTTATTCAATATAATCCTCGGTGTGTTCTCATTTCGCCTTAGCTGTGAATTCCAGGTAAAAAAAGGTAAAAAATATACTAAGGCCAGATGGGAATTGAACTAAGGCGAAATGTGAATTTAGATAAAAATGTTAGATAAACAAATTAAATCTTTGTGCTTTTATAACAATTTGAACAACATGTAATTAGGGAATTGTTTCTCTTGAATTATTATCTTTAATAAAAGTGACAATTTTTATGATTTCAAAAGTTGTGAAAAATATCTTTCCTTTAAAAAGTATTTCATGGTAGAATTTGACATCAAAATAACAAATATCAACTAATTGCAATACAAACAAAACATAACATAATAATACTAAAATTAATCCCAGTTTGCCTTAGTACAAATTTTCAGGTACACAAGAATTAACTAAGGCGAAATGGGAGCTTCTGTAAACATTGTTATTAAACTAAGTTGACGGTGACTGCTACTGGAAGAAGAAAACGCAACATGAATATTTATTGAGGGATTTTTAAAGGGTTTGTCCGTACAACGTTTGTCATTGGTATTTATTTTCACATGACTAAAATGAAGCTCATTATTCAGAGTATTTCAGACAAGATGATGAAAACAACGTTCAAGGTACTTTTTCGAATATCGTGAAGTGGCACATTTTTAATTTAATTCCCATTCGTCCTTGCACTCTTCCTCTTTTCAGTAATTGTATACTTATAATTCCTCGTCATTTTAAAACCCTCTCTGTGATATCCGTTATGCTAAAGTAACCCAACACTTGATAAACATGCATGCAATATCAGGGGCAGATCTAGTCAGGATAAAGGAGGTTCCAACTTATATGTCTCCATTCAAATGCATTGATTGTTCACAAAAAGGGGAGTCCTACCTTCGTATCCCATCCTCCTTCGATCCACAACTGAATATAAATATAATTTTTATTTAAAAGTCCTCGGAGGGTCCACTTCCTATATATACAAGGTGATTGGACGTGCCGCTGGAATATGTCATCTTTTCAAGCTTGAAAATATGTGAATAGGTCGGGGAAACTATCATTTCGGCTATACGTATCCCCCACCAAACGAAACACAAACAAACTAAAAAAAAAAAAAAAAAAAGGAAAAAGTAACATTTTCACCCGTACGCAATACATGTATATCATATGAAAAGGTATATAGTTCAGAAATTTAAATTATATAAAAAGGGTGGGGTTACATAACACAGCGGCACCCCCTGTCAATTAATTATTGAGGTGCAACCGAGCCACCCCCGGCCCGACGAGAAAAGTCATAGACTAGTACTGAGGACTCAGGTTCACAATTTTAATTATGGTACCCTGTCCAGCAACGGGCATGATAATATGCAAAAACAATATCTTGTAGTGAAAAATACCGGTCTCTAAAAACACCGCAAAGGACCTCCTTTGTGCACAAAGGAACATAAAGGAGCACTAAGGACCTCAAAGAAGTTTAATAAGAGCACAAAGGACCTTAATTTCCCTTTAAAGCATTAAAATATTATAATTCCTGAAGAAAAATGTAAAAAAAATAAAATATTTTCAATAAATATTGCGATTTTTATGATGTACGATTTGGTATAATCACCGGTATCGGTTTGGAACCGACTTTATATCCGGGCTATATGATAGCTCATGTATGTGAATTTTTAAATAGTTTTAATATGATATTAATGATAAAAACGTCATTTATTATTTTTAATATTTTGTTATAATATTTTTTTAAGAAAAAAAAATATGTATTAAGTTAAATTGGTATTAAAGTTGAAGATATACGAACTGCACAGTCATGTGTTCTGTAATGGGTACGGATATGCATAATATTACGACCCTTTTCTATAAGATTTTACATAGTAATACATTCATGAATTAGAAAATATTGAGAAAACACAAACATATGATATAAATACAGACTGGGTAATAAACCGAACAAAAATAAAGCAAACATTGTTGGTCAAGATTTCGACTCGAGCATTAATAAGGATTGTTTCATGAAGACTTGATAGCACTGGGGATGAAAACACGTTAGAAATTCTTTACAGTTAATTATTAGCGTTAAAAGACTGTCTTTAAAAACAATTACATTCAGAAAATAATAAAATATGTATTTTTAAATTATAAATATATTTAAAAAAACAAAAGAAAACTATAGACATATGCACAATAATAATATACCTATGGGTCTCGAGGCCAATACAGCAAACCTTGAATCTATACCAGTGCCAATACATAAACAGCCAATTAAAAACACTATAAAAACATAGTGTATTTTGAAGTTTATGAAATACGGATTGACAAATTTAAACTAATTACCTACCTTTATAATTATTGCCATAGTATTCCCTTTGTGCCTTTAGAAACGTTTTCGTCATAGCAATACTGACATATTACCATACATAAGAAAGCTAGCTGATGATGAAATATGAAAGCAAAACATCGGTATCCTTACATAATTTTCGTAGTTTTGGTAAAGTCTGTTATCTTAAAATATATTACAACAACAAAATATTAAGAATAATAATTGACGTTTTTATCATTTATATCATATTACAACTATATAAAATTTTACATACATGAGCTATCACTTTCCCGGATATAAAGTCGGTTCCAATCCGATATCGGTGATAACATCCAATCGTACATTATAAAAATCGCAATTTTTATTGAAATTATTTTATCTTTTTTACATTTTTCTTCAGGAATCAGAATATTTTTATGCTTTCAAGGGAATTTCAGGTCCTTTGTGCTTTTATCAAACTTTTTTAGGGTCCTTAGTGCTCCTTTGTGCTCCTTTGTGCACAAAGGAGGTCCTTTGCGGTGTTTTTAGAGACCCGAAAAATACACAAAATTCTATTGATTGATTATTAAAATACATTGTATTCAGGAGCACCTGTTAGCTGCTTTAATTAACCGCAAATAACTGCGAGATAATGAATAATGCGCAAGTTGACAATTGTCTCTTCTCTGCTAAAAAATGTACCTGCAATATTGACATTAATTCAGATTCATTTGTGAGACCAACGACACTAATAACATTTCCTCAAAGTTAGAGGTTCTCCGTTAATGGGAACTTCATATCGGATCCGATCAATGTATTGGTTCCATTCCCCTACAATTTTATGGGCCGCCTATTATTATTAGCCATCCATTTGCACTGAACGATGAAAATCTAAAAGGTATAATTATTACTGTTGGGTTTGTATGATATATCAGAGACATTGTATTACATGTCTCTGGATTATGTATATATAGTATAAGTCACTTCACTTCTCCTTCCTACGGCTATGGCGTCACAGAAAAAATAAAATTCGGAAACTGACATGGCCTAAACAGGGACCTGGTTTTACTCATGAATGTGGAATGATTATGATTATGATAAATAAGTAACTCTTTACCTTCTGATATTTATACATTTAACAGGCGCGGATCCAGCCATTTTAAAAGGGGGGTTCCCAACCCAGAATAAAGGGGGGGATTCCAACTATATGATCCCATTCAAATGCATTGATCGGCCACAAAAAAGGGGGGTTCCAACCCCCGGAACCCCCCCTCTGGATCCGCCACTGTTAAATATGAAGATTATATATATACATGATTTTATATTTATAAGTACGTCTGAGTCAGTGACAACCCTACAACAGATGTATCCATGATTTTATATTTATATATACATGATATATGGAAGAATTTATAGATAATAATAATATTAAAAAATTACTTTACAAATTAATAAATTTGTATAAAAAAAAATCAATTTAACCTAAGCCTCCTCCCCTTTTAATTAAACATTGGCGGATCCAGGGGGGGGTCCGGGGTTGGAACCCCCTTTTTTTTGGACGATCAATGCATTTGAATGGGAGCATATAGTTGAATCCCCCTTTTTAAAATGGCTGGATCCGCCCGATTATAAATCTCTATTTTCAGACATAGGCTCATATAAATTTGATGTTTGAAGAATTAAAATTAATCTTGAGACAGCAAATGATATGAACATTAAAATATATATGCATGTGACATACAAAATTATAAAGTCATATATATATATACAAAGCAATATTTTGCAATATTTAAATTATGTTGGCCCAAATCTTGATAGTTGAATTTGTAAGCCCTAAACATGTTAAACATTAAAAAATTAACCCCAAAGCAAAGTTGAAACATACGAATGACCATATTGTCTTTAATGTACCAGTATACATGTATGCTATTGCCATGAAACTAGGTAAACTGTCTTATAATGATGATAATTTCCTAATTTCAGTTCATTCCATGTTTGATTAGAATTAGTACTTCTTCTCTGCATGGTCTCTAGCAGTCTAGTATGGATAGTGTATATCTTACAACTGATTTCAATACTCCTTCCAAATTTCTTTCTTTGAATATTAACATGATTAAGGATAAAATAGTAAGTCAAGTGATTTGGTATTGTTTAACATGTTTAAAAAGGTCAAATATTAATTGTCTGAATTTGTCAAACTAAATTACAGAAATAGCTAAAATTTTACAAAAGTTTAGTTTAAGTAAAGCATATTTGAAAATAATGATAAAAGATATAGGTCACCTATGAGTTGAAAAAAATATTTCAATTTTAATGCCAAAAAATGACATTTTTGCTGCAAAGGGAGATAATTTGGAGCTTTTTTCAATGATATATAAATTTTAAAAGTCTTCTGGTGCCAAAACAAATTTGAATAATTTTTATACCTTATCATAAAGTAACAGCTAATAAAGTTTGTAGTGCAAAAAAAAAAGGGTTTATTTTTTCTTTGAAATTTGTTTTGTATACCCTCGAGCCTCCTTAAACAGTAAACATGTTTAGCAAAGTCAGTGGGGGATGCAGAAATTTTCATAAGTGGGGGCCCACTGGCTGCCTAAGAGGGAGCCCACTTCTGTTACGCTTCAGTGATTCCCTATATAATCAACCAAATTTTTTTCTCAAAAAGGGGGGCCCTGCTCCCCCCTAAATCCGCCTCTGAAAGTAAAATCTACTATTAAGTTTCATTTGACCAAATTTGTCAATTGACCCATAAGGAGTTATTGCCCTTTAAAGACAGTTTTTCCAAAAATTGTATATAACAGGCTATTATTTGAACTTGGAATTATTTTTAATTATGGAATTTGTATAATTTTTTCTGCTTGAAATTTTTTATAAATTTCATGTTTATTTTGTACTTGAATGTTCTGTGCTGCGCACAACACTTTCTTTTACAAAGAAGATGGTACATTTTCAATAGAATGTACTGTGCCGCGCACAACACTATCTATACAAAATACATTGTATCGAAAGTGTAAGGATTACTGCTCAAACATTATGATACCAAATAAACACGGAATTTATCAAAAATTTCAAGCACAAGAAATTATGCAAATTCCATAATTAAAAATAATTCCAAGTTCAAATAATAGCCTGTTATATTTAGTTTGTATACATGGTATACTGTAAAAAAAAATCTCCTTTGAAACAGCTGAATGAGTTTCAGAGTATATAGTATAAATTATGTATTTTATTTTCAAGAAACATACCCACCATGACTAAAAAAAGGAGTAAAATGCCTTTTGTTTTGCTTATGAAGAAAATATGACAGATACAAAGAACATTTAATTAAATGGAGTTTTTAAAAGCAATTCAGGCAATTAATTGAGAGCCCCTTGTTTTAATTGCTTCTGTAAGTAATACAGTCAAGGATATAACTCTATAGGATTATTACAGAAAATAACATACAATTGTTGTTGTGGACTAAAAAAAAAAAGAATGTTAAATGTTTCAAAGGGACAATAATATACATCATTAGTTTTGTCAAAATATATACAAGTTCTATTAATATTACTATTGTCTTTATGTATACTTAACCATGTTAACTGTAGAAAGTTTTTTTTTAAATAACAAACATTTGTTATTACAGATTTAGAAAAAAAATAGGATTAAAGAGTAGACAAGTCATGAAAGTATTTGTAATAACATACATGTAAGTTATATTAAAACCCTGTAGAGTCATATCCCAGACTGTAATACATTAATTTGAATTTATGACAACAGACACATGCAGATTATACTGTTAGTGTTATTTCAGAGTTTAACCTTGTTAAGCACACCAATCATAAAAGAATAATTAATCAGGTCATTGTTGTCCAATGAAAAATTAGTATGAACACGATGAAGAAAAAGTACGGGAATGTTTATTTGTTAAACTATTGACCGAGGTAATCATGGTAATAGTCTTTGAAACTGTTGACTGGCAAATAGTCTGTGAAATGAAAAAAAACAGAAATATTTCATTCCTTATTTTATATTATTGTATATAGAAAAACACATAATGATGTATAATAATGTAATGTTATGTAACTATAGTCATTAAATGATAGTTTTCACCCTTTTTAGGTCTAGGGCAAGAAATATAGAAGATAAAGAAATATGTAAACAGTTACAGTAGAAATGATAGACAAAACATGAAGATAAGCAGAAGACAACACTGCCTAAATGGTAAGGCCACTTCTATATAATAAAAGTGATTGCCCTTGAATGATGACTATTATAAAAAAATAAAAAGATTCGGTATGGTAAATTCAGTGATCTTTCCACCAGAGTTCAATGAAATGGTCCTGATGCAAGTGATTAAAGGCCAATGGTTGGCTTTGATCATGAGAAAACCGATTGTCCCCCCTTGTGTGGGAAACATTTGGTTGATTATATAGGGAATCACTGAAGCATGACTGGAGAGGCCCCCCTTTCCCTTATGAAAAGTTCTGGATCCGCCACTGCCAAACTTTACGAGTCGGCGGTTAAAGACCCAAACATGAAAAGATTTAAGCAATCTAAATTAATTCAAAACTAATAGCAATTAATAAAAAAAATGTCTGTGAGCACTCAACCTTACCATAATTTTATTCTAGGACAGTGGTTCAAATAGCACAACATATGAACAAATAAAAACTGTTGCAAGTTGCTCAACTAAAAATATCACTGCAAGGCACTAAAACAACTAATATTAAGTCGTGGACACAAGGCACTGAAATAAGAAAACTCATAAGTAAGAATATCCAATAAAAGTTTATTCAAACGTTCATATTAAACATGAAAGAATAAGCTTATTTTATAATGCTGTTATTTCTCCATTTCTCCATTTATTTTTTTCATTTTTTGTATTTATAGGTCAGACATCTGGGTTTTCATGTTCATCAACAGGTCAATACTGAAGAGGAAACTTAAAGTTAATACTTTTCAACATTGTGTGCTAATTGGATTAATGTGAAATGAAATGTGTGCTTTCCAGGAAAAAGAAATAGAAAATTTCAACAAAATGGCTATACAAAAAAATTGAGTACTATCATAGATGCATAAGAACACAATTGTGTAAATGCAACAACCTACATATTCACTGAAGGATTAGTAAGAAATGTAGAAAAAAAATTGTTGTCGAAATAAACAACTGCTTTATCTGTTTGTGTACATGGCTCCGTCATATCAAATATACAGCCAATGACAGAGGAAGATGTTTGAAGAACAGATTGCAAAAATGTTTTCTCTGTCAATTGAAGGAAGATGTCTGGTGGATGGAATTATTTATGTACTGAACTGTTATGTAGGGGATTGAATAACTGTACACAGCAGCTGAAATAAGAAAAATTAAATTAACATGAAAAGTGTTTATTTTATTTAATCTGCAAATATATATGAGTGCAATATTAATAACATCACAAATAGTATGATATTCATAGCGTTTTGCTTTTTAAATGTATTGTATTAATCAACCAGACTATCATGATTATTGTTATTGTATTTTACTCATTAATGAAAATTTATTGAAGTTTTAATCATGTTAATTATCATTTGTATCAACAATGATCAATTATTCATACTAGAAAAAATTATATTGATACTGTTTGAACTGTTATGAAATTTCCATAGAGGAAAAATAGCGGAAAACATTTCCTTTAGGGAAATTTGATGTTCAAAAAATCCTCAGAGGAAATTTAGAGAACAATGTTTTTCCTTAGAGGAAATTTGTAGTCTTTAATTTTCCCTTAAGGAAAAGTGTTTATTAAAAATATCCTCAAAGGAAATTGTAGTTTTCAAAATTTCCTCACAGTAAAAAGTATTTCCTCAAAGGAAAATTTGAAGCCATAAATTTCCTCAGAGGAAATAGAATTTCCTCAAGGGAAAATTTGAAGCCGCAAATTTCCTCAGAGGAAAAAGAATTTCCTCAGAGGAAAATTTGAAGCAGCAAATTTCCTCAGATGAAAAAGAATTTCCTCAGAGGAAATAGAATTTCCTCGAAGGAAATATTTATGCAGCAAATTCCCTAAGGGAAATCTTTTTCCCTTGAGGAAAACTGTTTTTCCTTAAGGGAAATTAAATTTCCATTGAGGAAAACTACTTTTCCTCTGAGGAAATTGTTCAAAAAAGGGGCATAACTTTTTCAACAGTGGTGCTAGAACCAAATTTTTTTTAGGACAAATATCAGGGAACCAATACCAACCAAGTTATCAACTTCATTTTGACTTGACTCCAAAAATTAAGGTGACAACTTTTGCACTCAGCGGAATTGCAAACTTGTCCCGGAGACTGTTATATTACATGATCCATCGCCCTGTAAGATTAATGGTTGACTATTTATTCAGTCATTTAATATTTATACCAGTATATAAGCGATTTCATATGCATGCCATGACGTTGAAATGGTCAGAGTACACGTTGGTTGTTGACTTGTTTTGGTACATTATGTTTTGTGTATGAAATGACCATAACTACATACACTACAAGCGTATGGGATACTGCTCATCGACATAAAACAAAAGAATATGTAATAACATGAACAATGCAACCAGGTAAGGGAAGACAATATTGTTTACCTTCCATTTTTTTTTAAATTATGAAGAATTCATATTTATAAATATAGCATTGTAGATTCACATGATAAGTGTGTATAATTTTTCGTACCATGACACATTTTATCATTTGCTTTTCTTCGTTCAATAATGAAGACCTGGCAGTTTGATTATAATTGTGAGCATGATTTATTATTCATTCAACAGGAACCACAGAAAACATTATTATAAAATTTGTTCAGTTCTAGACCCGGACGATCACGAGCTTGATAAACTTCTACTTGTTAGTGAAGACCAAAATTAAAACTGAAGTTAAGTGTTTTAGTATTCATTGGCATTAGGATTCTCTCTCAGTGTGCCATATTATCCCTGTACCTAAAATATGATGTACACATTTTAAACTTGTATCTTGTTTTGATAGGTTGCCTAAAGATACAGAAACATCATTATCGGTTGACAAATCATCGTTGGAGTATTATGTACTAGGTATGTGGATCGTATATTATATTGTGATTTGCATCATGGTACAACGGTAGGATTCTTAACTGATGCATGTCATAGAAAACACAGATTTTGAAAATGAATTCATCATTTGCAAATTTAATAATGTTTTATGTATATCTATGTAGATACACCATCACGAGTTAATCTTCTTTCGAGGACTAATTTCGTTTTTAACATGAAAATATAAGGAAAGTAATAATTCGTACGTACACCTATTCAATAACAAGTGCTCGTCTGTTGTTGATTAAAGATGTTCGTTTCTCTGTGATAAGTGTTTGTGATGTATTTCTGTCACGCAGTGTTGTCATTTTAACGATATTTTGTAACATTGAGAGGTTTGGTTAGCACTGGAACTGGATTTACACACTTTTTTTTCTTAAAATGTCCTGTGGAAAGCCATGTATATGGCAGATGATATCAAATAGTTCGTTTCTATGTATTTTGGCGTCTGTTTTTGTCGAACTTCAGTGTTCCTGTTGTTCCTATGCTTTCCTCTTATAGTTGATGTATGTCCCTCGGTTTAAGTTAGTTACTCGGATGTGTGTACTTCCAATCGATTCATGACTTTTGAAGAGTTACCCTAGTTGCATGTGAAGGGAACTTTCAGTTATTGTTAAAAAGCCAATAATTTGATTAGTCATCTAGTAATTTGAATAAACATCATTAATTATGAATGGAAAATAGTTTATGCTTCCGTAAAAGTGGTCTTCTTTCTCAGATAAAAGCACCCGCACACTGTCATGTGATCAAATGTGTTCGGCAACCATGTACATCATGTTCTAAAAACCAATCATTACTGAGCATTGTTAGATTTATTCAAACAACTATTATCAAAATGAAAAATTCTAATGTTAAGAAATAAAGCCAAACAAGAAGTAACTGCGCCTATTAATAAGAATAATTTCACAACCATCAATTTTGTATAAATGTTGTGTGAAGTTAAAAAAAGGGGGATTTATTGCAACCATAATTATTCCTTTTTAGTTAACAGAAAGACTGTACGTGTTGCAGTGTTGGTAGTTTTTATGCTGATGTTATCCGTAATATGTAAGTATACTTCAGTAATTTCTGATAAAGTCATCATAGATACCAGAATTTAAGTTTATATTTGCGCCAGACGCGCGTTTTGTCTACAAAGGACTCATCAGTGATGGTCGAATAAAACATTATTAAAAAGTCCAAATAAAGTACGAAGTTATAGAGCATTGAGGACTACAATTCCTAATAGTTTTGCCAAATACAGCTAAAGTAATTGTTTTGTTTCCGTTTTCTTATTTAAGTTTGCCTCAACCAAATGTTATGAAATTTATACAGACTAATAGTGTTATCATCAAAAATCAATTGTTCAGTGAACAATTGAAGGTCTTTCCACAACTTACATATATATAGGAAGATGTGGTGTGAGTGCCAATGAGACAACTCTCCATCTATTTAAAAAGGTAAACTATTATAGTTCAATGTACGGCCTTCAACACGGAGCCTTGGCTCACACCGAACAACAAGATATAAATGCCCCCAAAATTACTAGTGTAAAACCATTCAAATGGGAAAACCAACGGTCTAATCTATATAAAAAAGCGAGAAACGAAAAACACGTATAAATTACATAAACAAACATATTTTGATGTTAAAATATTAAAAATTCAGTTGATATGTCAGTTCCTATGACTTTATGATGTCTAAATACAAATTTGGAGCAAAGGTCAAAATCTAGAACGTCCAATTAACCTATGACCTTGACCTCAATTCCAAGGGCATAGACTAAGGACTTTACATCAAAAGACACTAGTTCCTTAATATGTATGGTTAATGAGTAATATCACTTTACGCATAATTTTAAATATAAGAGGGGCGACCCCATTTATCGTCTACGCACCCAGTCCAACAAAATTTATAAGAAAGAACATGTTGCAACTAACAGTTTAGTAAACATAATTTGACGATATCATATAAGGTTAACAATGGTTAATGAAAATGAGTGAAATCAGCCAGAATCAAAATTTAGAATATGACCTTGACCTTTGACCTTGACCTAATTTTCATCTTTTTGGACCAAGGATCTTAAGTCAATAGACCCTATTAAAGTCTCTATCATTTAGGGTCTACCATTTAGAAATGCATATCACTTATATCACATACATAAGGGGGGATAACTCTCATATGGAGTCTCTGGATAGCTTCGGTTGAAATTAATCAATACATCCTGAGGATATAACGAGCAATTTGGAAAAAAAATAATTTGTCGGTTTCTTATACGGTTGCGACATATAAGTAATAACAAGATAAACAGTGTTCGGGGAGATAACTCGTACATGGAAAAGATTTTGGTTACGCGATGTCAGTTTCAAAAGCGTATTCACTGTTCGATATCATATACCATATGTCTAAGCGACAATTTGCGAAACAAAAAAATAGCGAAGGAAAAAAAAAGTTGGCAGAAGAAAAAAAATAATTATTAAATACAATTTTTCAGAGAACAATTGAAGGTCTTTCCACCAGGAAGCATCTATTTGGATATGAGAATATTAAAATCTGGGTTTAAATGTCAATTTCAGCGTCAAATGACAGCTTATTGTACGCTGATTCCAAAAATGTATGGTTTCTATTCAAAAAGATATAAATAAGCGAGATAATTTTTTACTTCCGGTTCAAAAGATGTTACTTCCGTTATTGTTTGAAAGTTCACTTGCCACTGATTCCAAAAATCTATGATTCTATATACTTTAACTTTAATTTAGTACACAAAATTGCTACTTTAGGTTTACAAAAGGTCACTTCCGGTTGGCTTTTTCAAGGTCACATTGCTTGCAATATAATGCTAAAAATCCCATGGATTTATCATGTATACATATGAGGTAAAAGCAAAGGTCAAAATTTAGAACATTAAATTTGCCTATGTCATTGAGCTCAATTTCAAGGTCATGAGCAACATTTTGCAACAAAAAAGCAGCGAAGGAAAAAATTTGGCGGAAAAAAAATATAATCAGAAGAAAACCAATAGGTCTTTCCATGGAAAGGTGGAAAGACCTAATTACCACACAATACAAATCACGTGTAAATGTTGGTGATATCACTTTTACTGTTATATAGTTATATATCCCTTTACAAATGGAACACTAACTGAGATTTGCATAAACCAAATGTTATGGACCTTTTACACAATACATTTTACTACAAAACTCAGATCAAATTACAATTTGGGTAACGTCAATTGGACCTTAATCTGTTATATCTTTTTATAACTTTATATGATTTACAAACGGGCGCATCATTTGTGTCGATAAACACATTCCCAATTTATTCATACAAGCTTCAATGTGTTTGCTGTAATTGAAACGTGCATCTACCGAACAAACTTCCTCTCGCCGATATATGTAATGTATTAATTGGGTTTTATAACGTATTGCTTGAGAAAATAACGTACAGTTTATATTTAATTTATTCATAGCTCCTTTCCCTAATCTAACGTATCATGTGTTCATGTGGACAGTTTTTGACTATTTTTGTTTTTGTGTATGATAGTTGTAAATATGAGTATTAAGCATTCTCTGATTCTTGTAATAAATTATTCTGGTTACCCGCTGTTTATGTTTGACCTTTTTAATTTATGAATAGTTTTTGATTTTTTCGTAGTAAAGAATAGTATTTGTGATTCATTATGTTCATGATAAAAAGCACATCTCTTTTGCAGTTATATTTGCGGTATTGCCTATCATAACAGAATGTTTCTGCAGAATGAAACGCAAACACACAGGTGCGTATCAAAATAGCACAACAATCAAAATAATAGAAATGTAGCATACGTCATGTACGTTTTGAGATAATAATCTGTGTGCTTTGCTATCATACAAGATGCTAAAACCATGAAAATGTATCAGTTTTGGGGTATTATACCAAGGCAGTGTGTCATTGCTTAGTACTTATAGAAATAGTTATTACTTGAATTCAGTAAATTGTATATACCTATGAAACAATAAGCCATTGATGCGAAAAATTTCCGTTTATGGTCTGTTCATATACGGAACAATAAAATATAACTATAAAGAAACAGTAATCATTTTCGACCACCAGATAAAAATTCGAGCCAGATTTTGGACCAGTTAAATTATAACTATTGATTGCAATGGTCCGCAACTGCGTTACTGTTTTTGTTTTCTAATTCTTACTATTGGAGCACCATTGACAAGTCTTATTTTGGACAACAAACGCTTTTTGGCTTGCTAGGTTATCCACCTTGTATCTTTATAAATTTAACAATTCGTAAATGATTTAATTTTGGTTGTTATACGTCTTCTAGATCTAATTGGCTGAAAGGCGTTTTTTTGTATATGAGCTCTTATACATAGTAGTCATGTGACCGTTACGTCAACAACGTTTTTTCGTGATTTACTCTTCTCAAATGGTGTAAAGAACTCAATTTAAGGAATGACTGTATAACTTCTTTCTGTCTATTCGAAATACCCTGAAAAAATGTGGTGACAACTCTCAAATAGTAGTAACTCGCTTTATGGAGGCAATTGTTGGTCGACTCTTTGTTGGTAGTATATCTCTCTATTACCTTTGTTGGAATGCCTGCCTTTTAAAAAATAATAAGATACTAATGTAGATCGAAACATTGAAAAGAGAAAATATCAGCAGGACAAGATCTATAAATATGTCAACTTGAATGAAATTGCTAATTAACTCTTGATAGAGTAATTACCTTGTCATGTTAAATAATATACCAACATATGGCTATTTTTAAAGATGCAGGTTAGCGACACAGGACACTTTTTTAAACAGTAGAACTACTTCTACATTAAGTTGAAAAAAATACAATAGTAAGGGTTTTGTCGATAGGAACTTAGCGACAGATTAGATATCGGTAGGCATATCAATAAGTTCAAATTATGTTTTTTTTGTAAAGGTTGACGAAAAGATTGCTTCTCTGGTGGCCATTGAAAAATCGAATTTTGAAAAACAAGTTCAGGCAATTGACTCTGAAAAACAGGAGTTAAAGGGGGAAATATCGAAATTAGAAGATAGCAAAGGGAAAGTGCCAAAACATGTACTAGGTAAACATGTTTGCACACGATTGCTAAGTTATATTATAAAGAAAAGATATCCATTTATTGATTCAAACAGCATATAAAATGTATATAAATGTATGTATGTTTGCATACAAGTTAACTTTTATAGAATGCCGAGCTTAAATCTTCTCGGTATGATGCGATGCATTAAATTGCATATGTTTTACCATATGAAGCTATGGCAACCAATGAATTAATCATATTTCATACGCTGCAAATACTAAAATCCACACAGTTTCGCATATACATACTTACATACATATACATATCAATGATTTTTACCAAATGAAATCGTTCTTATACCAATATTGCTTTTTGGGTAGGTTGTATTGCACAAGATGCAAGATTTGCATATGTTTATGTCACTCTTTTAAAGACGTTTTTTTTTTAACTTTTACTTCACAGAACTGCAAAAGGAAACACTAGAACATTGGTCCAATGAACTTGCTAAATTTGTAGTAACGAAAGCCGCGCAATACGCTTATCAGAGAATCCACAAAGAAAAGCTAGTTGTCATTAAAGGACCCACAGGGACGGGTAAATCAGCGTGTGCCTATCATGTAGCATTGAGATTAAAGAATGAACATGGTTATACAATTATGCCGGCATGGCAGCCATCATATATAACTCAATATTATAAAGCAGGTACAAACCAAGTATTCATCATTGATGATTGTATCGGGAAATATGACTTAGAGGAGACTGACGCCGTTGCTTGGGAAAAAGAAGGTCCATTAATTCAGAAGATATTAAGTAACAACGATCACACCAAAGTAATACTAACATGTAGAACATCTATTTGGCATTCTGACATATTTGACCGCTTTGAGTTACCAGCTTTCGTATGCGATTTACATACAGATGAGTTAAGATTAACTCTATTGGAGAAAAGGACCATATGTGAGTCTTATCTCGAAAAAAGTGACATGAAAGCCATTACTGACGAAATAATAGATATGTATTCTTTTCTGCCCTCGTTATGTTCAATCTTTTCATCAAAAGACGTTGGCACAGTAGAAAACTTTTTTACGTTACCCGTTCAATTCATCGAAGAAGAAATAGATAAATACAAAATGAAATCACCAGTTCGTTATATCTCTTTAGCTGTGCTTGCTATCAAACAAACAATTACTAAACATTTATCTCATGTTAACATTGAAAATGAAGAGTTGATAAAAAGCTTGTTTCTGGAATCTGGATTTCAAATACTTCCATCAAAAAGACTTATTGTAAGTCAACTTGAGGCTTTGACAGATACATACGTAAAGGTTGATAACGACTGTTTCGAAATTATCCATGAAAAAATGCAAGCTATAGTTCTTTATTGCATTGCAAAAACATGTATAAACTCTGTACTAAAGTTCAGTAAAAGCGATGTGATTAAGAATCAAGTGGGATTGGCATGTGTAAAGAACGAACATACTATTCCTGTAATTAAAATTACTCCAGAACATGAAGAGGCTTATTTTACCCGCCTTGCAAGAGACATTAGCGAAGGACAGTTTCTGGATGTTTTTGAAAATAATCAAAGCGCCTTTCCAATATTCAGACAGAAATTTTTAGAGTATTTGCAAAACCATGGAAATGGAAAAATTTGGAAAACGAATGCAGACGGTTTAACTGTCCTCCATGTTGTATCATCGTTAGGTTATGACGAATATGTTTCTTATTTTATGAAGATGGACACAGGAATGATTAATAAAACAGATTCAAAAGGAAACACACCGTTGCATTTAGCATCCATGAATGGTCATCTTAAAGTTATAAAATTGCTTGTTGAAAATGGTCGAAATGTCCACCTTTTGAACAACGACAGATTATCTCCTTTTTTCTATGCCTGTGAAAATAATATTATCTCTGTCGTGAATTATTTAATCAATTTACCGAACGACGTTGCCATGATCAACGAACCGTATATGACGAGAGAAAACAAAAGCGTTCTTCATATAGCCTGTCTGAAAGGTTTTACCAAACTAACGACATTACTTCTGAATCATCATGCTACCTTTGATATACAAGATAATGGTGGAATAACACCGTTACATTTGGCGTGCCTAGGGGGACAGTATGATACAGCTTCGTTGTTATTAAAGGCCGGAGCAAATGTTAATGGGTCGGATAATTTAGGTATGACGCCTGTTTATTATGCATGTACTGGAAATCGTCAAAAAATTGTTGAACTTCTGATTGAAAATAAGGCAAATATAAATAAAAGCTCATTAAACGGTTCTACCCCTTTGCATGCTGCCTGTGAGGAAGAGAGTTTTGAAATTGTTGATATTTTATTGAAAAAAGGTTCAAAAGTAGATGTACAAGAGAAAAGGGGAGATACACCTCTTCATTTAGCGTGTAGAAACGGAAACGAACGTATCGTTAAATTGTTAATTGCCAACAATGCTTCCATTAAAGCAAAAACACAGGATAAGATGAGACCCTTTCATGAAGCTTGTAAAAATGGACATGGCAATATTATAGATATTCTTTTAGAGAAAAATGTCAAATGCAACAAACAAAATGAACAGGGACGGACAGGTCTTTTCCTCAGTTGTGCAAACGGATACGATGATATTGTCAAGATTCTACTTAATCGTAAGGCCGATGTAAATCTTACTGGTAAAGACGGAGTTACCGCTCTTCATGTGGCTTGTATGAACAATCACAAAGACGTCGTAATCACATTACTCGAGAAAAAGGCGAATATAAATGTAAAAGACGTTCATGGTGAAACTCCACTTTATAAAGCATGCGTCAACGGTTATATTGAAATTGTTAAGATTTTGCTCAGTAATCGTGCAAAGGTTAAAATATGTGGAACCTCTGGATTGTCTCCTATAGACATTGCAAAGAAAAAAGGGTTCAGTGACATTGTTGATCTATTGAACAACGCATAGAACTGATCGAAATTCATGAATATCGAAATAGATGTCTCAATCAGCTTTAGATATACATGTATGTTTACTTGCTCTTTATTTGACACAAATTTATTTTGAAAATATCACATTAAAAATTAAAGAAATGTGTTCAGTTATAATAAAAAAAATAAGAGTGGAATATTCACAAAACACTAATAAATATTCTTTGAAATTATTTGCAGGATCGATTCTTACAATTGTTGTATCTATAATACTAAAATTACGAGGTCCAATTTGTCAGCCGTCATCATGTAAAAACGACGAATCACAGAATTCAACTTTATATATAACTAATATAGTACAAAGGTGTAGATTAAAAATTACACCACTCCAGGCCCTTTTGTTTTCCACGTAATTAATATTGCCAATAATTAAGAAGTTCCGGGTCGAGTCCGCTACCGATACCAATAGTATATTCACCTGTTACCTATTACCTTATCTGTACGTTCCGCATCTGACAGGCGCACCACCAAGCGTTGTATTCAGGATTAATATGCTATATACACGGGTCATAACCACAGGGTTGACACTACTAAATTGTCAAATTTTTACCTATTGTAGTATTTTAATCAGTAAGACTTTCTAAGATAACAATACGAATACTAAAAATCTGGACTAAAAATAAGGCGTTCAGGTATACAGTTTTCAATTTGTTAGTGGGCATGACGTAAAACAGCGAAGCAAAGAATTCAACTTTATTTATAACTTATATAGGACAATGATGTTGATTAAAAAATACTCCATTCCAGGACCTTTTGTTTTCCAATTAATTAATATTATTGTTTCAGTTCGACGGGTTCAAACAGAAAGACTTGAAAGCAGAGAAAAACTGTTTATCTTATAATCGGCATGACTTTATCAGATGACAATACTAATACTAAAATAAGGCTTGCGCATAGTTATATACTTTAATTCAGTCACGGACCCGTGATATCACGGGTGTGTTCTAGTTATTTCTAATAAATCATTTCAATATGTAGATGTCTAGCTATAGGACGCTAAATTTGTTTTTCAATTTTGATAATATATTTTGTTATTATCTTGCATTAGATCGAAATGTTATATGGAGTAAATATCAATATAACAGCTTTCCACCGATGAATATAATGGAATAGAAGTACATTTGAAAGGCAACATATAGCAATGTATATTTTACATGTATTTACTCGATGTCAACCTATGGATCGATTTTATAAGAAAGACAATATTAGACTACGATTTGCACATATATTTCATTATACTACAACATGTAAAACAAAATAGCATAAGAATATGCCATTCAAAAACTTCTGTCTTAGAAAAACTCGCATAACAGATAGTAAAAGCACAAAGACAAAAGCAAGCATTAAAAAAATACTAAAACAATTGTTACCGTACTAAATATGATTGCAATGACTAAAGACAAGCTCGACGTACTTAACTTTTGGATCTAACAGGAGACAAACGTAAGTCGCAAGACTGAATACAAGCTTGAAGTACTTAACCTACGGATCTGACATGATGTCATCTTACACCTAATAGTGGTTGTTCTGTTCTATTTCATATATTTAGGGGCCTCGATTGTCGACAGTTTTAAGTGGTTCATCTACAATTATCTAAATCCTCTTATTATTGAGGTTTTGTGATTTCAAATCACGTTTTTCAGGATGCAATATAATCGGATCTTAATTGAATAGGGTTGCCATTTGTCCGGCCGAAATTAGATTGCACTCGCTGGATACTGTGGTTTTCTACACGAATATTTATTGGTCGGTATAGTAGACCATAGTGAACATGAAAGTGGCGTTTAACATAAAAAACCAATCATTCGTAAATAACAAATAATTATCATAGATCTTTAACCAACACAGTTTGTCTCATATAAAATCAATATTCATAGGGATATGGCATTCTAAAACTATTGTCAAACAAAACGTGCACAAAAAAAACCTTAATAAAAAAAAACAAGAAAATACCATTTCAGAACATTATACAGCACAGGTACATCATTTAATGTACTAAAGGTGCCCGCAATGAATGAAAACAAACAAGATGTGTTTAACCTGCAGATCTGACTGGAGAAAAAGCTCTAGTCGCAATATGCTTTTGGGATCACGATGGTCGAAGAGGTTCATCTTCAGTCTCTCATTATTCAGATTGTGCGTTTGAACACCTTGTTTGCAAGATGCAATAGAATTCGACAAACATTGACTAGGATTGACATTTTTTCCTGCCAAAAATCTCGTTGCGTTTTTTTTTCGCCAAAAACAAAAGGAGAATAAAAAAAAAACATTTCATACAGCCTGGCGATGATAAAATAGAAAAACGCAATCTTTTGTGCGGTTATTTGCAATAGTGGGATCGTCATTAAGTGTTACTATAAATTATATGGTTCGCTACTGACCCCCTACGGATCCATAGAGGGTGAGTAAAATCCATAGGGGGTGAGGCCGGAGGTCGAGTCCCCTATGGGTTTTATTCACCATCTATTGTTCCGTGGGGGTCAGTAGTTAACCGTATAACGAATTTATCGCACGCTAGACTTTTTCTGCTGCGTTTTGTTGAAAAATAACCAAATGAAACACAACAACATTAATAGATGACGTCACCATTAACGCGTCATGAACCCCCTACGAAATTTACCAACCCCTTACAGTCTCATAGGGGGTCAACACGTGACGTCGTCAAACAAATCACAACGTGATAATCTAATCTACCCGCGATGCGATAAAGTTTATGATTAATATCAAGCGAAGGGTAGCCATTACTTGTATGTCAATGATATTCAGTCATTCAGTTAGCACATTTTATGTTCGATAGATGTTATTTAAACGTTATACTTTTATATATCTTAGTTTGAAGGAAACACATTATGGTAAGTCAATGAGTAAAGGTATTGAGTTGCATAAAACGCCCCTTAATATATCGATGGAGATTAATTTGGATAGTAACCTCAGTCATGAACCGTTTACTTTGAAACTGTAGCATAGTCTTTCCGTTAAAATACGTGTTTACAGTACAGTACAGTTTAAGGAGAACCACTAATTATAATTCCCTGATATTTTAAATGTAGTTAAGTCAATGCTATTTTGAATGTGATTTTCACTTCTGACGAAATTGATTCGATTTTGACAATTTATGTTGCAAAATTATTCTTATTTAACTTTTATATATGAGGTTTTTAACAATTATCGAAAACCTCAAAAAAGAGTAATTTCAAGGTTTTCGTCATACCTCAAAATTATTGCGTTTGGACTATTTAAATATTGGCAGTGTTTTAAGAAAACAGTCACCCATATCTTGACAGATAAAGATTTGTTTGCACTCGTCTTTAAAAGAGACCTCAAATCCCTCGAATGGCATGCGACGTTGCTTTTCAAAAAAATAAACAAGAAATCGGAAAAGGGGTAAAAGGGGGGGGGGCAGTTCATGTTATACCTAACCTTCTTTTAACACGAATCTGCAAATGCACTGTGTATGCAACTATTTGAGAAACACTTGATGACCCATTAAAATTCACACACTGTTTATGCAAGTTACTACTAGGTTGATATTTGAAAAAGCGTTATCGATCTTGCATTATGCAACTTACCTAAAAAAAATCGTTTTATATTTCGTACATAAATTACACATTATTTTTAATTTCGGGGTCTTATAAATCTGACTAGGCGGGATGGATTTGCTCATTGTTGAAGGCAGTACAGTGTACTATAATTGTTATTTTCCCCCCTTTTTTATCAACACAGATGTGATTTCATGTATATTTGGTTTTTCAATTTTATATCACACACACAAGGATTTTGCTTGGTTTTTCCCCGGAAAATTGTAATTTTTGTTGAAAGTTTTTGCTCTGTGTTTCGATCGAAACGTCACCTCCGAAGGAGAAAATAGATCACTGTTCATACTTCATTTGAATTGCAATAGATGCGAAAACTACCAAAGGGACAATCAAACTCATTTAATGAAAATAAACTGGCAACCAAAATCTGGGGCTGATCTCAGTTGATCCAGAAGAGTAAGCAAATCCATCTTCATAATTTAAGTGGCCCTGTCGTGTTGCTTAATTATGTAAGTACAAATCTGTTGACAAGTTCAATTCGATAGATCACATTCGAGAAAAACACTCCTCAATATTTTTATTCATTTAATTTACATTTTAAATCATTTATATTGATACATCCTTTTGTTAATTGATTTAACCCTTCATGATCGTTGAATATCTGTATTTGACAAATAAATCATTATGTTTTGGAGAGTATTTTTCGGGTTTCCCTTGATTAATACTGTGCTTTGTGCACGTGTCATGGCTTTCAACTCGTTTTTGTATGATTGCCAAGATGACACGGGAATTAACAATATATGTCACTGTATGGTATTTAAGAAATTAAAGGCAACCGTGCGGCCTTCAACAATGAGTAAAACCCGCACTGTTTTTTCCTTGATTGTAATATTAGTTCATTGGTGTTTGTATTTTTCATAATACGTGCTAGTTATGATTCGTTGGTTTTGTCAGTTGAATTGTTCCAGGGCCTTTTGTAGACGCCATTATGGTATGGGTTGCCGAAGCCGTACGTTTGCCCACACTTGCTTATATCTACTTCATTTGAACTTTGGTGGATAGTTGTTCCATTGATATTCAGACACATCTCCCTTTTTGCAAATTACTTTATACTTACTTTTACAACTTAAAAAAAATTTCCATGAATCGTGCACATTTTGACCATTTTAAACAAATGAAGTTAGCGTTACAATGTTCATAGTTTACCGAAAATTTTGCCAGCAATATCATGTTAAGGAGCTCAGTAGACGAATAGCCTGAATAGTTTATCTACAATGATCACTTGTCTATCAACATTGGAGTTGTAAGTACATACCCCCGATTAAAAAAAGTTGTGGAAGTGAATAGTTTAAAAGATTTTAAAAAGCAGAAATGTTAAAATCAATAGTAAACGAGTTTCATGGTCACCATCTTAATTTGTTAAAATTAAAAACATTATGTTTAAACTAACTTATATGTTTTCTTTCTTGTTAAGGTTGTACATGAATAGTAGTCTGGTAATACATACTTGACCTGGATCTCCTTTGGAATTTCATGCTATTTCATCAGTTTTTTGTCTTGTTTTTCATTTACACGTTATCCAACATACGAAGATTATTATTTGAAATGCCAAAGGTCAGTTTCGTCTGTATTTGACCCATCAGTGGATCAATTTATCAAATATATCTCATGTGCCCCGTGGTTGTCTTAATGTATTCTACGCGTCTCAATGTAACGAGCAGGATAATTATTAAGTCAGATCTTATTGAAAGATTTCTTTTGAGATTTCTCGATTGCTTTTAATAATTCGTTCTTCAATTCTAAAGTGTGGCATTATCGTCAGTTTTCAAAGCATGCAGTTAAACCAGGTGAAGGTTTCGTCTTAATCGTTCAGAAAGGTGATAGTTGTAGTTTGTTCGGTGTTTAAGGTGGTACCCAACACCTCAACTAAAATTAATTTGGCTCGTTTAATTTTCTTAAAATTTTGACAAAGTATTTACTTTGACCCTTTGACAAAAATATAAAAATTTCAAAATATTTGAACCAATCGTTTAATCAGAAAAATTACACTGGTTATATAGCAGTTTGACAAACACTTATTTTGATCATTGAAAAGCTTAATATTCCCTTAACAACACAACGTAATTAAAACGTTTTGCTGATTTTACAGAGTTATCTCCCTGTAGTGTTAGGTACTACCTTAAAGCATCATTGTGAGTTTTAGATGATGAACAACAATACACGTGTGTTTATTTGCTTTTTGTGTTTTTACTGCATATGTAATGATTCATGTCACGAATTGATACCTCTATCTTTTATTTTCAATATTAGATTGTTCGAAAATCGGTAAACTACTGTTGTAATTTGCATATTTGGAATAATGTACCTTCGAGTAAAGAACAGTGTGTTGGATTGAAAGCTCTTCATTATAAGTTTCGGTTCTTAAGCGTATAGGAATTTGTTATCGTACACTTTCTCTACCGAAACATTAAAAAACAAATATACAGTTCGTATAAAAAAGAAAATGTGGTATGATTTCCAATGGAACAACCTTCTACACGAGAACAAGTCCCACAGTAATATTCAGACGCTATATATAGGTCAACTAAAATACACTAGGCACTAATCTGAAAGTACTCGCCAATACTGACAGCTAGTTTAAAGATACAAACAACTAATAAAAATCGTTCATCTAAGACTAAGTTAACAAATATAAAGATACGATAAATCGACAGTAGAAATCTTTCAACCTTCACAGACTGCTTAAAATCTTGATTTCCTCGAACCATTCCAGAGATTACTTATCTAAAACTAAAACCCCACCTTCACAAAACGATCACATGTATGCACAATAGTTGATTTGTTTCATCTTGTTTAATTCATCACTTGAACTAGTGGTAGAAAGACTAAATGACCTGATTTAATTATCTATTTAGTATGTTTAGTTGCTGGAGAAATCGTCTTTATTGTCTTCTTGTGGTATGCTACATTATCACCAATGAAGTATATTGAACGTAACATAGCAAACTGAAAACTAAACAATACAAATCCCTTAAAATCCGTACGTAATCTCAGGTGATCCGGATAAGTAAAAACATTATGTTGTTTCTGTCATCTTATTAATATCCTGTTCCACATGTGGCATCCGTCGTGATACTGATATATACTAAGTCCAAAGTTACCGTCGGTATACATACTATTCGAAGTATGTATATACATTTAACAAGTATATGAAATATACATAAGTAGCACGACCGGTATCACATGTAGAACAGGACATAAATAAGATGACAAAAGCAAAGTTTGTTTTTTACTCAATCGGATTCCTGGTATAACCCTCGGATTGCCAGGGGTTTGTTTCTGTGTTCTATGTAATGGTTTATGTATTATGTTGTACGACATTTCTTGTCGTTTTTTTTCTTCTTCTGTTTTTTCAAGGCATTATCGACTTTCTTGTGACTTTTGACTTTAAGTATCCTTCTGGTATATATAGACTCTTTTAGATAGAGTGCCGACCGTTTATGAATATATCAGAGTCCTGCAAAACAAAATAAAAGATCAAATTCATCCCATCTTTTATTGCAAAAAACACCATTCCCATGACAATTGATGTTAACCTTGACACATGTATAATCTAGAATGAAATTCAATCAAACCAAATGATAAAGTTAATGTCGGCAACGATTATATATAAAGCTTAATGAATAAATGATATGAATTAGCAAAATGATAAAACATACATCAAAATATGTATCCTTTCTTTTATTGCAAAAATCAAAAAACCCGATTCCAATGGAAATGAATGTTAATATGAACCCATGTATATCCCCACCATGTAACACCAGATAAATCAACCAAAAATGCCAAAATGATAATGAATTTGCGAGCTACAATTATGCAAGTTATGATAAATGAATGTAAAAGTATATATTTGAAAGCTACGAATGAAAATGATTCAGTCATAACGTTTTCAATTTTAAAAGTAAAACATTAAACTGTAATACGTAAAATTAATAAAAGTGAAAGTATTTATCCCTAAACTAAAAGAATAAATGAAAGTCCGCATTTCGTCGTACACCATCATTTTATTCCATGAAGTCCATCATTCCTCCTCTTCTTGTGTATAGTCATCAAATCAAGATTACTGATAAGGATTCCTTTTCCATGTCCTTGTATTCCTCAATCTTTTAACCAAATATTGACGAGGATTCCTTTTCCATGTTCTTTTATTTCTAAATCGTTTCACAAAATAATGGCGATAATTTCTGTTCCATGTCCTTATATTCCTCCATCTTTTATCTAAAGAAAATTAAATGTTAGAGAATTATACTGAATGATTATCGTGCCTTATTATAAAAACTATATCACGAAAACTAAATCACTGTTTATTAACTGCTTTCCCACAATGACACATGTGAATTGCGCATGCCTCTTATTCAAATTGTACCAGCCCAAACAGAAAAATAAATGAACAAATTGCTATCAAATCGTATTCTCGTGATTCTGCGATTTGTTAGTACCATTTGCTTACGATTCATTAAATAAATCATAAACAAATCAGAATTTTCCAAATTCCCTAAAACTGATTCCTTTGCGATTTAATTCTTTCTATTGTATGATTCGTAAGCAATTTGTTTCTGTTTTAGTGTGATTTCTTTATGATTTGTTTACTTAGAAGATCGTTTGAAATGATTTAAAAGAGATTTGTTAACTTTGTAAGCTAGAATAGTGTGATTTCGTTATGATTTGTTAACTTAGAATATCATCATGATCATATAAAATAATTTGAAAATTATTTGTTAACTTAGAATATCATATGAAATGATTTGAAAATGATTTGTTAACTTTGTTAGCTATCATGGTGTGATTCATTGATGATTTGCTACAATGAATAAAATGTTAATGCATTCCAATTTTCTTTGTTTATCTATCTCTCTAACTTCTGGTTGAGGTCAAATTCAAATTTCAAATACTGTTCTATATTAACTGAACACAGAAAGTTGCAAGATATTTAATTCAGTCTATGAAAGATGACGGTGGTAAAGAATCTTTATATTTATAATTTCAAATATTCAACTTATACTATTCAAACGTTAACCTTTAAAATTTAGGAACTGTGCATTTCAGTATCTCAGTATAATCATGATAATTTTGAACTGTAAGGATTAATTTTCAAAATAAAAATGTGTAAAAGATGTGTAAACAGATCGAAACATTTATTTAAAGACTGGCTTCCAGAGCCAGCAGACATAATACACTGGCAAGTTTAATTTTTTAATTGTGCATGATGTTTACTGACCAGGTCCCGGGCAAAATGGGCAAAGCTATATGGCAATGTAGTAGATTTGGACCAAGACTAAGAGCCATCACCTTATCGACATCATTCTACTAAGTACACCTGGTTGCCCATGTTTTTTTCAAATTTCTTTATAGTCAAATTCGGGAGAGAAGTAAGAGATAGTTATCAAAGGTACCAGGATTATAATTTAGAGAAACTTACACAGAGCGAACAATTCGTCCCTCACCGCAAGCAAAGATAGTATTCCTTTTTACAATTAGAGGAGTAGCTATTTATGGTAAAATGACGACAATTGCGCTTGAAAGTTTAGTGGATTCAGGGGCAGAACATATTTTTAATCTGGATGTAAATGATTTATTATGTGAATTTTTGATTGATGCCAAATTATTTACGATTTGCTTATGATTTGCTTAAGGTAGGAATATATGGTTTACTTCTGATTTGTTAAAGATTTGTTAACAATTTGTTAATAATTTCTTAATAATTTGAAAACAATTTGTTTATGATTTGCTTGAGGTAGGAAAATGATTTACTTCTGATTTGTTAAAGATTTGATAACAATATCTTTACAATTTCATAACGATTTGAAAACAATTTATTTGTGATTTGCTTGAAGTAGGAAAGCAATTACCTCTGATTTGTTAATGATTTCAAAACAATTTTTTGACAATTTGTTTATGATTTGCTTATGAATTGTAAGCAATTTGTTCGTGATTTGTTATTGTGATTTGTTAGCTCATTTGCATGTGAAATTTTATCACTTTCAAATCACAAAGAAATCATACGATTTGTTAATCATTTGTTACGATGATTTGTTCCTTATTTTTTTTGTTTGGGAGCATTTGATCGACTATTTTATTAGGAAAATGAAGTTGTCATGTGTATATTATACACATATAACTATATATTAATGCTGACATTGTGTTCTGTGGATACATCATTAAAAGGTTAATCAAATATGTACGATGGGCGTCAAGTTGGTTACCTATTCCCTATTCCCTATTCGTTACCTATTCCCTATTCCCTATTCGTTACCTATTCGTTACCTATTCCCTATTCCCTATTCGTTGCCTATTCGTTACCTATTCCCTATTCCCTATTCGTTACCTATTCGTTACCTATTCCCTATTCGTTGCCTATTCGTTACCTATTCCCTATTCCCTATTCGTTACCTATTCGTTACCTATTCCCTATTCCCTATTCGTTACCTATTCGTTACTTATTTGATTTTTAATATCCTTCCCCCTTTTTAATTATGGCATGGAATAGTTTAATATGGCTGCCGTTACCATGGAAACGGTACAATTGTGAAAAAAATGAGCTTTTGGTTTTTGGTGAACTGTTTGGATATGCTTCAACTCAGAATCATCATATTTTAAAACAATGTAGGTGCCCACTATATACAGGTGTTGGATGATTTTGGCGATCATTGGAACTACTATGTTGCCATGGAAACTACACCAAAATTTTCAAAATTCTAAAAATGCTCAAAACTTCATGAAACTTCACAGTAATGATGAGCAACATTGGAGTTGGAATTTCCAAAATAGGTCTTGTTACCATGGAAACAATGCAAAAAGGTCAAAAATTTCAAAAATAAGAATTTTCCGCAAACTGGATGAAACTTTACAGGAATGGTAACTGGCATAGGCAGAGTTGGATTTTGAAGATAGAATTTTCAAAATGGCCGCCGTAACCATGGAAACAGCAAAAATATCAAAAATTCAAAATGTTCAAACTTAATGAAACTTTGCAAAAATGTTACTAGACATCTGTAGATGCTCTCTTTGACTTTGGAATTGTCAAAATGGCTGCCGCTCACCTGGTAATAGGGGGAAGGGGTGCCTTCCGTTATTGCTAGCAATTACAAATCTAGTTGTTAATAGTCTTACATATGGTAATAGTTCTGAATTGGTTGAGGTAAAATGATCTTTTTATGACCTATTTATATGTGTTTGTGCTCAACCGATCCTTTTACTTCATGTTCGATACGCATTTGTTCCTTACTTGTTTTTTATACGTTCTACCTTTTAACTGCTTTATGTCCGTATGTTTGAAGATGGATCTTGGTTCGACGGGATGAAATCACCGTGTTAGCGCTTGCGTAAAAACGAAGATGTGGTATGATTGCCAATGAGACAACACTCCACATTAGACCAAAATGACACAGAAATTATCAACTATAGTTCACTGTACGGCCTTCAACAATGAGCATAGCCCAAACCGTGTAGTCACCTATGAAAGGCCCAGACATGACAACCTCATACAATTCAAACAACAAAACTGACGGCCGTATTTCATATACAAAAAAATAAACGGAAATATGTAACACAAAAACAAACGATAACTACTTAATTTAAGGCTCTTGTCTAGGGACAGGCACATACTTACATAATGTGGTAGAGTTAAACATGTAAGCAGGGTGTACATCGTTTCGGAGCATGCTATTACCTTGTTTAATTCGTTCCATCACTCGCTTATAATTCGCTTATAATACGTGTATCTTACGTTGCACCTTTTAAAACATGATTTTCAATTGTTTTGTTGTCTCTGGTGGAAGATTTGGGCTCTTAGAGGTGATATAACTCTATAAGTGCATTTGTATCCGTTCCAGCGGTCGGATAATACCCTGTTAAATATTCGTTACTAATTCGCTTTTAAAAAGTTTGTTGTACGTTGCACCTTTTAGAAAAGGATTTCCAATTGTGTTCATATCTCTGGTGGTAATAATGTGTTCTTATAGATGAAATACCCCTATAAGCGCATATGTACTCGTTCCAGCGATCGATTAATACCCTGTTACCTATTCGTAATCTATTCGTTACCTATTCACTTATAGTACGTTTGTTGTACGTTGCACCTTTTAGAAAAGGATTTTCAATTCAATTCATATCTCTGGTGGTAACAATGTGTTCTTAGAGATGAAATGACCCCATTAGAGCGCATGTACCCGTTCCAGCGCTCGGTAAATAACCTGTTACCTATTCGTTACTTATTCGCTTTTAATGCTCGGGGTATACGGTGCACCTTGAAATAAATCGTTTTTTAATTGTGTTCAGGTCTCTGGTGGTAAGAATGTGTTATTAGAGATGAAATTACCCTATTAGCGCGCATGTACCCGTTCCAGCACTCGGTTAATACCCTGTTACCTATCCGTTACCTATTCGTTACCTATTCGCTTATAATACATTTTTTTATACGTTGCACCTGTTAGAAAAGGATTTTCAATTATGTCCAGGTCTCAGACGGTAACAATGTGTTCTTAGAGATGAAATGACCCCATTAGAGCGCATGTATCCGTTCCAGCGCTCGGTAAATAACCTGTTACCTATTCGTTACCTATTCGCTTTTAATGCGCGGGGTATACGGTGCACCTTGCAATAAATCGTTTTTTAATTGTGTTCAGGTCTCTGGTGGTAAGAATGTGTTCTTAGAGATGAAATGACCCTATTAGCGCGCATGTACCCGTTCCAGCGCTCGGTTAAAACCCTGTTACCTATTCGTTACCTATTCGCTTATAATACATTTTTTTATACGTTTCACCTGTTAGAAAAGGATTTTCAATTATGTCCATGTCTCAGGTGGTAACAATGTGTTCTTAGAGATGAAATTACCCTATTAGCGCTCATGTACCCGTTCCAGTGCTCGGTAAATAATCTTGTTACCTATTCGTTACCTATTCGCTTTTAATGCGCGGGGTATACGCTGCAACTTGAAATAAATCGTGTTTTAATTGTGTTCATGTCTGGTGGTAACAATGTGTTCTTAGAGATGAATGACCCCATTAGAGCGCATGTACCCGTTCCAGCGCTCGGTAAATAACCTGTTACCTATTCGTTACTTATTCGCTTTTAATGCGCGGGGTATACCGTGCACCTTGAAATAAATCGTTTTTTAATTGTGTTCAGGTCTCTGGTGGTAAGAATGTGTTCTAAGAGATTAAATGACCCTATTAGCGCGCATGTACCCGTTCCAGCGCTCGGTTAATACCCTGTTACCTATTCGTTACCTATTCGTTACCTATTCGCTTATAATACATTTTTTTATACGTTTCACCTGTTAGAAAAGGATTTTCAATTATGTCCATGTCTCAGGTGGTAACAATGTGTTCTTAGAGATGAAATTACCCTATTAGCGCTCATGTACCCGTTCCAGTGCTCGGTAAATAATCTTGTTACCTATTCGTTACCTATTCGCTTTTAATGCGCGGGGTATACGCTGCAACTTGAAATAAATCGTGTTTTAATTGTGTTCATGTCTGGTGGTAACAATGTGTTCTTAGAGATGAATGACCCCATTAGAGCGCATGTACCCGTTCCAGCGCTCGGTAAATAACCTGTTACCTATTCGTTACTTATTCGCTTTTAATGCGCGGAGTATACGGTGCACCTTCAAATAAATCGTTTTTTAATTGTGTTCAGGTCTCTGGTGATAAGAATGTGTTCTTAGAGATGAAATTACCCTATTAGCGCGCATGTACCCGTTCCAGCGCTCGGTAAATACCCTGTTACCTATTCGTTACCTATTCGTTACCTATTCGCTTATAATACATTTTTTTATACGTTGCACCTGTTAGAAAAGGATTTTCAATTATGTCCAGGTCTCAGACGGTAACAATGTGTTCTTAGAGATGAAATGACCCCATTAGAGCGCATGTACCCGTTCCAGCGCTCGGTAAATAACCTGTTACATATTCGTTACCTATTCGCTTTTAATGCGCGGGGTATACGGTGCACCTTGAAATAAATCGTTTTTTAATTGTGTTCAGGTCTCTGGTGGTAAGAATGTGTTCTTAGAGATGAAATTACCCTATTAGCGCGCATGTACCCGTTCCAGCGCTCGGTTAATACCCTGTTACCTATTCGTTACCTATTCGTTACCTATTCGCTTATAATACATTTTTTTATACGTTGCACCTGTAAGAAAAGGATTTTCAATTATGTCCAGGTCTCAGACGGTAACAATGTGTTCTTAGAGATGACATGACCCCATTAGAGCGCATGTACCCGTTCCAGCGCTCGGTAAATAACCTGTTACCTATTCGTTACCTATTCGCTTTTAATGCGCGGGGTATACGCTGCAACTTGAAATAAATCGTGTTTTAATTGTGTTCATGTCTGGTGGTAACAATGTGTTCTAACTTCTTAGAGATGAAATGACCCCATTAGAGCGCATGTACCCGTTCCAGCGCTCGGTAAATAACCTGTTACCTATTCGTTACTTATTCGCTTTTAAAGCGCGAGGTATACGGTGCACCTTCAAATAAATCGTTTTTTAATTGTGTTCAGGTCTCTGGTGGTAAGAATGTGTTCTTAGAGATGAAATGACCCTATTAGCGCGCATGTACCCGTTCCAGCGCTCGGTTAATACCCTGTTACCTATTCGTTACCTATTCGTTACCTATTCGCTTATAATACATTTTTTATACGTTTCACCTGTTAGAAAAGGATTTTCAATTATGTCCATGTCTCAGGTGGTAACAATGTGTTCTTAGAGATGAAATTACCCTATTAGCGCGCATGTACCCGTTCCAGCGCTCGGTTAATACCCTGTTACCTATTCGTTACCTATTCGTTACCTATTCGCTTATAATACATTTTTGTATACGTTTCACCTGTTAGAAAAGGATTTTCAATTATGTCCATGTCTCAGGTGGTAACAATGTGTTCTTAGAGATGAAATGACCCTATTAGCGCTCATGTACCCGTTCCAGTGCTCGGTAAATAATCTTGTTACCTATTCGTTACCTATTCGCTTTTAATGCGCGGGGTATACGCTGCAACTTGAAATAAATCGTGTTTTAATTGTGTTCATGTCTGGTGGTAACAATGTGTTCTTAGAGATGAATGACCCCATTAGAGCGCATGTACCCGTTCCAGCGCTCGGTAAATAACCTGTTACCTATTCGTTACTTATTCGCTTTTAATGCGCGGGGTATACCGTGCACCTTGAAATAAATCGTTTTTTAATTGTGTTCAGGTCTCTGGTGGTAAGAATGTGTTCTTAGAGATGAAATTACCCTATTAGGGCGCATGTACCCGTTCCAGCGCTCGGTTAATACCCTGTTACCTATTCGTTACCTATTCGTTACCTATTCGCTTATAATACATTTTTTCATACGTTGCACCTGTTAGAAAAGGATTTTCAATTATGTCCAGGTCTCAGACGGTAACAATGTGTTCTTAGAGATGAAATGACCCCATTAGAGCGCATGTACCCGATCCAGCGCTCGGTAAACGAATAGGTAACAGGGTATTAAACGAGCACTTGAACGGGTTCATGCGCTCTAATAGGGTCATTTCATCTCTAAGAACACATTGTTACCACCAGAGACATGAACACTATTAAAAAACGATTTATTTCAAGGTGCAACGTATACCTCGTGCATTAAAAGCAAATAAGGAACGAATAAGAAGCAGGGTATTAACTGAGCGCTGGAACAAGTACATACGCGCTAATAGGGGTATTTCATCTAAAAGAACACATTATTACCACCAGAGATATGAACTGAATTAAAAATCCTTTTCTAAAAGATGCAACGTACAACAAACGTAATATAAGTGAATAGGTAACGAATAGGTAACAGGGTATTTATCGAGCGCTGGAACGGGTACATGCACGCTAATAGGGTCATTTCATCTCTAAGAACACATTGTTACCACAAGAGACATGGAGACAATTAAAAATCCTTTTCTAAAAGGTGCAACATACAACAAACGTATTATAAGTGAATAGGTAACGAATAGGTAACAGGGTATTAAGCGAGCGCTGGAACGGGTTCATGCGCTCTAATAGGGTCATTTCATTTCTAAGAACACATTGTTACCACCAGAGACATGAACACAATTAAAAACACGATTTATTTCAAGGTGCAACGTATACCTCGTGCATTAAGAGCAAATAAGGAACGAATAAGAAGCAGGGTATTAACTGAGCGCTGGAACGAGTACATACGCGCTAATAGGGGTATTTCATCTAAAAGAACACATTATTACCACCAGAGATATGAACTGAATTAAAAATCCTTTTCTAAAAGATGCAACGTACAACAAACGTAATATAAGTGAATAGGTAACGAATAGGTAACAGGGTATTTATCGAGCGCTGGAACGGGTACATGCACGCTAATAGGGTCATTTCATCTCTAAGAGCACATTGTTACCACAAGAGACATGGAGACAATTAAAAATCCTTTTCTAAAAGGTGCAACATACAACAAACGTATTATAAGTGAATAGGTAACGAATAGGTAACGAATAGGTAACAGGGTATTAAACGAGCACTGGAACGGGTTCATGCGCTCTAATAGGGTCATTTCATCTCTAAGAACACATTGTTACCACCAGACATGAACACAATTAAAACACGATTTATTTCAAGTTGCAGCGTATACCCCGCGCATTAAAAGCGAATAGGTAACGAATAGGTAACAGGGTATTTATCGAGCGCTGGAACGGGTACATGCACGCTAATAGGGTCATTTCATCTCTAAGAACACATTGTTACCACAAAAGACATGGAGACAATTAAAAATCCTTTTCTAAAAGGTGCAACATACAACAAACGTATTATAAGTGAATAGGTAACGAATAGGTAACAGGGTATTAAGCGAGCGCTGGAACGGGTTCATGCGCTCTAATAGGGTCATTTCATCTCTAAGAACACATTGTTACCACCAGAGACATGAACACAATTAAAAAAACGATTTATTTCAAGGTGCAACGTATACCTCGTGCATGAAAAGCAAATAAGGAGCGAATAAGTAGCAGGGTATTAACTGAGCGCTGGAACGAGTACATACGCGCTAATAGTGGTATTTCATCTAAAAGAACACATTATTACCACCAGAGATATGAACTGAATTAAAAATCCTTTTCTAAAAGGTGCAACGTACAACAAACGTATTATAAGTGAATAGGTAACGAATAGGTAACAGGGTATTTATCGAGCGCTGGAACGGGTACATGCACGCTAATAGGGTCATTTCATCTCTAAGAACACATTGTTACCACAAGAGACATGGAGACAATTAAAAATCCTTTTCTAAAAGGTGCAACATACAACAAACGTATTATACGTGAATAGGTAACGAATAGGTAACAGGGTATTAAGCGAGCGCTGGAACGGGTTCATGCGCTCTAATAGGGTCATTTCATTTCTAAGAACACATTGTTACCACCAGAGACATGAACACAATTAAAAAACGATTTATTTCAAGGTGCAACGTATACCTCGTGCATTAAGAGCAAATAAGGAACGAATAAGAAGCAGGGTATTAACTGAGCGCTGGAACGAGTACATACGCGCTAATAGGGGTATTTCATCTAAAAGAACACATTATTACCACCAGAGATATGAACTGAATTAAAAATCCTTTTCTAAAAGATGCAACGTACAACAAACGTAATATAAGTGAATAGGTAACGAATAGGTAACAGGGTATTTATCGAGCGCTGGAACGGGTACATGCACGCTAATAGGGTCATTTCATCTCTAAGAACACATTGTTACCACAAGAGACATGGAGACAATTAAAAATCCTTTTCTAAAAGGTGCAACATACAACAAACGTATTATAAGTGAATAGGTAACGAATAGGTAACAGGGTATTAAGCGAGCGCTGGAACGGGTTCATGCGCTCTAATAGGGTCATTTCATTTCTAAGAACACATTGTTACCACCAGAGACATGAACACAATTAAAAAACGATTTATTTCAAGGTGCAACGTATACCTCGTGCATTAAGAGCAAATAAGGAACGAATAAGAAGCAGGGTATTAACTGAGCGCTGGAACGAGTACATACGCGCTAATAGGGGTATTTCATCTAAAAGAACACATTATTACCACCAGAGATATGAACTGAATTAAAAATCCTTTTCTAAAAGATGCAACGTACAACAAACGTAATATAAGTGAATAGGTAACGAATAGGTAACAGGGTATTTATCGAGCGCTGGAACGGGTACATGCACGCTAATAGGGTCATTTCATCTCTAAGAGCACATTGTTACCACAAGAGACATGGAGACAATTAAAAATCCTTTTCTAAAAGGTGCAACATACAACAAACGTATTATAAGTGAATAGGTAACGAATAGGTAACAGGGTATTAAACGAGCACTGGAACGGGTTCATGCGCTCTAATAGGGTCATTTCATCTCTAAGAACACATTGTTACCACCAGACATGAACACAATTAAAACACGATTTATTTCAAGTTGCAGCGTATACGCCGCGCATTAAAAGCGAATAGGTAACGAATAGGTAACAGGGTATTTATCGAGCGCTGGAACGGGTACATGCACGCTAATAGGGTAATTTCATCTCTAAGAACACATTGTTACCACAAAAGACATGGAGACAATTAAAAATCCTTTTCTAAAAGGTGCAACATACAACAAACGTATTATAAGTGAATAGGTAACGAATAGGTAACAGGGTATTAAGCGAGCGCTGGAACGGGTTCATGCGCTCTAATAGGGTCATTTCATCTCTAAGAACACATTGTTACCACCAGAGACATGAACACAATTAAAAAAACGATTTATTTCAAGGTGCAACGTATACCTCGTGCATGAAAAGCAAATAAGGAGCGAATAAGTAGCAGGGTATTAACTGAGCGCTGGAACGAGTACATACGCGCTAATAGTGGTATTTCATCTAAAAGAACACATTATTACCACCAGAGATATGAACTGAATTAAAAATCCTTTTCTAAAAGGTGCAACGTACAACAAACGTATTATAAGTGAATAGGTAACGAATAGGTAACAGGGTATTTATCGAGCGCTGGAACGGGTACATGCACGCTAATAGGGTCATTTCATCTCTAAGAACACATTGTTACCACAAGAGACATGGAGACAATTAAAAATCCTTTTCTAAAAGGTGCAACATACAACAAACGTATTATAAGTGAATAGGTAACGAATAGGTAACAGGGTATTAAGCGAGCGCTGGAACGGGTTCATGCGCTCTAATAGGGTCATTTCATTTCTAAGAACACATTGTTACCACCAGAGACATGAACACAATTAAAAAACGATTTATTTCAAGGTGCAACGTATACCTCGTGCATTAAGAGCAAATAAGGAACGAATAAGAAGCAGGGTATTAACTGAGCGCTGGAACGAGTACATACGCGCTAATAGGGGTATTTCATCTAAAAGAACACATTATTACCACCAGAGATATGAACTGAATTAAAAATCCTTTTCTAAAAGATGCAACGTACAACAAACGTAATATAAGTGAATAGGTAACGAATAGGTAACAGGGTATTTATCGAGCGCTGGAACGGGTACATGCACGCTAATAGGGTCATTTCATCTCTAAGAACACATTGTTACCACAAGAGACATGGAGACAATTAAAAATCCTTTTCTAAAAGGTGCAACATACAACAAACGTATTATAAGTGAATAGGTAACGAATAGGTAACGAATAGGTAACAGGGTATTAAACGAGCACTGGAACGGGTTCATCCGCTCTAATAGGGTCATTTCATCTCTAAGAACACATTGTTACCACCAGACATGAACACAATTAAAACACGATTTATTTCAAGAGTCAGCGTATACCCCGCGCATTAAAAGCGAATAGGTAACGAATAGGTAACAGGGTATTTATCGAGCGCTGGAACGGGTACATGCACGCTAATAGGGTCATTTCATCTCTAAGAACACATTGTTACCACAAAAGACATGGAGACAATTAAAAATCCTTTTCTAAAAGGTGCAACATACAACAAACGTATTATAAGTGAATAGGTAACGAATAGGTAACAGGGTATTAAGCGAGCGCTGGAACGGGTTCATGCGCTCTAATAGGGTCATTTCATCTCTAAGAACACATTGTTACCACCAGAGACATGAACACAATTAAAAAAACGATTTATTTCAAGGTGCAACGTATACCTCATGCATGAAAAGCAAATAAGGAGCGAATAAGTAGCAGGGTATTAACTGAGCGCTGGAACGAGTACATACGCGCTAATAGTGGTATTTCATCTAAAAGAACACATTATTACCACCAGAGATATGAACTGAATTAAAAATCCTTTTCTAAAAGGTGCAACGTACAACAAACGTATTATAAGTGAATAGGTAACGAATAGGTAACAGGGTATTTATCGAGCGCTGGAACGGGTACATACGCGCTAATAGGATCATTTCATCTCTAAGAACACATTGTTACCACCAGAGACACGGACACCATTGAAAATCCTTTTTCTGAAAGGTGCAACGTACAACAAACGTATTATAAGTGAATAGGTAACGAATAGGTAACAGGGTATAAAGCGAGCGCTGGAACGGGTACATGCGTGCTAATAGAGTCATTTCATCTCTAAGAACACATTGTTACCGCCAGAGACATGGGCACAATTGAAAAACGATTTATTTCAAGGTGCAGCGTATAACCCGCGCATTAAAAGCGAATAGGGAACGAATCAGTAACAGGGTATTATCCGAGCGCTGGAACGAGTACATACGCGCTAATAGGGGTATTTCATCTAAAAGAACACATTATTACCACCAGAGATATGAACTTAATTAAAAATCCTTTTCTAAAAGGTGCAACGTACAACAAACGTATTATAAGTGAATAGGTAACGAATAGGTAACGAATAGGTAACAGGGTATTAACCGAGCGCTGGAACGGGTACATGCGTGTTAATAGGGTCATTTCATCTCTAAGAACACATTCTTACCACCAGAGACATAAACACAATTAAAAAACGATTTATTTCAATGTGCAACGTATACCCCGCGCATTAAAAGCGAATCAGGAACGAAAAAGTAACAGGGTATTATCCGAGCGCTGGAACAGGTACAAATGCGCTTATAGAGTTATATCACCTGTAAGAACCCAAATCTACCACCAGAGACAACAAAACAATTAAAAATCATGTTTTAAAAGGTGCAACGTATGATACACGTATTACAAGCGAATTATAAGCGAGTTATGGAACGAATTCAACAAGGTAATAGCATGCTCCGAAACGATGTAGACCCTGCTTACATGTTTAACCCCACCACATTATGTTAGTATGTGCCTGTCCCTAGACAAGAGCCTGAAATTAAGTAGTTATCGTTTGTTTTTGTGTTACATATATCCGTTTATTTTTTGGTATATGAAATACGGCCGTCAGTTTTGTTGTTTGAATTGTGTGAGGTTGTCATGTCTGGGCCTTTTATAGGTGACTACGTGGTTTAGGCTATGCTCATTGTGGAAGGCCGTACAGTGACCTATAGTTGATAATTTCTGTGTCATGTTGGTCTATTATGGAGTGTTGTCTCATTGGCAATCATACCACATCTTCTTTTTTTTTGCAAGCGCTAACACGGTGATTTCATCCCGTCGAACCAAGATCCATCTTCAAACATACGGACATAAAGCAGTTAAAAGGTAGAACGTATAAAAAACAAGTAAGGAACAAATGCGTATCGAACATGAAGTAAAAGGATCGGTTGAGCACAAACACATATAAATAGGTCATAAAAAGATCATTTTACCTCAACCAATTCAGAACTATTACCATATGTAAGACTATTAACAACTAGATTTGTAATTGCTAACAATAACGGAAGGCACCCCTTCCCCCTATTACCAGGTGAGCGGCAGCCATTTTGACAATTCCAAAGTCAAAGAGAGCATCTACAGATGTCTAGTAACATTTTTACAAAGTTTCATTAAGTTTGAACATTTTGAATTTTTGATATTTTTGCTGTTTCCATGGTTACGGCGGCCATTTTGAAAATTCTAACTTCAAAATCCAACTCTGCCTATGCCAGTTACCATTCCTGTAAAGTTTCATCCAGTTTGCGGAAAATTCTTATTTTTGAAATTTTTGACCTTTTTGCATTGTTTCCATGGTAACAAGACCTATTTTGGAAATTCCAACTCCAATGTTGCTCATCATTACTGTGAAGTTTCATGAAGTTTTGAGCATTTTTAGAATTTTGAAAATTTTGGTGTTGTTTCCATGGCAACATAGTAGTTCCAATGATCGCCAAAATCATCCAACACCTGTATATAGTGGGCACCTACATTGTTTTAAAATATGATGATTCTGAGTTGAAGCATATCCAAACAGTTCACCAAAAACCAAAAACTCATTTTTTTCACAATTGTGCCGTTTCCATGGTAACGGCAGCCATATTAAACTATTCCATGCCATAATTAAAAAGGGGGAAGGATATTAAAAATCAAATAAGTAACGAATAGGTAACGAATAGGGAATAGGGAATAGGTAACGAATAGGGAATAGGGAATAGGTAACGAATAGGCAACGAATAGGGAATAGGGAATAGGTAACGAATAGGGAATAGGGAATAGGTAACGAATAGGTAACGAATAGGGAATAGGGAATAGGTAACGAATAGGCAACGAATAGGGAATAGGGAATAGGTAACGAATAGGGAATAGGGAATAGGTAACGAATAGGCAACGAATAGGGAATAGGGAATAGGTAACGAATAGGTAACGAATAGGGAATAGGGAATAGGTAACGAATAGGTAACGAATAGGGAATAGGGAATAGGTAACGAATAGGCAACGAATAGGGAATAGGGAATAGGTAACGAATAGGCAACGAATAGGGAATAGGGAATAGGTAACGAATAGGGAATAGGGAATAGGTAACCAACTTGACGCCCATATATGTACGTTTAAAGCTAAATTTTTACACCCTCGGCTTTCACATTTTCCCCTGTTCATTGGAGGCTGTTAAAAAGCAGTTTCATTCGAATGCAACCTGATCTACTTATGTATTCATCTATCTTGAACTCATTGCTTGACTACACATATCCAGTTTCCTTAGAAAAAAAATTTCAGTAAAAAACAAAAAACGGCAAAACAATTAAAAGTTATATTTCTACAATTACGTTCAGACCCAAAAAATGTATCTATAAATAAATTTACTTTATAATTTACGTAAATTGTGTTTATGAAATGTGTGACTTTCATTTAATTTACAAGATACACCCTTACTGAAAAAATCAGCCTCCTGCAAACATTTGCTGCAAGTCTGCTGCGAACTTGCGGCAGACTTGCAGCGAACATAGAGTCCGTGTTTGCAGCGTGTTTGCTGCAAATACGCTGCAGGTCTGCTGCAAACAATTTACCATGCAAATGAGTGTTTGCCGCAGACCTGCTGCAAACATTTATATGCAAATGAGTGTTTGCTGCAGACCTGCTGCAAACATATTTATGCAAATTAATCTTTCTCCTGCCTGTTTGCTGCAGACCTGCTGCAAACATTTATATGCAAATGAGTGTTTGCCGCAGACCTGCTGCAAACATGTTTATTCAAATTAATCTTTCTCCTTCGTGTTTGCTGCAGACCTGCTGCAAACATTTTTATTCAAATCAATCTGTTATACAATTAACCAATGTCATGTTGTGTACACATCATTTTATCTATATTACACAGCAAATTCTTAAAAAGTTATGTTACATCCATCCATTCATAAAATAATTCAATTACTTTATCATTTGAAAAATTATCATAGCATAAGTTTATACCTTTTAACATGTTTAATAAGTTAAATTTATTCCAAGTACGAATTACATGCATGAATCTAAAGTTAAAAAGATTTATTTGAAATTTTCTTTGCGCATGTATATGATTATATACAGCTATAGTTAAACTAAAATTGTCACAAAATTCAACTAGACTTACATATATTTTGTAAGTTATAATCTCTAAGCATATGAGCGTCAGTACGTACTGTATATTGCATGGTTACATATTTGAAAATGTATTTTAAACCTCATGCAGATATCTGTGGAGGGAATGAATTTCATAACGGTTAACATTCTACGATGAATATGTACTTACAAATAATGTCTTTAAAAACTAATATGTTAATTACCAAACTATAATACCTCCCTGAACACTAATATATATCATGACACAAACATCACCAAAATTTTCAAATTTCAAATTTTTATCTTCCAGGAAGTTACCAATAGGCATGCCCAGTCGTTTTATGTAGTTTCTTGCAATGCTCTTGCAAACATATAAAATTGTCAAAGATTTCTGCAATCTAGCTGCGAACATCCCTTATATTCTAGTTTTTCCTGCAATCTTACTGCAAACATATTTGTTTCTGCAACCTTGCCGCAAGCTTGCAGCAAAAAGCTGCAATGTTTGCAGGAGGTTTGCAGCTAGCTGCGAACATCTGCAAACATTATTCAAAGGGTTCCTGCAAGCATTTTGTTTGCAGCAGACCTGCAGCAAGTTTGCAGCAGATCTGCTGCAAACATTTCAGTTCTGTAAGGGCACATAGATTACGCTGATTGAAATATAAAACGCCTATCCTCCAGACATGAGGAAACACAGATTTATAAAAATAGCTCTAGCATACTCTCGGGATAAACGAACAACACCGCATAAAAATGAAAATCACCAATTGGAAGTGAAAAATTGTTTGTCAGAATTTATAATGAAAGTTTTCTTATGAAAGAACAAACAATGTTTGTCGTAAATTTTATAATGAAAGTTTTCTTGTAAAAGTAAAATGTTCAAATTTGGAATATAGCAGATATCGCTGTGTGTATAAGACTCATTTAAAGTAAGTTTTCTTGATAAGGATTAACGCTGTAATGGTAATTAACACATGACATGGGTAAACTCTCTTTGTTCTTACTGTGCTATAATCTTAATAATGCACAGCTAAGGTGTGCATTAACTACATGCACCTCAGATAACTGCACAGTTCAAATCTATTCTTACCTTCAGGGGCGTTTCCTGGATTCTGAAAGGGGTGTTACATGTATTCTATAAAATACCAACGATTGTAACGAGACTAAAAATGTTACATTGTCCAATTCAAAGATGAACAACCTATTCGACCCCCTCCCCCTTCCCCCCCAATTTTTTTTTATATATAATCCGCCATTTGACTTGAAGTTACAAAAAAATTGATCAATTAAACACTTTGTACAAACATCGTAGTTTCAAAATAAGAAAAACAAATGATGGATTGATTTTTTTGTGTTTTTAACGTCACTTTTAAGAGCAACATTTCGGCTATTTCGTGGCGCCCAGTTTTTATTGGTTAAGGAAGCCGAAGTGTCCTGAGAAAACCACACACCTTTGTCCTGTCTGCAGGATTATGGTAATACAATTACTAGAGTCAATTCAATGAATAATAAGTACACACATACTTTACTTGTCATTTGGCTTTAAATATAAGTAAAAATTGAGGATGAAAAAGAGGAATGTGGCAAAAGACAATAACCCGACCATGTGACAGATAACAGCAGAAGCGTCCAAAAGGTCTTCAATGCAGCGAGAAACTCCCGCACCCGGAGGCGTCCTTCACCTGGCCTCTTAACAAATATATAATACTAGATCAGTAACAATGAACGCCATACTTAACTCTAAATTGTACACAAGAAACTAAAAGGTACACTGCATTGGCACACAATGCGCGTGAAAAATATACAAACAAATATTACAAGGGCCGGTTCACTTAAATTTGTATTTTTTTTTCATATTTTCATTGAAATGGAATCTCTCCTTTTTCAATCTAGCTGTGCTGTAGTAAATTTCAATAATTGTCGATAAGCAGCTGCCTAATTTCTTTGCTCGATTATGTTTAAATTTGTGATGTATACATACGCAGCCAGCCATTGTAAATACCTTATTTGCATTTACATCCCGATTTTACAATTAACAACTTACTTTTTACAAGCTTGGAATTTTTATGTATTTATTAATTTCATGAAATCAGCTAAACCTTATTCGAACAGATAAAAAAAGTATTAATAAAATTTAATCCAAAATATTGATATTTGTTTTAATACATTGCATCATTATTTGTTTTGTTTACAATATTTTGTTTCATAACTATATGAATCTTTTGTATGAAATATTTAGAAAGGCGGAAGACACAAAAGGGATTACCATCTTGATAGGTCGAAACTATAACTGACAATACCATGACAAAAGACAATAAAAAATTAAGTTGGGACTACAAGTTACGAAACAAGACGTAGAAATCTAGGGAAAGAACAACACAAACGCAACAAATCCCACCAACCCGATATACATATTACGTATACGTTCTATATGAGAAGATATATCAATACGAATTGATGTTTTTGCGAAGGGTCTACTTGCTCAAACATGATCAAAACGTTTTTTAGTTTAGTATAACATTTCAAAAGCAGCATTTCAATCTATTATTATTTGCAGTGAAATCCGAACGTAACGTGTACTGGACAATCTCCTAAGTTGCACATTGATATTTCGGTTTCATTACCAACATAATCCTTTTCCCCGTCAGAAGGCGTTGGGTTATTGTAGATTCGATTCCTATATTCTATTCCAGTACCGCATGTCACTGTACATGATGTTTGTGACCAAGAGCTCCATTGACCATCCACTAAAATGCAAATATCATGAGGAATCAATCATAAATTATTTGTAAGGTTTATTTTTATCTACAAAGAAAATTATTTATACGTTCTTTTTAACAATTTTTTTTTATGAATCTTGAATTCCTAAATCATGTTAATGACTTAAATCAAAGGTTAATAAACATCATGTTTATGTTAGTTTTCTATATATGTTCTGTTTTGTGTACTGATGTTTGTCTTTTCATCGTTTTTCGATTTTTGTCATGGCATTGTCAGTTTATTTTCGACTGATAAGTTTACATATTTATTTGGTATCTTTGTCCTTATTATACACCTACAAACAAATCATGGTCACCATCAACCTTGGGAATGCACATAGCTTTACAGTGCAGACGTATTTGTAATTAAGTTTACAAACCGTATATGCGAGAAGACTTTCATGTAACTGTGCTTTGTGTACTTACATAACAAGTGTGTCTTATTATTGATATTAAACTTCTTGCGTTGATAACATTTATTCTGACCCCAGCCGGACAGCAAATCCCTGATTTGTCCGTTAAAACCCCGGATTTATTATTCGAGAATCAAGTGGAGATAATTTCTGTGAAACCCGTCAATAGATGTCGCTGCGCTAGAAAAAAAAATGTTGCCGAAAACGACACCTTGAAAAATCACATTTTTCAATATTATATAAACGTAATAATGGTCCTGTCGGTTAAAATTTCAATCAAAGGCATAAAAGCATAATAAATTTAAAATGAAGTTGAGTTGACATTAGCAATATAAATAAAATCGAGCGATTATTTTTCAGTTTTTGGGACAGCCATTTTTCCGCTTCGACTGCCGATGGCCAATTTTCTGCTCAGAACGAATTGACACATTGCCGTTTTACCTAGTGTAAATAAATATGACTGGGTTATTTTGGGTACATTGAGACACGGAGAATAGCGACAGTATGGTCACACGACGTTACCAGGCGATGCAAATCCGCAATCGGCCTTTCCGCCCACATCCATAATATTGTAAGGTCATACAAAAAAAAAATCTCCTAATTATTTCAGCAATACAACACCAGTTGAAAGCATAACAAAGTAATAACTGTACAAAGCTTTCACCAACGAAAAGATCTTCAAGTTTTCTAAAAATTTCACTCGGCCAAATCAGTTATTTGTGTTTAATTTCCCTTTTAAATGCCCCAAATGACGTAGTTCAGATTAGAGGTCACAGTTGAAAACAAAGTTTGCTTACACGTTTTGTAATTTCACCTTAAAACTCATTGTTTAACATAAGGAAAGGCAATATAATATCAGAGCTATACATTGGACACTGTTCATTGATATTTTGAGCACATTTGTGTACTTTTTCTGGTTTTTGTGTAAAGAATTTTCTTCCCACATTTCTCTTAAGATTTTCTTTACCCCACACACATTAAATTTTTTAGTGCCTGCAGCTTAGTATAATAATATTCAAATATACATAGATATAGGAAGATGTGGTGTGAGTGCCAATGAGACAACTCTCCATCCAAATAACAATTTAAAAAGTAAACCATTATAGGTTAAAGTACGGCCTTCAACACGGAGCCTTGGCTCACACCGAACTTCAAGCTATAAAGGGCCCCAAAATTACTAGTGTAAAACCATTCAAACGGGAAAACCAACGGTCTAATCTATACACGGAGCCTTGGCTCACACCGAACAACAAGCTATAAAGGGCCCCAAAATTACTAGTGTAAAACCATTCAAACGGGAAAACCAACGGTCTAATCTATATAAAGCTTATTTAGTCTTCATTTACACATAGTATCCAATAGTATTTAATGTAGGACTGATAAAATCTGGGACATAATGTGACAGTCCCTCTCCCAGAACTTGTGAAGGTGTGGTATAGCCTTGCCCACAGATATTTCATTGCATTTTAATATTTACTGATTTTAGGAACCTCTTTTCCATTAACTTTTATAATTACAATTCACATTATTCTTCTAAAATTAATGATTTTGATTATTGAAGCCAAAGAAGGTTATATTGTTCAAATATTCTGTGGAAAGTCAAAAAGGAGTATAATTAAAATCCAATTTTAATCAACTGAAATAAAAGTTTCATTTCAAAAGTCCATCCTTCTTTTCAACTAATTTAAAAATAAATACTGACATGGGAGATAACTCCGTTTACCTTAAATGACTCTGGTGAATTAAGCACATTTAGTGTTGTATGGAAGACAACTCTTACTTAATTTGAAATGTGTTGTTCACAACATTTTTTTTTTAAATATTTTTAAAATCTTTAAATTCAATAGTCTCCAATTTTAAGATAGGAATATATGAACACACATTGTTGTCATTAAAGTTTTACAAATTAGTGTATTATGATGATTTGTATGTAGTGTTTGTTTTGTTTGAAAATGAAGCTTTATGATTAAAAAAGTACATTTAATACAGTAGATCCATTATCTTACAAGAACTGCCCTATTTTGTTATAATTTAAGACTCTACAAAGTATGTGGTATATAACAAACTTTTTTTCCAAAAATATCCATATGTTAAAATATTTTAATACTTAATACTGGTTTAATATTACATGTGGTTAGAACGCATTTATAGTCATGTTATTTTGATAACTATTGTTTTCACTGTTTATAATTATTTTCAAACGATAATAACACTATATACATGTAATCTGTGCGAAGGGATTTCATGAACTGGTCACTATCTGGAACGGTCAATCCGTCATTTCGAATGCCAATAATAATACGAATCCAAGTGTTTTTTTGCAATTCCATTGAAACATAATACAAGAACTCGAAAATCTACAACATTTTAGCACATTCTTACAACTTCTCGTCCAATCAAATTGCTTGAATTTGCCTTCTAATTTTCATAGTACGTACTGTTTCTGTGTACTAAGTAACTACGCATGAATGACCACGAGGGTAATATTTCATTGCACCGTAATCAAGATATTAGAACAAAAATTGCTACTGGCTATTTTGAAATAAATTCTGTGTTCCAAATTTGATTAAATAGTTTGTAATAAGTTTTCAAACAGATTTTTAACATCCTACTAATCAATCTTTTGATCTAAGATTATTTTTGACAATTAAAAATTTCTTTTATTAAAATAAAGCGTAACAATTATGGTTCTTTAAACCTTGATTAAATTACAACTCCATCTAAAATTGGTAATCCTTTATCTTTCATGCAATTACTTTGTATACAAAAAGAGTCAATCATGAATCGTTTGAAGGGAAATTATTAATAAAGCAATTTGATATATTTCGTCATACATTGGTCGATTATTGGTTGCCTAATGTCCAGTGACAAATATTTCATGCATGTAAACTATTCACTAGACTACCTATGGGTACATACCAGGGGCAGATCCAGCCATTTTTAAAAGGTGTTTCAACCAAAGATATTGGAAGGGATCCAACTGTGTGTACTCATTCAAAAGCATATTCAATATAGTTTAAGTTTTATTTTGAAATTAAAAAAATGTTTTCAAGAATGTAAAGCTTCCACTGCAATTTAAGAATTGTCTGCCTTTGGTCAATTTATTTTGTCATCTTACCATGTAAATAAGTACATGTAAAGTAAAACACCGCTTTATATCAATAAACATACTTACACCAGCAGCTACCATCTTTTCATTCTAAAGTCAAGGGCCTTTTGAAATCCCATTTTTACAATGATATTAGTGAGTAGACTTACAAAAACTACGTAAATGAGCTACATCTAGTCAGCCAAAACATGTCAATAGACTAATTAAAGGGATTACTCAAGTTGTAAATATGTGCTAAATTGGATAGTGTATATTAACATTTTTAAGCCCCTCGATCTAAGTTTCATATTATATACCTTTCTATACACTAACCGAGACGTACAAGCCAGTTATGTAAACATACGTCAATTATAATCATCCGGAGTTATCTATTAAAACACACCAAAATTAATAAGCACAACACAAATTAAATTAGGCTGGTGGAGTTAGAACTCTAATTTATTTGTTATATCTTAATCTAGTAGCAGTGACATGCCGTCCACCGCAAGTGATTTCAAACCTTATCATTTACTCTTTAATGGGTATTTGCCATCTCCTTGATTTTATGCTTGTTGTAATTGACAGGTAACAGGCTATTATTTGAACTTGGAATTATTTTTAATTATGGAATTTGTATAATTTTTTCCGCTTGAAATTTTTTATAAATTCCATGTTTATTTTGTACTTGAATGTTCTGTGCTGCGCACAACACTTTCTTTTACAAAGAAGATGGTACATTTTCAATAGAATGTACTGTGCCGCGCACAACACTATCTATACAAAATACATTGTATCGAAAGTGTAAGGATTACTGCTCAAACATTATGATACCAAATAAACACGGAATTTATCAAAAATTTCAAGCACAAGAAATTATGCAAATTCCATAATTAAAAATAATTCCAAGTTCAAATAATAGCCTGTTAGGTGTTGAAATGAACACATATCTTAGTAGTAAACATGTAAATAGGTCATATATTTGTTTCTATTAGCTTTTAAATTCTTCGGGAATATTTGAAGAGCATGTGGTGGCAATACAAAGGATTTCAACCTACATGAACTACGCTATTAAAGTTACCAGATACAGGTTTAATAATATCTGCCTGTAAGTAGAAACACTTTAGTATAAAAGAATTATTATCTTTATGTTATCAAAACATTTACATTAGAAATTGTGAAGTAGAAAAACACTCTGAATATCTACTCCATCAGATGGTTTTCTTAATCAATCATAATACAGGTAAATCGTTATTATTGATGCATATATAAGTATTATTAGATGTGTTTTAAAGAGACTAAATTTTATCTTCCGTAAAAATTTATCCCTGTTTTAAATACAACATGTACAATGGGTAGGCTATAAAGGTTGAAATTATAACCAATGAAAATAACTTATACTAGGGATTTCCCAAAAAATAGTCATGAAATAGATCTAGCTAAGAATATTTATACTGACAGAAAACAAAACGTGCGTATTGGTACTATATTTAGATATTACTATAAAAAAAATTCCCACAATGTACTTTTAAAAGGGTTTTTCGCGAAAAAAAGATTATATCACTCTGTGTGACAATAGTGTTGAGCCATTTACTATTGTTTTTTAAACTACGGTTTCTTTTCAAACTATGACAAATTATAATTTGTGTCAATGCATATGCCATGCACTACAGCTATTTTTATCTACGTTTAATATATCTTATCATGGAAACAGGATATACATGGTATCGTTTTCTTGTCGTTAACAAAAGTTTCTATTAATGTTTTGCACACGAAGTAAAAGTAATATGGAATGTCTTCTTTCATTTGACGACCTACATGAAGTGAAGTAAAATACAACTTAATTTCGCGGGATGAAGTGAAACAATTCTCAGTTGATATCCCTCTGAAAAAGAACTTAGCAATTTATGATGGTAATAAAAACCAATTTTCAAAATACATATTTTCTGCCGATACAATGCTGAATGTTGTAATCAGTATTGGATTAATTATTTTGAGACTCTCTACTATGAACTGGCATATTTATAACTGTTCGAAAATCGCATGCTGAACTTCAAGTTCTTCTTTTCAACTATTTGTCTGATTTGTTTTTGTATGATGTATGCGTATAACCACTTAACGATGTATAAGGAGACAAAGCCAGCAGCTGGTTGAGTTTGTACTTCTAATTTATGAAAGGAAGCAGCTTCTTCCTGAAACCCTATGGTACTTTAATTTTCATATTCGACTCTCAAATAAAATGGGTAATATTGCATGCAGAAAAAACATGGAAGGAATGGTGCATTTTAGGTTCTATGGAATATATCACCATTGTGACCAGAATGATGAGAAAGAGGCTTTTTCGTCTGATACAATTTTGTTCATTTTTCAAGAATTCATTTCGTATAATTGAATTTAATAAGAATGAACAATGAAGCATATATATTCAGGTAAGCTTGTGTATAACATGTACAATAAAATTATTATTATTTTGATGACGATGTGCATATCTAGAAAAAAAAAAACAACATAAATAAACCTAATTAGAAATTTACATTATTGGACCAAGGTAATAAATAAATTCTTCTGCCATCAAATAAAATAAAAACCACATTGTAACTTTATATATACAAATGTAATTCTGTATTTGGCAAATTTTTTTAGGAATGATTCCTCAATGCTCTTTAATTCATACCTTTTTGAGCCTTTTTAATATTTTTTTATTTGAGCTTACTGATAAGTCTTTTGTAGATCTACTATATATATATATATACAGATTGAATTAAAAATTGGGAATGGACATGAGGGATTAGTCAATGCAGCAAAAAACTCCCACACCAAGAGGCGTTCTCCAGCTGGCCCCTAAACATAAATGTACTTGTTTGAAATGATATTGGACGTCATACTAAGCTTCTAAATATACACAAGAAATTAAAATAAAAAAATCATACAAAACTAACAAAGGCCAGAGGCTCCTTACTTGGGACAGGCGCAAAATTGCGATGGGGGTTAAACATATCTTTTGAGAATTCAAACCTCCCCCTCTACCTATACATTGTACCTATGCGTGAACAGATCAAACCTTGTAGAAAGTTGGATGACATCATACCGGACCGATGTTGCCTTTTAGCCAACCAAAATCATACAGAGAACTTGTATTGTTTCTGCAGTGAGGCCAACATTGCCTTGGATGAGGTTTGACCGATTTTATATCCATTTACGCTACACTGAAGTTAAAGATAGAAATAGAACCATTTAAATATGATTTATTGTACTCTAATAGCACTATTAAGTACACGGAAATCGACTAATATATTCAGTAGAAAAACGATAACGAAATAGATAAGGGATTCCGGAAACTATAGTAATTTTACCCAACATCATAAAATTACAGAAATTGTGATTTTAAGAAATGTTGAGATAAAGTCTTGATCTTGAATGAAAAAACAGTAACTGACGAGTTATTTGGTTTGTTCTAAAACAGAAAGAGTGCAAAAGTATTTGATACAAATTTAATAGTAGATCCAAAAAGTTCTGAATTATGAAAATTTTCGTATAAAATGTCAAATATATAGAAGGAATGCAAAAGCATGCAGACTTACAGTTGTAAATATTGTTTTTTTAATATTTTAAGAATCTAATTCACTTAATTATTCTGTCTAAAAGAAGAGATACGACTTATTTCCTTTACCTAAAAAACATGTTGTAATTTTATAATTTTCATCTAATTTCTGAAATAAACGTCAATTATACAAAAACCGCACTGTACAATTTTGTGACGACCGGGCAAAAATCAAAGTTAAATCATTATTCTTTCATTTAAAAAAGAAATTAGCGGTATCTTAGGTGGGTGCATTAACGTCCTTAACTAGACGTCTTTTTCAAATAATACACTCCCCTATAGGCTAAATATAAAATTTTAATCCTGGTATCTAAATGTATGCGTTTATTTTATATCTTACCATTTGTTCTTTAATCTCTTCAGTTTCTTTACCAGTCTTTGTCAATTTCTTTCGGCAGTTTGTGCATATCACTGAAATAATATAATATAAATGAATCAGTCTAGCAAATTACCCTTAAATAACTGAATAATACCTATTACCTGTATATATATTACAGTGTCAATGTTTCTTTGGAAGCTTCATATTTTTATATTTTCTTTCATTATCACCCCCACATTTATTGACATAGAATGTTTTTCTCCATTCCAGAGGAAATCTGTCACATGAGACTATTTTCAACAATTTTAACAAGTTTAATTTATTTATATGTTGTATATTGTGTATATTAACTTTATTTGAGATTGTTTATATTTTCTCCTTCTGTTTTTGGATAGTCTGATAGTTGTTTACCTTGAGCATTTTTTACAGATCTTAATCAGATTTATAAATAATTCTTCTAATCATATTTTGTATTATAGTGAAGGTTTTATATGTAGACATTTTTTTTTACAGTACGCACAGAGAGTTTGTAATCACGAACTCTAATCACCGATTTCGGAATGTACCATGCATACCAAGCCAGGATATTTTTTCACATTATGCATTTACTTGCTGAACATAAAGTCAGAAAATATTCTTTTAACAATTGAACAGGCCAGATTTATATTTAAAAAAATAAGAACAGCAACAAAAAAAAAAAAAAAACAGCCTCTCCAGAAAAACAAATGGTCCATGCCTAATGCAGAATACTGTTTTTGTAGCTTTTCTGGAAAATTCAGCATCTGACAAAATGCGAAGACATGACAGGACACTTTTTAGAAAAAAAAGCACAAAGCCATCCCCTCAAGATTTTTTTTGGATACAATTTGGCCTGGAGAACAACACTGTACAGGTGCAGGTGATATTTTACAAGCCTGGACTGTAATGGAAATGCTGCCTAAATTTGATGTCTGTAAACACCTCCCCTCCCCATTCCCATTTTACCCTAGATTTCCTAAGTCATGTAAGTTGGGTACATTCGAGGTGTCCAGTATTGCCAGTCTCAAAATTATATACATGTATATTGTCACTGTACATAGTGACAATAACTTGGTTTATATCAGGTTAATTAGTGTAAATGTGTATTCATGTGGATTTTTGTTTAAATGTACTTTAATCATTCTAATCATTTTCTGTGCTTTATTTTGTAATTCATTTGATTGTATAGCTCAAATTTTGGGCACCATGATTGGTTGATAAAATTATCTATCTATCTAGTATGCATGTTTATATCAATAACAATAATTAAAGGTAATGCCTACCTGTTCCAATGGTTAGAACGATACCAGTATTGCTGTTCACTTTCCTCATCATATCCACTGTGACCTTTCTTTCCCCATGGACCTTTCTTCTGATGTCAACATGGGTTGACAAAAAATGTGGAACACTGCAAAGGCTCGATTTGGTTTTCAGGCGATGATCAAAATCATATTGAATTTTATGTGAAATACAAATGTTGAAATTCTCTGTAGGTTTTCCAAGTAGTAAGCCAAAAGTTGAGAGAATCGTATGCTTTTCAGTTTCAGGAAATGAGGTTATAGCAAAAAAATCATTATTACTGCAATTAATATGTGTTAAAAAAGGTTTAAAGTTACAATTATCCATGTTCATGATGTTGTGTCTGCTTGTCTCAAGTTCCCTCCATTACTATTTTCATGACTAATGATAAGAGAAGTGTGCAAAGGGAAGTAACTCATGCAAAAAGATGCTGATTTCACTAATACTGCATCCTTTTTTACAGAAAAGGGACTGCTTACCCCACTAATTTTATTTTTTGCATATCTTCACTTGTATTTAATGTAAGCATAATTATGTGTATAGTTTGAGGTCTTTGGAGGTGGATTATAATTTTTTCATGCAAATTTAAATACATCATTTTTATCTTTTTTTCATCATATTGAAAGCATTTTTTAGATTCCAAATACAATATTTTTAATATGAAGGCAACACACATAGTTCAAAAAGTTTTTGTAACAATTTCTTGCCGACAAAATTATCAGAAATCACTAAATAATGCTAATATTTTGGTTTTTGCCATTACATAAAAAAACACGGAATTTTATCAAATAATGCCAAATTTAAATGGTTTCCATGGTAACTAGAAGAAGAAAATTGAAAAAAAAATTGTTATTTTCTCTTATTAGTTTAAAAGGAACAAAGTGATTGCACTTTTAATATAATGTATGTCCATGCGTGGCCATGTATTTTTGGTCCTTACAGAGAATTGGTGTTAATGTTTGCAATTTTTCCAACATTCAGGTCATTGCCATATATCAACCAAGTACTTCAATTTGCATCTCAAAACTATTGAAATTCATATAATTGTAATCCCCACCTTAACATCCCCAGTTTTCAGTGAAGGGTAAGCATTTGTCTTGTAAGTAATCACCCTACAGCTCTTACTTTACTTTAAATAATCCAAAAAGCTTGTCAGAATTATAATTATACATGTAAAGAAATAGCTTGACATACTGTATATAATACATGTCTTTCCTGGAAAGCTATCTGTATGCACAGACTCTAGATATAGTTTTGTCTTTGGTTTGCTGTCTCATATCTTTTTACCCCACATCTCCTGTTAATGAATTCACACATAGAAAGGTAGATTTATCAGAATGAACAATAAAATGGTAGAATTCAGGTGTGAAAATGTGTAATTATACCCTGTTTCAATATTCATTATATTTACCTCAATTTGGCTCAAACATGGCAATGCATGACATGAAGGATAAAAGTTATAATCATTTAAGTGGTATATGTTATTGAGATATCAACCAAACATCACAATATAAGGCACTTGTTTATGTAAATTTTGTCTATTTGAATGCTTCCAGTTTTTCTTAGAGAAAAAAAAAAACAATTTAGGTTTTCACATTATTTTAAATCATTTATATGTTCATTTCTTTAAGTTAATATAACTATTATAGGTTAGCAAACATGGAAAACATAGTTCATTTAGTTGACATAAAGTTGGATGTGGGTGCAAAGCTAGTTGTTAGATATATTAGCTACCATTTAATACCTTAATGTACTGAAATACATCCCCCCCCGACCAAACTTGCCATTCAGGGTTATTGTAACAACTATTGATCAGTTTAACTATAGTCTTGTTTCAAAACAAATGTAATACCAATGTTTATATATATGTATATGTATTTGACAAAGTAGTAGATGTTTTCATGTTTATTTGATATGTCTGATATGAAATGCAGTTGAACATGAGTCGGGCCATTTAGAGTACCAAAAAATTGTTCACACCAGTTCAAAGTGTCCTTCATGACATCCTGATAAGTTGTCCATAGGGTTGGTCGTGTTACTGTTTAGGATGTCAAATTGGAGTTAGTAAAAATTTCTTAGATTTTTATGTTCACTTAATATAAGTTAAACCACAATGACATCATGATATGTTGTACATTTGAATGTTTGTCAGCTGTGGTGATTTCAATTTCTAAAGTGATCACTTCTTGGCCAGACTTTTGTACAATAACTGCTTCATAGACAGGTTCATTTGAATATTTATTAATAATGAATAAACTTCTGTTCCAAATGTAATTCATGTTGACACAGGGTTTTTTTTGAGAAGCAATTCTTGACAAGACTGTGATACATATTGTACCTATTACATGTATAAAATTGTGTATAGCAGTAACAATTGATCTCGTTCTTGGTTCTACCACACATACTCAGGCATTAAATGTTAGTCACTGACTGTGACATGCAAGTGTTCAGTATCAATGATTGTATATTTGTTCCACAGTTATTTGAATTTTACTCCTTGAAAATGTAGTAAACAATCTTTAGCCATTCATTAAAACCAAACAGAATTCATGTTATAATGATTTTAACTATTTTGGATTTTCCTGTTATGCTTAAGTATTAGATGATAGTAACTAAGAATTTAGATTAGAACATGATTTCTTGAGCAAAAAAAAATTTCTATGCAACTCAGATGTGAAAAGGGTGTAAACTGTGTAGATGTACATATGTGTTACCATTTTACAATTAAGAACAGAAGATGTGTAAAAAAATAAGGATGCTACATGTATAAAGACCTTCACCATTTAGGCAATGTGTGGTAGTAAAAACATACATTTTTTTTTACTTCTCCTTGTTGAAATTCACCAATTAATATGTGCTTGATAAAATTTCTGTATACCATATTTCAGCCTGTAATGGTTCAGCACATTTCCCATGTCATTGGAATGGAATATTCCATTTTTAGTTAATTTTTGTATGTATGGTAAATTGGCTTGCCTATTTCCAATGCCATGTTCCCTGGGCGAGATTATTAAAGCTGAATAGGTTATTTCTTTTTCTTGGTGGCATTTATACAAATTAATTACTTTTGATTATGTTTAATTGTTTAATTGTTTTATTTTGTTTATTATGTTATTTTTCTATTTAGTTTGCAATATTATTTAACTTCTGTTCTATTGATTCATAAAAAAATCTGGGTCAAAAACAATTTTAAGAATCAATATTCATTAACATTCATAATTAATGATTGTTTTCAGGGAACCTACATATTAGTAAGTTTACCTCTCTTGAAGGTTATTAAATTGATTTGATAGTCGGTGGAGGTGATACTAATGCTGTGTTTGTTATTTCAGATTCTTCTTGATAATGTTGTATAATCTCAACATTAGGTATTGGTTTAATTTTTCAATGTATTTCATGCCAACTTTTTTTATACAATAACTATCTTTAATTATTAAAATTAGAAATTGTTAAGACAGTTTTCAACATATAACCATGAACAATGCAATTTTGAATGTTAAATAACTTAATTCCACAACAAACAAAAATTATTGAGGTCTATGGAAATTAGCAAGACCACTTTCATTGATAAAGCCCACTAACATATTATTGTTGTACAAATTGTTGAGATGACAGTAATTAAATATTTCTTTGGAATATATCTAACTGGTTTTATTAGTAAGTTGGCTTGAGAAAAAAAAGTGTAAAGTGTAAATATGTCAGTATTATAAGGAGTTAATTTGTTAAGTTGTTATGTTGTTTGTTTGATAACCCCTTTCTGGCTTTGCTGGTAATTATTTTTTATTTGTTAAAGCCAGGAGTAGAACTCTGTGTACCTTTTAAATATTAAATCGTGTTTCTGGAAAAGGGATTTTAATTTTATATATGCAAAATTTTCTAAATTAGCTTGAGACTTTAAAAGTTTAATCATAAGTCATATAGCTAAGTTTATCAAAATTATCAGACAGGTATTCTGTTGGGTTTCATTTTAATAAATGCTGGTTCAGAGTTAAATTGGTTTAATAAAAAATTTAGGAAAACAAATTACTTCAAATGTTTCTGGCTTAATTTTAACCGGCATATTATTCAAAGAATTATAAATGTCTTCTAGTCTTACATTATTACCATCAACAAAAATATTTAAAAAGTACAAATTAAAAATTTGGAAAGGCAACATTTAAGATAAAAAGTTTTCAATTTGCATACAAAAATATGATTAGCATGTATCTATAGTTTTTAGGATTATTTGGCTTTTTTTAAAACACAATTCAAGTCAGTAAAGAAAAAGAAATATGAAATGAAATAAATTCTTTATAAAAAAAATTATTCTTTTTAAATCTACATAAGTGAAATGTATTTATAAAAAAAGTATTATTTTACACAAACACAAAGCTCAATTTTAATAAACACAATTAATTTAGTGCACTACAGTAAAATTTAAAAAATAAATGTTAAATGTATGAATTAATTACAAAGGGTGTTTTTTTTGGTGGTTCAGTAACACGAGTTCTGCTCATGATTCAGTTCAAAGGACACTTGTATTTTTTATTCAAAAAATAGAAGAAAAAAAAAAATGGAAATATCTTTGTGTCCTTATATATAAAGTTTTCAAAAGAAAATCATTGAAAAATTGCATCTTTATTAAAGTTAAATGTGTTTCTGTCATTTGAACTGGATTGTTAAAGGGCCTCTTGACATTGTAATCATGCTCAAATGAAATACATTTCTGATCTTCAGGTACATTATAAAAACAGTTAAGAAAGATTTTTCTTTCATGGTAACATCTAATTATAACACAGAAATCAAATAATTCAAAACAATTATTTTTCTCATAATTTTTTTTTTTTTTTTTTTAATTGTGATGTGAATTGTATCTGTAAACCAGAAATGTATTTAACATAAGCATTAGAAATGTCATGAGTGTATCCACCAATAAAACCGGTGGACGTGTTAAAATCAAATTAAAGCTATCACTTCTGTTCAGTAACCACAAAGTCCAACTGCCCAGGCTTGTAAATACCTTCTGTACAAGCCTGGCAACACAATGCAACTAAAAATTCATCCTCATGCTTATGGGCAGTAATATTTTTAGGAAAACAAATATATAGATGGAATAATTTTCCTAGTTCAATGCATGTACAAGGTAGGTAAGCAAGAAATAAGTGATTCAAAGTATGCGTTACTACAAAAATTAACATTAAAGACATATTTATTTTGTTATTATTTTTGAAATTCCAGAAGGACCACATTTCATAGCAAAATCTAGGGGAGGGGGTGCCTGTGGGTAAACATTGGTTGATTATATAGGGAATCACTACAGCATGACGACTTTTTTTTGAGTGCCTTCCACTTTTATTTCAGTCAGCGGGTACCCCCTTATGAAAAGTTCCGGATCTGCCACTGAATTTATAAAAAATATGGAAAACATAATAAATTATTTTACAGAAGGCAAATTATTTGGGAATAAAAGATATTACTCCACACGTGTTTCAATCGAAAACAAACTGTATGCTGTATCATCAATGTTCAGATCAAATGTGCCCTAAACTAAACTTATAGATAGTTGTCTCATTGGCAATCATACCACATCTTCTTTTTTTTTTATATTATCGCTATTTCCATGTTACTTTAGGAACTTTCAACTTCTTATAAAGATTTATGATGTTATCTTTTGAAATTTATGTTAAGAGTCGTGATTCGCAGACAAAAATAATGTCCTTGTCATTTCTTGTCGCCGCCCATTCTTTGTTGATGTTTGGCATGTTGTTTAGATCGAGTTATTCCCCTTTGATCGTTCAATTTCGGGGCTTGTTGAATTGACACAATGTCGTTTTTACCTGGCGAGTTTTTCTATCAATAGGCATTTTCTGTTCATAAAATCAGGAGGTATCATTCATATAAAGGAATTCCCGTTACCATTCCGTTTGGTATTACAATTTACATTTATTTAATTTCAAGTGTCACTTCCGCGGAACTTTTTTTCAACTTCAACCATCAAATTTGCAAGAAAGTCTTGAGTTTTAACTCTTTAAATATGAACACAGTGAAAGTCTGAAACCTTCCGTATCAAATGATATATGTAGTTAATTTTGGGAGAAACTTAAAATGTATTTACGCTGACGTTTTCGTGGCGTCATTGCCGTTTTAAAAAAAAGCCATTTTTTGAATCCGAAATCACGTGACTATAATAATAAAATCGACGCCATTATGAAATTTGCTGTCCGGCTGACCCATATATTGTATTAACGATAGTTGTACTTTATTCTAAAAATCGTATAAAACATGAAAAACTTTAACGTAAACACGTCAAGTTATTTGTTATTGATATTGCTTTTTGAGTAAATTGACTTTTCAATTCGCCTTTTCAGAATCTAAAGGACTATGAGTAATCTCATTATTTATACATCAAAGTGAAAATAACGTTACGTCATTGGCTGGTATTTCCTTGTTTAGAACGTTTTAAACCAATCAAAACGTTTTGGTGTACGCTTTTGGAAATAATAACCAGAATGCATTAGGTTTCGAAACGGCGAATTGATACGATAGTGATAGTGCAGATGTTATATTATATTAGATAGTTGATGGATGATTCTGCTAACACAGTGTTCCAACGGTTTGTTCAATTTTGATAACAACTGGCATGTTACCTAATGTAATATGTTTTGCCAAAGCAATCAATGACGATCACAGACATTCCTTTTGTTAGTAGCGGATATGAGTGCCCCTAGTGATTCATGGACAACATACTATGCTTTTGAACCAGACTTGATTTCTCATTTGCTGGTGTCTTTTATCGTATAGTGTGTGTCTAATTTTAATTCTCTTTCTATTGAATGAACTTATGTTAACTATACTATATGTTTTCCTCGTTATTATTATTTTCTCGAGATAATTGAAATTTTAATCAAGGCTTTGATCCTTATTGTCATGAAAAATAGCTTACCCGTAATTTGACAATTTGCTTAATACATTCATTGGCGTCCCTGCATCAAAGTCAAAGCATGTTCCTATAACCGTATTGAGGTTGGTTTGATTAGCTATCCATTTAATCATGTCATGCAACATTTTAAGGGGTTGACATTGAAATAGCTGAAAAAATTAAAGTTTGATGCACTTAAGTATAACATACTTATGAAGTTTCCTTGGGCAAAACAGAACAAAGCTACACCAAGGCTTATAAAACAAAACTAACCTAAGTATTGCACCGATAATATAAAATAAGAATAAAATACAAATATATTTATGATAATACAAGCTACAACTTACAAAACGACTCAATATTTGTTTGTTTTTTCAGTTGGTTTCGATTTTTTTTTCTATTATCATAGTACATTGCATATTAAAGTTTTTCATATATTTAGTACTGAATATGGCAATTTTGTATATATTTAATAAAAGTTCTGTTCTCCATTCTGCATCATCTACCCTGTATCGCATAACACATATCGCTTACCCGTACTGCATACACAGTATGTATCGCATACCAAAGAGGGCCTGACATCATATATCGAAGGACATCAAAGTTGGACACATGACGTCCAGAGGCTGTGTTTCTTTGTATGATAAGAAATGTAACCATATAAATATTTAATTAAAATTCCAGAAAAAAACTTCCTAAAGTACATAAAGGGTCATTTATTACACTTTTTAAGACTGGAAAATATTTTCCAGTTTTGAAGCTGTTAAAAGACACTTTCTTTCTCATGCATGCATTAAACAAATGGGAGGTAAAGAAAAGTTGACCGAATACATAAGCTTGCATAGCAAAATGATTTAGTTGTGCCAGTTTAGAACTGGAAATTAAAATGTTGGAATATTCCTACAAATGACTAAAATTCTCTTGTAATACAAGTATTAAACCTCATATTAAAAATCCGATACTTCCTACTGTACACTACAATGGAAACGTTTCAGATGTCTCTCTATTAAATTGGCAAGCATGGATTTCATTGAATACCAATATTATACAAGGTCTTTTTAACGTTTTATCAAATCGCTTTCGGTGTTGTTCAGTCTGTTTTCTAATGACTTTTAGTAATTTCAAAAGTAAAACATAAGCTTTCCCTTAACACGATTGTTAACTACAAGAAATGTTAACGTCCGATATTTTTATCTGCCGTAATATGATGTTAGACTTATTCTCTAATCAACTGAAAACCGAGAAGTCATTGTCCCTTTTTTCGCGGTTATGATATCAAATTCCAGTTTCTTTTTTTTTTCTTTCCACATGTAAACATGCTTCATCATTTAAAGATTATATGTTCATTATAAATCGTCCTTCACCTTTACTTGGTTCTGTGAATTTACTTATTTTCGAAAATTGAAACAAATATATACTGTGTATATACATCCAATTCACAAACACAATCTATTGATTGATTGTTGGTTTCTTATTGTCCAGTGACAATAAATACAATTGGTAAGTAATGTAATAAAAGTGTCCGGGATTATAGTTGGATAAATGTTGGCTGCCAAAGAAAATAATGGAATATTGGGTAGAGATAGAAATTAAGCATTGAAACAGGTCACATAATAATCAAAAATATGATTTTATGATAATTCGTGCGTGAAATTTCGATATTACAGTATATTTTTCGTTTTCCTCCTCTTTGTTGATAGTTTTTTTTTTTGGTCATCAAATAGTTTGTTTTACCTATTTTACATTTACTTGTTTCAAGGTAATAGAAAACTTCATTGAATTAGGCAAAATCAAATGACAAAACAATCAAAAAACGAATAGACAAGAACTGTGATATTCCTGACTTGGTAAACTCATTTTCAAAAGTAGAAAATGGTGGATTGAACCATTTTTATAGCGCTTAAACTCTCACTATGTACGACAGTCTCATCAAATTTCGTTATATTTACAACGATGCGTGAACTAAACAGATATAATAAATGAAACAGTTAAAATATGGGTACAGTAGTTATCATCATTTATAGCGTTAAACCTCTCATTTTGATGACAGTCTCATCCAATATATTTTTATAGTCCAAACGCAATATTTTTGAAATATCCAAAATGTATTTTTGAATGTTGACGGTGTATGAATAAAATATTGAAATTACACTTTTGTGAAGAAATCGATAAATCCTCACCGAGAATTGTTATCAATCTCATGCATGTGTATTCACTGATTATATCATGTATATACTATTATCAAAAAGCATAATTTTGCAACATAAATTTTCAAAATATATATAACAGATATCATCAGCATTGAAAATCGCAATATGTGTACAAGAAACAAACTAATATTGTTTGTCTAAGTACACAGTAAAATTAAGATATCGGGGACAAACAGTCATAATCGATAGTTATCTTAGCCATGACTTTGTACATAAAAGTGACTGGGCTGTAAGATGAATTTCTATCTTTTATATTTATATCAACATATCAACTTTCTGAATCAAGCAAGTTAAAATTCAATTGGTACAGATATCGATATCGAAGAACTCGATTCAATATCGTAATCGGCGGTATCGTTTGACTTAACATAATTTGTTTCTTTGCTTAAGGTTGATGCCATCGAATTTAATTTGATATCGACTATTTCTATAACATATCGATAATTTAAATTTAGATATATACCTGTTTACGTCGTCAATACGGTTAAAGTAGTAATCCGCTGTTCAATTGTCACAAAGCGATTGAAAGAAAAACCAATCTGTGTCACAAACGAAAACCGAAGGAAACACATCAACTATAACAATATATAAGATGAAAACAACGAACGTTTTTTACACCCTTTTAATCATATTTGGACTGTATTGCTTGTGTTTCATACTCTCAAACATAACAACGGATGTTTTCTTAAACTCTTCTAAATAGTACGACTTTTATTCCACGGAATATGTATAAAATACTGCACTTATAACATCAAAATATATGTAAAGTTCTGAAATTCTTCAAAAGATGTGACGGTCTCAAATTCATACTTTTTGCAAGGGTTTTTTTCAATTCTTAGTGGTAGTTAAAGACCTTCCATCGGTTACCGAAAACATGAAAAATGTACATGTTCAATGAGGTATACATTTCTATAGGCTTGTAATATTTTGCAAATCCATGAACTAATTATCTACGAAAAATAGTGTTTTCTCAATCTACGATAATCGGTATGTGCAACGATAAAAAAAATCACAGTAAGTATGTACGTAATTTTTAAAAAATGTCGAGTTTTTAAATAAAAATAAAATTAAAAGTTACTTATTCAAACAACCCTCTACATTTTTTGATAGGTGGTGCAATATTTCTTCATAAAAAAAGAAATTGTGGGTTATTAAGGAAAAGATTAGATAACATGTTGAGCTTGTTTTCCGTAGCCGAATAGTTGGTGTTCAAGAGTATAAACCTCTATATATATAATTTATTCTGTGAAATAATATATCATTTGCCAATTTTCCAGGTTGTTTTTTCGTGTGTTATAAAATAACCACCAGTAATGCAAGTCTAAGATATCAATTCATTTTGTTCAGCATTCAAATAAATCCAACATATAGTAAATCCCTCACATGTAATACAATTGAGAATGGAAATGGGGAGTGTGTCAAAGAGACAACAACCCGATCATAGAAATAACAACAGCAAAAGGTCACCAACAGGTCTTCAATGTAGCGAGAAATTCCCGCATCCAGAGGCGTCCTTCAGCTGGCCCCTTAACAAATACATTCTAGTTCAGTGATAATGAACGCCATACTAATTTTCAAATGGTACACAAGAAACTAAAATTAAAATAATACAAGACTAACAAAGGCCAGAGGCTCCTGACTTGGGACAGGCGCAAAAATGCGGCGGGGTTAAACATGTCTATGAGATCTCAACCCTCCCCATATACCTCTAGCCAATGTAGAAAAGTAAACGCATAACAATACGTACATTAAAATTTAGTTCAAGAGAGGTCCGAGTTTGATGTCAAGAGATGTAACAAAAGAAAAAAAAACAAGATGACAATAATACATAAATAACAACAGACTACTAGCAGTAAACTTATGAGTTCAAAAAACGAAACATTTCAACTTTATGTTGGGATAATATTTAAAGACGTTACTGTCTACAATGGTTTACCCTGGTACTGTAACAATAGCAACAATAGTAACAGGATCGACATTACAGGATAGACATTTTTTTCTTTTTTGAATGATGTTGTGAAATAACTACTTCCTTTTGATTAAGTGCTTATCTTTTTTTGTTGTGATTTTGATTTCAAACACGTTATTATATAAAAAAAAAAGAAGATGCGGTATGATTGCCAATGAGACAACTATCCACAAAAGACCAAAATGACACAGACATTAACAATTATAGGTCACCGTACGGCCTTCAACAATAAGCAAAGCCCATACCGCATAGTCAGCTATAAAAGGCCCCGAGAAGACAATGTAAAACAGTTCAAACGAGAAAACTAACGGCCTTATTTATGTAAAAAAAATGAACGAAAAACAAACATGTAACATATAAACAAAAAGACAACCACTGAAGTACAGGCTCCCCGGAACCCCCCCTCTGGATCCCTGACTTGGGACAGGCACATACATAAATAATGTGGCGGGGTTAAACATGTTAGCGGGATCCCAACCCTCCCCCTAACCTGGGACAGTGGTATAACAGTACAACATAAGAACGAACTATACAAATCAGTTGAAAAAGGCTTAACTCATCAGATAGACAAAAAATAAAAAATATTGCACTTTTTAAACGTATACTTTTGGTGTAACTAATCAAAATGTTGATAATAGCATAGACATGAAAAAAAGTACCAACTATTTGATTCACTTACTGTATTGAAATTTCTTTTCTCTGCACTGTCGTTCAGATAACGTGCTGTATTAAATGTTAAGGTTACTTTGCTCTTATGAAATCAACACTTCCTGATTCGTGTTTCATAGGGAGAACAATTTAACGGCTGATTTAAGTAGCGGTTACAGGATGGACATGAACTTCATGCACGCTGATTGAATACAGTTTGTAGATATAATGTTACATATGATAATAATAAATCTACGATTTCTCGTTACCGTTATTATTAACATTCTTGAAAAGACCCCTTTTCAGATATCAAGGCGATCATAAAATCGGAAAAAAATCGTTTGAAATGTGTTAATCTAACACTAGATGCACACAAATTACACAAAATCGGACTTATATACATTTGAATCTTATTTGAATAAGATGTAAATCGTGTTAACTATTAAACTTCTGAATCAGAAATCCGACAAGTTTCATTATAACAATATCAACTTAATTTTTCCATGAGAAATAAAAATTTAGGATGGATGGACTGAACATTTGACATTTTTTTTAAATGACCCATATAAGAATATTTAAAAACCGCTTTTTTTCAATTCGAACAAATTGATAACGGTCTTTTATTTTGGGATTTTTCAAATGTCAAGTTTGAGTGTTAAAACTTACCACCATACTTACAGGGGCACTAACTAGGTACAGTATACTTAAAACAACAACTCTTTTGTTTTTTCAAATATTAATGAAGGTGAAATAGTGAAATAATGATTCCCTGTTAGCAGCCGGTATGGTTCAATTTTATCCATATAAGCTAAGACACATCAGTGCCGAATAAGTCACTTGCTATTGAAATTGACTTCTTTGAATCCGTATTCATGTGAACTTGAATTTATATTTAAACACTTTGGCTAATGACGGATTGCACATGATTTATGCGTGTAAGTGTATTTGAAGAAAGCAATGTCAACATTAAAATTGAAACAAAAATAAATCATTCAATGACTGTTTCGATCATCAAAGGAATCTTTCTAATGCAGGTAAACTAACTAATAACACCAAATTAAGCAGACAAAGAAAAATCCATAACCACGAGGACCTTATCTATTTTTATCTATGTTTATGTGTATATCTTGTGATGTAACCATTGATAGTTTTCGGGGTCATCTCGATAGCTGATTAGATGACGGCTAAACTAAAATACACACGAAATTCTGATAGATTTATCGTCTATTATTTGCATTGTTAACTGTTTCTTTAATTTGGATATGTGTTTTAGTATGGTATAAATCAAATATGAGAATTTGAATCAAATCGGTGAATATGATTTTGACCGTGTGTGACAGTTAGCTAAACATGGCAGGAAAGAACAACGGGGTAATTTCACCTGAACCAATCATGGTAATTAGGGTATTTGTTTTGTTCACGGAAATAAATAATGGGAATGAATGAAAAAAATTAACATTAATGGTAAAACGACAATGAGACAATGTAGAACAATTCAAACGAGAATACTAACGGCCTTAAATTTATGTAAAACAATGAACGAAAAACAAATATGTAACACATAAACAAACGACAAGCACTGAATTACAGGCTCCTTACTTGGGACAGGCACATACATAAATAATGTGGCGGGGTTAAACATGTTAGCGGGATCCTAACCCTCTCCCTAACCTGGGAAAGTGCTATAACAGTACAACATATGAACGAACTATAAAAATCAGTTGAAAAAGGCTTAACTAATCAGATAGACAAAAAATACAAGTGGAAGTGGCCCGGTACTTATACATCCCGACACAAAAAGACACAATAAACAGATCTGAGAGTAATCGCAGTTATCTGACAGCTAGTTCAAAGCCACTAACAACTAATAAAAAAAATCATGCCTCTAAGACTAAACAATCAATCTGTACACATCCAACAAACAATGGATTTAGTAAAGACGTCATAAACAGCCAGAGAAAAACATGACCTTGTGCATTGCAAAGTTACAGGTATTGACAGATTTTAGATCCATGAAAATGTATATGTATAAAACATACTAGTAATATTTAGTTAGCTTTCGTTGCCTACCTCAGGAATAGATTACCTTAGCTGTATGTGGCAAAACTTAAAGGAAGTTTTGGTCTTCAATGCGCTTCAACTTCGTACTATTTTGTCCTTTTAAACATTTTTTGATTCGAGCGTCATTGATGAGTCTTTTATAGACGAAACGCGCGTCTGGCGTAAATATAAAATTTAAATCCTGCAATGTATGATGAGTTTATTTGAACCAATAGCAATGTGTCGATAAACTATTACACACTTGTCTTTTCTTCTTATCTGTCATGTGTTCATCCCTCACTAATAAGTTGCATATTTCGAATCTTTACCTGGAGTACTGACAAAATCGATTCTTTTCTCGCGTTATCAAATGTTCGTTTTGGTGCGTTTCTATTTCCGTATCCTTGTTATGATTCATATTAAAACAATTAAAGATGAAGAAAAAAGTTGTGTACTTTTTTCATGCAACCTAATAAACAACCAATAATAATGCCTGCATACCTTTCGTTATACATGTTATAAGAATAAATGTTTTTATTCCCAAGTTATTACTGTTACACCAAACCCCCTCAAAGAAGTAAATGAATATTGTATTCATTTCTATCTGATCCTGATTTAGATCATGTTGATATCATTAGATCTAATATTTTACAAGCTCAATAACAAATTGGTTGACTGCTGTGGAATACATGTATTGTGACTAAAATGTTTCCCTTGTCGTTATCAAAATCCATTCATTTTAATTTCTTAAACATGTTGAATGTGACCGACGGAATAACCTAAGACTTATCATCAAGTGTGTACTAACATGAGCAACAAAACTGATTTCAGTTCTACAGATGTAGCGGTAGTGTCTTACAAAAAATTGAGTTTTATTTTAATTATCAGTTTGACAAACCCTTCTGTATTTATTTTAAACAATATATTTTGAGAATCAGCATTTAAGCTGTAATCTTACATCAGAATTGACATTTTAAAACCGAAATTTAGTATTTTCCTGCATAGATGCGTCTTTTCATAGTTGAAACACCTCAAATTGTTCAGAAGTTTATTTGTGACGACGTCTGACAAAATGGGCCCAGATGCGGTTAAACGTAATTTTGGCTATTACGCTGCAAAGTTAAACGTCGATGAGCACCTGGAAATTAATTCATTGCTGACTAAAAACAACGCAACTTTAATTATTATATCATGCTAGATGCTTACCACGTGTGCGTTTATCGTTATTATCTATTTAAATTTAAAGTCTGCAATATCTATTTTAACCTGATTCCAAATTTTAGCATTATCTCAAAAGTTAATTACCTCTCTTTACGTAATCGAAAGTGGAAGTGAAATGTCAACGTCATGAGTCAAGCTAGTTTTAAATTGTTTTGCTCAAGTATTCCATCGGAAATAACAGACAAACAGAACGAAGAGTTTATTTTTGAGTTGCATATTGTCGACGGATTGTGGTGTAGTGATAGAAAGTTCCAAAAGTGAAAATCTGAGTGATGATGACGGAGCTGTTGAGTCAGATGATTCAGATTGGAACATGATGATATTTTAATCCAAATTGACCCGTCAAATAATGCTAATCGAGAATATATTTCACAAGTTTGGTTAAGAAATGAAAGTTGTGGTTGCAAAGAGTATTACGGGAAGCCATGCAGACAGGTAGTATCTATGGATACAGTCATTGAATTTCGTGAACACTGTAAGGAATTGTCAAGAAATGAATTAGATAAATAAAGGCAACAGTAGTATACCGCTGTTCAAAATTCATAAACTAAAAATGAGGGAAACGCATTAGATAAGTTATCGAATCAGAACTATTCACTTACAGAAGTTCAGGAGACTTCAAAGGCATAATCAAAAAGTGAGAGAGGGACCATTTCAGGAATTTTATTTTACTAGACATTGTGTATGTCGCCAGACTTTTTGTTTTGCACATGGAATTGGAAAAAAAGCTTCTTGCAGTTGCAAAGTCATAGAGTTCATGGCGGTAAGGGACGACATGTAAAACATGCATTGGGATTTACTGATATAGAAAAAATTTAATCTTTTCTACATAAATTTGTAGAAGACATTTTTCTAATTACTTTTGTTGGAATAGTCTCTTGTATATATCTATAATGTCTATATACAATATGGTTTGCTTTTATTCAAAGCATGCATATTTAGAGAGGTCTTATGGTCAAGCAAGAATATGTTGCATGAACAATGCACGTATAATCATTTCAACCCTTTGAAAAAGTAGTGCATACTTTGTGTATATACAGGAATACATGAGGTCATCTATTTAGTTGCATTTATTATTGCTTTAAATTCAGTTGTAGTTATGGTGTATTTTTGCCGTTTCGTATAGTTCTGATCATGAAGTTCTTATTATTGTGTTCTACTACTCTGTCTTTCAATCCAAAGCAAATGAAATATATGCACAAAGCACACCTGTCCATGTATTTTATAACTGATAATTACACAGACTAACTTAAATTCATTATAAGATGCATGATGTTTTTTTTTATTGATTGGCTTTGCACTAGCTGTCATTATAAAACTTGGAGTATTCTGAGATCAGTAATACGATTCTTTTTGATGTTGGAATGTACAAGTACCCGGCCATGTCCACTCTGTGTTGTTGTTAGGTGTCTTTCTATTCGTATTTATCTGATGAGTGAAACTTTTTTCAACTGAGTTGTATTGTTTGTTCTTATGTTGTATTGTTACAATACTATCCCCTGTTAGGGGAGGATAGTTATTTCGTTAACATGTTTATCACCGTCATATTTTTGTGTACTTAAATTAGACCGTTAGTTTTTTCGTTTGAATTGTTTAAAATTTGTCATTTCGTGGCCTTTGAGAGCTCACCAAGTGTAAAGACTCTGCTCATTGTTGAAGGCTATATGGAAAATAAAACTGCCGCGATAGTACATAGTTAATAAGATGTCATCTAGACTTAAATACACAAGTCATACTTAAACACTATGACGATTTCATGTATTAATAATTGTTTCTTCAGGCCATTTGTTTGAATGTACGCTATATTATGCTATTTAAATGTGAGTATTGAGTATAATCGGTGAACATGAGGTCGACAGATTATTATAAGATTTGAAGTTGATTACACTGAACCGTAAATTGTATTCAACCGCTGCATGTCTATTCACATTTACTCATTCATATATTTTAAACGAGGGGCGAAAGATACTAAAACGAAATTTAATAGACTGACAACGCCATAGTTAAAAGGAAAAGACAAATAATAATACCCAAGACACAGAATGGAAACAAAAGAGTAAGCGTAAAAATTCCCACCAAACCTCAGGGAGGGAGGTATGTGCCCCGCAAGGGTAAGCGGATCCTGCTCAATATGTGGCACCCGTCGTGTTGCTCATATCATTAAAAACTCAGAAAATAGTATAATTTCTTAGGTCATCTACGTGAAAAGGGAACAGGATTGTAGCTACAACATAAGGGACATATCCGCTATCATCTGTGAAACTTTTTTACAAGAAGTTTACAGTATATTTATAGTATTTGACAAGGGAGCTTTTCTATATCAATTTATCTTTCATAATCACTCTTTATATATTTATGATTACATCAACGGGTTGGCAGAACAATTTACACGTTATCAAAACTTCGGATACTTTAAATCATTCTGTTGCTGTTTGTGTGTTCCTTTATGCGTGGTATTGTAAGTCCTTTTTAGTAATGGAGTTTTTTTATTTTAGATTATTAATTAACTATTCGATGTCTAATAAATTCTATTTTTCGCTGTGGTATGATTCTTCTAAGACTTGTGATTTTAGTTGCCATCCATCTCCCTTTCCCTTTTGGTACCTTGAAAAATCAGCATTGTAACCATTTGTATATTCTGCCTTTGCTGATATAATTGATAAATCAAAGTAAACAGAGATATTTGTCTATATACAGACAAATTATCATAATGGAAATTTGTCCTCCTTAGGACATTTTTTCATTTAGGAGGACAATATTTTACGATACATAGTCATGGGACAATATTTTGCTTTACACATACAGATATATGTATGTATCAGATATAAGTATGCGATACAACTCCGAGTCGCATTATTCACATTAAAACACTCGCAATAAAGGTTAAATTTACAGTTTTGTAACATTTCCAAAATGTACAAATGGAGATGTAAAAAATCACTTTCAAAGAGGGGCGAAAGATACCAGAGGGACAGTCAAACTCTAAAATCGAAAATAATCTGACACCACCATGGCAAAAAAATGAAAAAGTCAAAAAGACAAATAATAGTGCACATGACACATTATAGAAAACTAAAGAATACGCAACACAAACTCCGGGGGTGATCTCCTGTGTTCCGGAAGGGTAAGCAGATCATGCTTTACATGTGGCACTTGTTTAGTTGATCTTAATATTTCAAAACCGGCAAATAGTATAATTCGGTAGGTCACATACATGAAAAGGGAATGAAATTATAGTAACGACGTAAGGAACATATCCGATATCATCTGTGAAACGGTTATTTCATAACGGTCAACAAACTCGGGATGGCGTCCGTAACATTTACGGAGTGATGATTTCAATTTTACCATTTGGAACTCTTGGTTTGATAGCTACTCAAACTAATAACAATTAACTTTAATATCATGCATGCACTACCAATGTTTGACTATACAGTATATACAGATTTAAATATATCAACAAAACAAAAAAAAAATATACATTACTATACATCAGTATGAAAAAGAACACATTGTTATACACTGATGTAAAAATAGTTCACATTGCTATATACATTAATATAAAACAGATCTCATTGGTATACATTAATATAAGACAAAACACATTGCTTTACAATTATAAAGAAAAATACTCATGCAAACATCTACTTAAATCAACTTTAAAAAAGGAAATATTATTACGAATAACTGTTTCAGAATATATATTGAAAACTTCGAATGACTACGAATTCTTCAACAGACCTAATTAAAAATTAGTAATCATGCATGTCACATTTAACCTGAGTTGAATATACGTGAAAACAGTATTGCGTGTATCTTCAACTCAATCTTTACAAACATTTACCAAAAACATTCTCTTGTCACAACATACGTTTGACCTTTAAAAAATCATACGACCTATTACTTAAATAACATTATACGTTACTATATACATTAATTTTGGCTACATCTTGAAATGTGTTTATGGTTTGATTTGAAAGTATATGTCCCTAATTCGATCTACAGGGGCTTGTAGTCCATACTAGAAACGAAGGAATTAATGTAACGTCTTTTCTCGGGATAATTTAATGTATTTGCAACAATGAATATACAAATTTTTCCTCTCGATTCGTCTATGTAATTCATGTTTCAAACTAGTTCCTCTATGTTTGGACAATTTGGTTAGATAGAAACTCTTCATAATGTAAAATTACAAGATTAACAGAATCATCTAGAAAATAAGAATATTCGAATATTTGTATTTTGATACATGTAACAACAATGATAGGAATCGTCAAAGCGATGCGGAGCAATAACCAAAAAAAGTTTTTAAAAAGAAAAAACCTTCCCAATGTTAATAGTGATGTTATTTTTATCAAATATATATTATTTCTTTTTGGATTTCTCGGAGTTATATATGCAGCTTCAGTCATTGCTAAAGACTCGGTCACACCTTACCAGATAGCTCGAACGGACGCCTAACGGATAACTTTTTTTAAATCCGTTCATTCCGTTAGACGTCCGTTATTATCCGTTAGACGTTTGTCCATATCCGTTGCATGTCCGTTAAGCGTACGTTTTATCCGTCGACGTCCGTTCTGTCCGGGGGAAAATTGTTAGCATGTTCAAAACTTTGAACGGACGACTGACGGATAATATGTCCGTTGAACGTCCGTTGAACGTCCGTTAGGCGTCCGTATTGTACGGTACTCGTCCGTTTCGTTTCCGCTTTGAATCCGTTACGTGTCTGTTATACATCCGTTGGAGGTCTGGAAGATAAATCCACAAAAGGACTTCTACCGGACGTCTAACGGATAAAACGGATGTTGAACGGATGAGAAACGAACTTCTACCGGACGTATAACGGATAAAACGGAGGATGAACGGATCTGAAACGGACGGATAAAATGTCCGTTGAACGTCCGTTAGGCGTCCGTATTGTACGGTACTCGTCCGTTTCGTTTCCGCTTTGAATCCGTTACGTGTCTGTTATACATCCGTTGGAGGTCTGGAAGATAAATCCACAAAAGGACTTCTTCCGGACGTTTAACGGATAAAACGGATGTTGAATGGATGAGAAACGAACTTCTACCGGACGTATAACGGATAAAACGGAGGATGAACGGATCTGAAACAGATAAAACGGAGGATGAACGGATCTGAAACGGATAAATGCCAATTGAAAATTTCGCGTCAGAAATGCCAATTATTGGTATGTCAGATTTCTAAAGGTTTATGAATTCTTATTATTCATAATCGATCTTTGAGCATAGGCACGTCTTCACAATCAAGCAGTTGTTATTCAGGCCATACACTGCCCTTTGGCTGAATTTTGAAGAACAAACCAAAATCAGTTACACAGAAACATTTTGAATATTTATGCAATTTACATGTATTATTATTGTCGCCTTGGATTTTTCCGTATATCTTGTTAATCCGTTTTATCCGGTACGCTTCCGTTAAGTGTCCGTTTTATACGTTACTCGTCCGTTGGATGTACGTTCGACATCCGTTCTGTTCGGTACGTGTCTGTTTCTCGTACGTCGCATATCCGTGTGTGTTCGTTATGTATCCGTTACACGTCCGTTTTATTCGGTCAGTACATCAACGGACTCTAAACGGATAACAATTTTGTCAACCGACAACTTTTATTTTCATTCGTTAGGTGTCCGTTCGTGCTATCCGGTAAGGTGTGACCGAGGCTTGTAAGAGGGACAAAAGATACTAAAGGGATAGTCAAAGGTAAGCAGATCCTGCTCCACATGTGGCACCCGTCGTGTTGATTATGTGATTACTAATGTGCTAAGTTATGAAAACTGCTTTGTCACAATACAATATTACATAATTTAATTTTGGATGTAAGGCGTCTTCTAATTGGCTGACGTCGTTTTGTTATCAGCTCATAGACATAATTATGTCATGTGACCGTGACGTCATCAACGATTTGTCGTGATTTTTTACGGTTTAAAATATAATTAAGAATTAAATTATAAGAAATGACTTTTTTTCTGCCTATTCGGAATAACGTAAAAAATGTGGCGCACACTTTAAAACAACACGCTACGCGGGTTACTCAGTGTGCACCACATTTTTTTATATTATTTTGTCATAGACAGAAAAAGTATTACAGTCATTCCTTAATTTATAAGGAAGAAATGTTATCTGGATTGTGCTTTTCTAACAAATAAGAATATCCATCGAAATGTGTAACATACCGTATAGCAGGTTATTTTCGTGATTAAGGGGTCACAGAGTCAAAAAAAAAAAAAAAATTGGGCGGTTTTTATTTTGGATGATTTTTAAATCCCAGTTATATATTCTGGCGGATACTAAATTTGTTACATACAAAATATTAAAAAATAGAGAAGCATGCTTATTGATTTCTTTACATACCTGATGCTTATTTATTGATCTTGACCGGAACTTTGATGTACTTATTAATTAGGTTATACAATTATCAAGACCGGTTAAAAGGGCACTAGCTACGAGATATAATTATGAAAAACCTGATATTTTTTTTTGGCTCAGTAAGGAAATAGAAATAGTGAAATAATAATTCCTTTTAGTAGCCAATAAGTTTCAATTTTGTCAAAATAAGCAGAAAAAAACTGATTATGACTTATTCACTTGCAAGTGAATAATTCGACCTCATTGAATCCGTATTCATGTGAACTTAAATTCAACCCCTTAGCTTAAAGTTGATAACACGTGTATGTGTAAAGTTATTTAAAGGAAGAGAAGTTTAACATTGAAAGTGAAACAAAGGTAAATAATTTGATTGACTGATTCGATTCACGAATAAACATTCTAATACAGGTAAAAACGATGATTATTTTTTTTTATGTTTTATCTGTAATATGAAATTAAATAGACCTATAGTGCCTAACAAGATTTTATGAAGTAAACGAAATTGACTTTAAAACGATCGTATTGACTTTTGATGTCCAGAAATAGGCAGATCGAACATATTTTGACTTTATTTACTGACTTCTTAAGTTTGGGATTAATTGTAATTAACACATTCCAATGAGACTGAAAAATGCTTTTTTTTGTTATGATAAATAATAATTTTACCTGGTGTAGTCGTGCGTAAAATATATTTCGGCATTTCTCTTAAGAAATGACTTGTTTAATGGAACAAAACGTCTTATTTGTAAACTTTCTCTTTTATCTCCACAATAGGCTTTTAAAAAATAATCTTTCGACTGTGTATTCAGAAAATTTTGTGAAAATAGAAGAAGTGGCAATTCTTACCTTTCATACCTTAACTTTCATTGATAAAACATAATATTGACTCGTCCAGTGTCCAGTTTGAAGGTAATTTTAGTTACCGTACACATTCATGCACGTTATAATTAATCAATAGTCATGTATGAAAAGCATAAACAAGTTTGAAGGTAAACTAATAACAACTTAATCCAATCAAATTGCCTACGATTCAATAATAATGACCAGTCCACATCATAAAATGTATAAGGGTAAACTGGGTAGGGAGAAAATGTCAGATATTTTAAGTTCATTATTTTGCAACAACGAATAAAAATTTGTTAACCAATAGATTTGCTATAATTTCATAAACATGTCATTCTGTATTGGTATAAGTTTTGGATCTTTTATTTGCGTATTTAAGGCTGTAAAAAGTTTGGCCTTCAAAAGTCAACATAATCATTGACTTTATACAGAAAACTCGCCTTTTTAAAACATTGTATGTATCACGAATAATACGCGACAACAAAGTAAAATCATTTCTTAAAACACTGCAAAAAAAATCATTCTGATTGATACAGTGGTATTGTCATAAATTGCGCTGGAGTGAACAGTGGTACAGCAAACGTCGAATTCCCTCACACAATGTTATCACACACTATAGAATAATTCAACAGCACGTCTTTGCTTAATCTATTTATATATATATATATATTTATGTTTGTTTACATCGCTTATATGGTCATCGGATCCCTATAGAGGTAAACTCGATAAATAATTAGATGGCATATAAACTCAAATACACACGAAACGAAGCTACATATTTTCAAGTCTGCGCCTTGTTTATTGTTTTATTTAGACTTTTAATAGTTTGGATAAATGTTTTACATTATTATAAATCAAATATGAGAATTTTGTTAGAATCGGTGAACATGAATTTGACAGCTAGTACCCCTTTGACAACTCTAAATTAGTTTGACACTAACAAATAAAAGTACCCTGTTATTAAAGAAATTTTTCCTTATTATACTAGTAACCGTTTCACAAATGATATCGATATGCTCCTTTCACGAATGTGACCTATCGAATAAGACTATTTACCGGATTTGTAATCACATAGGCAACACGACGGGTGCCACATCTGGAGCAGGATTTGCTTACCCTTCCGGAGCATCTGAGATCACCCCTAGTTTTTTGTGGGGTTCGTGTTGTTTATGCTTTAGTTTTCTGTGTTGTGTCATGTGTGCTTTTGTTTGTTTGTTTGTCTTTTTTTCATTTTTAGCCATGGTGTTGTAAGTTTATTTTCGATTGATGAGTTTGATTGTTCCTTTGGTATCTTTCGTCCCTCTTTTATTGACTGCGAACCACCGCTTTAACTTTTGGAAAGTAACGAAAGTACGCATTAATTTTCGCGGAATTTATTTTCATGATTTTCTTTTATCCCTCAAAATAGGCGAGAAAAAAACCGCGAAAAAAACCTGCTATACGATATGCAACAACACCAAAAGCAAATCGACATCTATATAATATACAATTAGAAAAAAAATATTTAAAAAATGGTTCAATAATTGGAATGAATCGCTCTTGATGTAGCGGTAGTACGATTTGGTACTTTGTTTTTCGGTAGGAAAACATATTTGTTCAACATGCAATTAAAAAAATAGTTATGGTAAAATATGCATTGTCAAGTGTTGTTTAAAACAAAACAGTGGTTGCCTGATAAATAATTTTGATACAATATGTAATGACTTATTGAGAATTTTCAATTTATCAACAGGATTAATTTCAAACAACACTTCGTCTTTTTACCAGCTTGTATTAGATTGATAATAACATTGAAAAAGAGGATGAACTTATGATTGATGGAAATGCAAATTTTTCCATTCAAACATATGTTATTATATAATTAATTATTTATCAAGCAACCACTGTTTATGTCCACTCTAAATATGTTGAGCCAACATTTTTTCAACAAGTTGTAAAATAAAACACATCACAGTTAAAATTGCTACGGATTGACACCTTTTTTTCTGAATAAAAAGTTAAACAAGATAAAAACAAAAAGCCTCAAAACGTAACAATTGTGTTGTCAATCAAGAAATCAAGCATCTTGATAATGTCTGTTTCAGAGATCTTTTTTTGTTTAACTCTGAATGAATCTATTCAAAGTTGTGTTTATCAGTTCGAAACAGATCTAAAGTAATATATTTTCATGATCTATTTATGGTTGACATGTCACAAAATTATCTAGGGTAGCATTGTCTGAAACTGTTTTAACATTGAACTGCTTGAAAATTCAAAAAATGTCAATCTTATATTCTTTGGTACAACAGATACACCTTCAACTTCTGTCAGACTCTGTTCCAAAAGTTTCAGGAGACTAGTTCTAATGCCGTTTCAAGTACAGTTTCTATCAGATTTTAAGTACGGCTAGAATTGATAGCAAATGTATACCAATAATCTTACTTTAGAAATTTTTTTAAATCAAGCGTGAAAAACGAAGGATCATGAACAACAAATGTAGCATTATATGAAGTCACTCGTGGACCATTTTGAGTGATATGTTACTCACATATTATATACTCCATCTCTTTGAAGTGCATGTGGCCAATTGTGGATTTAGGTTTTCAAGTTGTACTTTTGCAGGGTCAATCGGATTTTGTACATACATACTGACGTATGTTTGATTTTGTACATCTTTTGACGAATGTCTGTCATAATCAATCGGATTTTGTACATACATACTGACGTATGTTTGATTTTGTACATCTTTTGGCGAATGTCTGTCATAATCAACCGCTCTAACGATTCCAGCATATACAGGTTGCTCGTTAAAATATCGATCATGTTCTTGTCCTGCCACTTTGTCCTTGTTCAAAAATATTGTCCCTTGATTTTCTAACATTTTGTTAATTTGCTGATGCTGTGCAATGATATCTGGTCTTAAATAACCATCTGAGTAATAATGTCCTTTGTTGTTTAATATCTTGCACGGACTGTTTTTAACTCCCAGCATGTCTAAGTAAGGGTTGTTAAATTGTGTACCGCGGGCTAACGGTAGCATGTCTAAGTAAGAGTTGTGTAATTGTGTCCTGAAGGCCAACGGGGTCAACGTTTCTGGTATTACTGATTCGTCTATTTCGTTATATATGCCTTCACTTCCCTCTTCTGTTGGTTGTTTTGTGATATTAAATGATTTCAATTCAATCTTTGTACGTTGAGTTATTTTTAAAATCATGCCTTTTTTTATTCGAAAAATATACATCATGCCAAGACACATCAGAAGACCAAGGCATAATAGTAGGACAACCAACAATACGGTTTCCCGTACTGTCATCGCTGAAAAATTAGCATACATATCAAAATAAATTTCGTTTAATTGATGAATTCAAGTTATGTCATAAGGGTATATTAGATGGTCGCCTATAGCGGAAACAAACCTTCGGTCGTATCCTAGTTTTCAAATGTGATATGAACACATAATACAAAATAAGCCATTTAGAATATATGTTTAGTCATAAGAGAATTAAAATAAAAAGAATGCTTCGCCAATTTTTTAAACTTTTGCTTGGCAGCTATTTTCCCAAACACTAGCCAAAGTTATATCGACAGATTTCTTATCTAAACTCACTGTATATGGGAAAATATCGACAAACAAGTGTACAGGAAGACATTACTTCAATCGTTTTAGACTTTGATAATCTAAATAGGTGTTTTTACCGGAAAGTTGAAGCACAAATATTTAAAGATAAAAATAACCTTTCAAGTATATGAAACCTATTAAACTTTGTTTTTTACTTTTGTTGTTTCATACGACTTACAATATTCTTGTATTGCTTTAAAAATGAAAACGGTAAAATGGAATTGAAAAAACAAGGAATATATCACATAATATATATTTGATATACATCAAACCAGATGCAATGCATCCTTTTTTACATAAGAAAATGCCTGAACCAAGTTTGTAATATGACAATTGCTAGCAATTCGCTTGAAGTGTGAGCTCTTTATGATGTTATTTGCTGACTTTATGTTAAGAATGTTCCTCGAAGCTCGGTATTTAAAACTTTGGATTATGGTATTGAAACGAATAATCGATGGTATTGTCTAATTGTATATTTTATAACTCAAATATTACGTAACGTGGCCAAGAGATATGTCGCATCGAGTTCAGAAAACAATATTTGCTTATTAAAATGCGTAGAAGTTCTTTCACGTTTAGAACATGTAGAACGATATTTAAAGATAATTTAATATATAAAGATAATTTATCGTACTTATTCCAATGATATTTCTAAGTGTACTTATTTTTTTTCGTAGTTATATCAATGATATTTCTAACATCTAAGATTATTGCAACATTGAAATATTTTGAAATAACCAACTGGCAGGGGATCCTCAAGGTACATTACGGACAACATCATGACATCATAAAAATGCATCAACGATAAAATAAAAATTAACCAAAAGCCTGACAAGGAGATGTCTGGATGTACTTTATCACCAGCTGACAGTCCTCTGGAGAAAAATGAGCACTACATATTATTCTGATTCTGAGCTGACAATTTATTTTCTGAAATCCGTGCTTCGCAGAGAAACGACAAATACCAATAAGCAAGTCGTTGGTATTGCATCATAGGGAATTGAGCCTCTGTGTAGATGCGAAAGCGCAAGTACGAGATCATCGAGGAGTTTTTACAAAATAATGACAGTAATTTCTAATCTTATAAAAAATGTCGTATTTTATATAACATAAAAGTGTACATAAATATCATTAATGAGCCGAGTAATCTACACAACGTAATAATTTCAAGACTTAATAATTTCAAATATCAATTGTTTCAAATTGTGATCGTAGAAATACAATAACCTTTTTAGTCTGTGCAATTGTTTATTTGAAACATCAAAACAAATCGATTAAAATGCAAAACAAGTACAATGTTAAAATAAAATTAAATATAACATGTATAACAAAGTACGATAAATGGCATTGTGAATTATTCACACAACTTTTATAATATTCTAAATATGTTTTGATATAGAAAAACAAAAGCCATATGTATCTTTAACCAAAGAGGCATACTTACACTTAGATATATCATCCGCTTCTTTGTTCGAATCAAATGCAGTGCTTCTCTTATAATCTACAAAAATAGATTTAATTTTATATTAAAATCATTTATATAAGTAATGCATTGTTATTTTAAATAAATGACTTATTTCTTATTTAGAAACGTTGAATTACATCTTATGTTATCATTCATGCACAGCGAGACACGAAAACAATCTTGCTTCTTTTTTAAGTTTTGTGATACCTTCAACATCGAGTATTCCTTAATGAGGCATGCCAAATCATTTCATATTTGTGTTAAAATTGATATGATGATTTCATTTGTCATTGATACTGTTTGCACGAAATATATGTGCATAGCAAAAATTCACAAATAAAAAAATCTAAATTCTTTTTTTGGATTATCAAGTGTTATGATATGTGAACAGTTTGGGTATCATACACAGTACCAGTTTACTGCACAAGATGCATATTTCGACAACAAATGACACTTCAGGGTTACTCGAGACCAAACTATATGAAAATCAAAACCTAATTAAAAAGTGCTGAGTGATTTTTGCAACTTTTATTTGAATTTATCGTGTTTATTTGTTAAAGATACTTCGAAAAAAAATATATGGAATTGTTCAATCAAGTATCCAGATTCTAAACAGACATTTAAATATAATACACGTGTATCACTTGTCATGGAACAAAAGGGAAACCAGTAATTAGTAACAAGATTATATACGACCTCATTCGGAAAAATGAATTGTTATGGTATCAGTGAGTATGCAACATAATTATTTTTTTTCAAACGTTAAATTATAAAAAGTTAATTGAAGTTCACGTAATACACAAAACTAATTAAATTTTACCTGTTACCTGACTACCAGAAGAGTAGATTTCATTTGTTGCAGTAATGTCCGTTCTGTCTAAAATATATTAAAAAAAAATATAACATATATTGTACAATGCATATTGATTTATTAGACTTGTTCGTACTTTAAGTTATGCTCATACAAACATAATTAGATGCATCAGGTATTCAAATAATTTTGCTATCTTTGGTTAAACAAAAATAGAACTGATATCAACTATTGGAAAGCAAAGTAAACAATGTATTGGTGATAATTTTCTCCTATTCCCTTTCTCAAAACTGTTATAGAACAATTGTAAATTTAACAGTTTGAACAATTTATGAGACTCATGTTATTTTGAATGAAATATCTGAGTGATAGCACTAAGGATTGCGTGTTTTGTAAAGGTTATGGTACAGGTGAGTAATCAATATAACTGCCTTTTCTAGCTTGCAATACAAACAATTAATCGCTTACCTGTTGCATGAGTAACAGAAGAATAGTTTCTAAGTGTTACAGTCGTGTCCGTTCTGTCTAAAAATATTTAAAAAAAAAAATACATTTAATATATTTTATTTTGGTTAATTAGACTTGTTCGTTTTTTTACCTGTTAGTTTCTCGAAATTCTGAATAGTACAACCAATACATCCCAGTTGTACGATATTACAGGGCTTGTATCAAAAAACATTGTTACCTAGAGTGTAGCTGCTTTCAATGAATCTATTAAACAGTTATTTCCATGTAAAGACGTTAAAATATCCCTTCGTATATTGACCGGCCGCCATCACGAGTTGGATGACCATTATGGAATATCCGTTGCTGCATACAGTCCCATCTCCTTTTCTTCTAATGTGACGTACCGAATTAAACATGTTATCGGGTTTATACATGTCATACTAAAATGAGCGACACGATGGGTGCAAGATGTGGGGCAGGATCTGCTTACCCTTCTGGAGCACCTAAAATCATTCTCAGTTTTTAGTGGGGTTCGTGTCTTCAGTTTTGTCTTTTGTCCTTTGTGTTCTATTGATCGTATGTATGTCTTTTTTCTTTTTAGCCATGGATTTGTCTGTTCGTTTTTCCACTTATGAGTCCCTTTACTATCTTTCGCCTCTCTTTTGTGTTTATCTTCACTACAAAAATACACTTGATTGAGGTCTTGGATATTTGAATAAGGGAAACGATTGACCCAAAAGGATATTTTGTATATATTTTGTTATATATTTTGCACAAATTATTTTGCGTTATGCTTTTCCTAATATCGTTTTTGCATGCATAAAAAATACGTCTTACCATATTTAGGAACGCATCCTGACACATGATCACACCTGTAACGAAGAAAAATCAAATATGATTAGATATTTCTTATTTTTATATTTATAAAGGAATAAAAAACAAATGGACATTATTTTTCCCACAACTTACTAAACTATGACAGTGGAGAATGTAAAGGAGATATGTTACAGTAGAAAATTCTAATGAGACATGAAGGCATCATAATTATTATGCTGTCTTCGGAATTTGACGGACATATTATTTATATGTTAATCTGCAATATGTCCCAAGCCAGTGAACATTATTGATCAATCATACAGGAAATATAACAAAAAATTACGGATAACAAATGTGTCCAGGTTTGTGATTGGATAACAACACAGAGATATCAGTATATATTCAGGAAACTGTCGGGTATAAACGATGCTATTTAGTCCAGTCGATTTGTGCAGATTTTAAGCAAAATTGCTCAGATTGTGGTAAAAGCATGAAATTTTGCATAGTAGTAGTATAGGTAATGGACAACATTTTTAGCTATGGACCCACTTTAGAAATTGAAATTTGCGGGAGTGGCGGCCATTTTTAAAATGGCGGACGTTGGATTTGAAAAAAAATACTTTAAAAAATCATGAAAATTTTATTACTCAAGTTATTGTCTTTAAACTTGGTAAATAAAGTGATAACATGTATCTGAGTATAACAAAATTCAATTTTGTTGATAAAATTTAGTTATACGCCTATTGTATTGTGTCCAATTTGAAAAAAGATCTTAATTTTTTTAAGCCAAAATAGGTCGACCTTTAAAATTGAAATCGATGAAAATAAACATTTGATTATTATTTTTTATCTGAGAAAAACTTTCAAAAAACCTCCATGGGCATTATGAGCATAATTAGTACCATATCATACAATACTGAATGTTATCACAAAATCAACTGCTCATATGTTCTCAATGACATCATAAAAATCACGAAATAAATGAGAAGTACAAGTTTTGTCAAATGATATAATAGCGGTGTCCAAAAATCCCTATCACATTGTCCGCCACATTTACACAGAGCAGTACAACTTAATGATGCCTTTACACATTTACATCGTCCTCTGCAACCGTTTTCACTTTTACATCCACATTTTATAAGTTCAGCACAGGACTCTGACGCTTGTTGTAGCGATGTCCAGAATGGTTCCCATAGCCCTTCTTATTCCGCTTCCAACCCTAGATGGAAGGTGATGGTGTTTCTTGGAGTTTAACAAAAGCTTGTCCCCAACAAAATCCTGCTCTCTTTATGTGTTGGTGTAATGCGGCAGAGCTTGGGGGAATGATTGAATGATTTCAATAGATCGTCCTTTTCTCGTGAATAGATTTTTTCTTGCCGCATCTACACCCAAGCACTCGCTGGTCCTGTCATACATTAAGACAAAAAAAAAACGCTAAATGTTTAAATCAGCTTCAATAACACAGTCTTCATTTAATTTATCACTCAATAGTTTGAAATTTTCAGTCATTGCATCAAAGGATAACCATGTGTCCCATGCAATTTTCTTTCCACGATTCGAAAACGATGAAACTTGGTCACAGCCACTAAATGCGTGGAAGAACAGTAGTGCATTGGACTTAGAAGGCCCCATAAATAGAACAGGGATGTACCTGAAGTTTTTTCCAACTCCAAATGCCATCCATAAGGACGTTATGTTCAACTTGTGCACTGCTGACACTACAATTACAACAACGTCGGGGTCAACGGTGCTAATCATAATTTTCTGCATTCCAATTTTCACCGCATCTGCAATATGTAACACTATACGAGTGTCCGCCTCTTCATGATTGCACGGTGATAGGTCGCCGTTATTCTGTAAAGTTATCTGGTTTGTTGCAAACAACTTCGCTTACCTTTGTTGAAACTACTGTCGTCTGAACACTTGGAGTAAGCGTCAATAGCTGTTCCGCTAGATAGGCAAATAACTCTGTCTTGTTGTCGTCAATTCTTAGAAATGACTCCCAATAAACAGGAATAGTAGAATCTGCCTGCACACGTCTTTTAATTCCTTTTCCACTCTTACCACGAGTTGATGTCTTCAAGCTGTCCTAACGGTATTCATCCCATATAACATCTATCCGACTGCTAGACTTCAAATAATTATTAGTATGAGGAAGGAAAACTTACTTAGAGTAATCCTCAAAGGTTTTGCAAAACCTAGGCTTCCCCAAGTCAAACTGAACTGCTATTATCTGATTATTAGCTGTTTATTAGCTGTTATTTACCAGTTCTTCATATTTTTAGCAGTCCTTTAGCTGTTCTAAGCATTCAATCTAATAGCAGTTTGAAAAAAGCCACAAGTCACCATTTCTTAGCATTCTGCTTAGCATTCATCTTAGCATTCGTCTTAACATTCGTCTTAACATTCGTCTTAGCATTCATCTTAGCATTCCTATTAGCAGTCGGGACAACAGTTATGACAGCAGTTTGATAGCAGTTGACCTATTAATCTTTGTTATAAAGATGCTTGGATCTGGCTATGTTTTCAGCTTGATAGTAAACATTTATTTGAAGATAATTTGATCATTTTCAAATGTGCATTTTGGCTCCATGTTGTGTGGAAATACTTTCTAGTGAAAAACTGAGTTTTTTGTCAATTGTTACATTAATTTTGGCTGAATTGAATACTTTTACACACCAGTAGTACAGTAAGTTGAAAGTTACAGTTAATGCTTGTGTATATTCTGACATAACTTTGTAGGGGAAACAGAAATCATACAGAAAGCACTAAAAAGGGGGATAGTTGTTTATTTAAATATAGAATATCTGATATGTTGACAGGATTATAATAGAATTTATTAGCATATATTGTACAGTTCAAGATGTTATTAGAAAAGAGATATATGAATTTTTTTATCTATCATTTTGTTAATTAACAAATCTAATCATATTAAAGAGTTGAAAAAAGGGGGAGGGAATATTATGTAAACCTAGGCCACAAATAGCTGATTGGTTAACATTGTCGGAAACAATCCATTAAATGAAATTAATTCAATATATAATTTTACCTAAGTTTGTTTCAGAAAAAAAACTAACATACAAATGTAATATATATTACAAGTATCAAAAATTTATTTGTTTAAATCCAAAAGAGAAAGAGGATATATTTAACTGTTGTCTTTTTGTCTGCATTAAATATAATAAAGATAGTACATTTGGCATGTTCGGTTAAAAAATAATGATAAAAATAATAACTTTTAATCTGAAAATCACTTAGTCAAGGTAGTAATAAGCCTCTTAGTAGTAATAGTTCTTAAATAAGTTGCTTTTTAACATGTTTAAAATCTCTTATATTTAAAGTGCATTTTTAGTTGTTTCTATATCATTACGGTCACTGACAAAATTAATAATGGGTCTAGCTAAAGAAGATGCTACTCACATTTTTGTTTTACATTCCTTTAATTATGATTATAGTTTGTTATTAGATTGTATAGTTAGTACTCTAATTACAAATATAAGTAAGTACATGTAAAACTTTTTTAAATTTTCATAGACTTATGTTAGACAGTATGTTTTATTAGAACTTTAATTATTTTTGCTTTCATATCTTGTACACTGTACATTGATTATTCATGTGTCATCTTTTCTATTGCAACTTTTGACAGATCCGAAAGCATTCCACAGCAGTTAATAGCAGTTTATTAAACCATATAAGGATGTAAAACTTAGCAGTTTGCATGAATATTCATTATTGACAGCTGTTATTATAGCAGTTCTCATGAATATTCATTATTTGATAGCTGTTATTATAGCAGTTCTCATGAATATTCAGATCTCATTTAAATTTTTCGTTAAAAATAACTGCCAAAGAACTGTGAAGGCTAAATAAACTGCTTAGAAACAGCTATGGAATGCTATTGGAATGCCTTTATGCAAATTAATCATTGCCTTATATTTGGGAACTGTGAATGCTAATAAACTGCCAAATAACTGCTGTCAAGTGGGAACTGTGAATGCTAATAAACTGCTAAATAACTGCAGTTCACTTTGACTTGGGTCAGTATGTTATTAATAAGCTCCGTCCAAAATAATGTCATCTACAACAGAAATCTCAGTAACAGTTGCGCACTTTTCTCTAATGGCGCTAACAAATCAGACTTGGAACCAAGTCTCAACTGACCAAACTGGGACAGTGAAGGTAGGTAAGCGTGGTTTTTATGACGAAAAAAACTCATCAAGATCACTATTACGAACTTGGCAAGACACATACAGCTGGGAAAATAAAGAGCAATTCTGCTTTAAGGAGCTAATTTGTCTTGTTTTCCTTTGATTCACTTCTCAATTCCTGGCGACTGAAGAGGTGTAATTTATTTTGTGTAATTGGATCGGATAGTGGTGTTGTCCTCTTGTCAAGACATTCACTCACGTACTCATGGTACTTATCATTCCCTATTTGTTCGATATTTCATACTGTGTTTGCAACTTGTGGATCTACTATGTCACGTGTGTCAAATAGTAAAAGATCTTCTGATTCCTCCAAAACCGGATTTCCCATTTCCTCTATTGTAGCTGTCAATGCTATAACTTATTTCACAAAAGCCTTCTGCTTACTTTCAACATGTTCATTGTGTCTAACATCTGGACCTTTACTTTATTCATGCTTAATCAATTCTTGTGATAACTCGAATTCATTGACACCACGTGCCATTTCTGGGCCACACACCATCCATCGAAGAATTGGAGATGTATTCTCCGTTAGTCCAATAACTCCACCTTCGCCCTTTACTAGTTTGTTGTTCTGTTCATGAGCATGATCAATAACTATGGCAGAGAATGTGCTGAGTTTTGTGAAAAAGAAATTTCCGCTCTCAAATTCTGTAGCAATACTGGGTACTATTGTGTCCAATGCAAACATATCCCGAACATGAATAGGAAGCCATCGAGCGTAATTAGGGTGATCTAAAGCGAAAAACCAAGGTATCAACATAGTGAGAGAGTTTTTGTACAGGTTGAAATTCTCTTGACGGAGAGTTCGAACAAATATAAGAATGATCAGTTCCAGCTTCAATGTAAGTGACCAGAAATGAAACAAAGGGCTCTCAACTTTATGCATTAGCATATGTAAGGAACAAGCAGTAACTTGATGGGCATGTTGAGTTCGGGTCAAATGGAATGCTTTGAGGAATTATTCTGCTGTTCCAGCAGATGCAACGTTTGACTTGTTCAAAGCATTCACCAATCCACTATTTTGTAACCAATCTCCAATTGTTCTCAAAGCAGAAATCTCAATATGTAGACCACCAAACATTATTACAATATGATTTTCCCCGTATCTTGCAGGCCAATTCCACTGAATGTTTTTAGCAAGGGCGTAAAGAGGTTGATCACATGCCATGACTGGTATTTGTCCTGGGTTAAAAAAAAGACACACACTCTTTAACAATTGTCATCGAGTGGCGATTCATTGCAGTAGATTTTGCTTCCTCTTGAAACAATGGTAAAACTTAACTAATGTCTTAAAGTGGTACTTCAACTGCATGAGTCTGAGAAAGATTTGCATGAAATGCAGACCATGTCACATTCTTGTTATCTGTGTCATCATCTTCTATCTCATGACGTACATCATTAAGCCATCTGCAAATCAGAAATATTAGATACATGCATAGTTTAATCCTTCGAAGATTTCCTTATGTGTCTTGTAGGCTACCAAATGTTGCATACATTAATGAGATGATTATGATGTAAGGTTAGTGAATGAGTAAATGCTATGCAAGAAGTTGAAGCGTAGAAGTAGCTGTTGTCATATATCTATATGTTATATTCTGTTGTCAATGTTATTTAGGCAAATCTGTAATTACAAGAAATTATGTATTAGATACCTTCATTTCGTTAATAGTGCAATAGTGCTTATTTGACCACATGGTGAATACCAAATACAAATAGCAACAGTCCTATAAGAATGATTTGATAAACTAAATTTGAATATATATCAGTTCATTAGTTTAAATGCAAATGATAAAATAAAATACAACAGCAAAAATAATATATTATTTGAAATTTTTGATTTCAAAATGGCCACCATTCAAAATGGCCCCCATTAATTCAATACCTGATGTCCTCAGCTTATAGTCCTTATCATAAGTTATAAATATACCAAGTTATATAACAATAGGTAAAGTAATTTTTTTTTATAAATATTATTCATATCTTATTATTAATTTTCAGGTAGCCATTTTAAAATGGCCGCCCAGAGCCGCCATTTTGTTTTTCAGAAATGGGTCCATAGCTATAAATGTTTATTATGACCTAAACTAAAACTCTGCAAAGTTTGATGCTTTTACCACCTTCTGAGCAATTGTTTCACAAATCGACGGTACTAATTATCCCCATTTGAACCTCAAAAACGTCATCATAACACCGGTTACTATGTGACGTAGTCAAAAGCTTTACAGAACACTAAGGAATGTCAGAGGTTCACATCAGTCCATTATAACAGGAAATATAACAAACTGTTTGTATTTATCATTTAATTTTCTTAATCAAAGGCAAAGCATGAATAAAAAAAAAAAACAATTACTGATTGACATGAAACATATAATTGAATTTTGTTCATTTACAATAAACATGATAAACACTTGATGTATTTTATCAGCAGTATTGGAACGATAATTATTTATCCTACATTAAGCCATTGTACTACACATAAAGTGTTTTACAAAAATGTTTAATTTTTACAGTTATCATTTACAGTTATTTTGATTTTATGATTTTTTTCCATATTCAAAATGATAAATCTGTTTCTCTTGCACTCATCTGTATTTACTATGTATTTACATTACCCTTCCAGATGGACAACCTAATTTTCTTTTTAATAAAACTTCTTGTGATTCAAAGAGGTACAAGAATAACAAACAAGATAACTGTGCCTACTATTTTAAGTGTAATAAATATAAGAAGGTCTGGTGTGAGTACAAACAAGACAACTCTCCATCTAAGTCATAATATTATATACATATGATTTTGATCTTATAACCTTTCATTGGTATTACATCTGCATATGTCTGCACATTTTCTTCCATATTGATCATCGTTGCATTTTTTACACTTAACTCCAGTTGAATGGTGACCGATTGGACATTCTGAAAGATATTTGTTACATTAGTACATTCGTTATTATTTTTAATTTATAAAAACACGAAGCAAGTTTAATTTAGTATTGAAGTGATTTAGGAAGTAAACACTTCTCTTTCTTATTACTCTTGTCATGTACAAGAAACGTTTAAACAATTTACACTTACATTACAGATTGTCATCGGTACACAAAATTCCATTTCAGGAAGTTAACCTATTGTAACATTTGTGTTATCGTACAGCTAAATCAATGTAACATCAAATAGGTAACTCACACTTTGAAGTTTGTATCATTATGCAAACAATTAATTTTCTTTTATATATAACAGTTTGATTAAACAAATTTGTTAAGGTCAACTAAACGTAGAAAAGGTGCATGTCTTACATCTCGATCGATAAGAGTAAAACGGATAATAGCACAAACAAGAAAAGTCAAAGGCAAAAAGTAAACGTTATCTTAAAGAGTGAATTCAATCAAAGTGCATGATAATAGATATATCTTCATGCGTTTGACCTTACCAACACAGACTCCATTCTTCTTATGAAAATTGTCACAACAAAACGTCACTGGTTTACTTCTGTATGTATTGCCTTCTTCAAATCTGAATGAAAAGTGATTAATATGGATATAAAAAAAAACATATTTTGTCGATATCTACAATTTTATAGTCTTAACTTAGACCAAATATATCCTATCAAAAGACAAATGCATATCACCTATATAAAATGCAAAAGGGGATGTTACTCTTATATAAAGTCTTCACAAAGTTTTCGTGAAAAACCAACATCAACATCCCGAGGAGATGACCAGACATTTGGTGAAATGATAGTATTGGTTTACTTTACAGTTTCGAAGTAGTAGTGGCCACAAGAAAAGCAATGTTTGGAGAGATTTTCAGATAACAGTAAAAGTGTTCGGTTAAACCGGATCAGTTTCAAAACGTAACCTTAATTTAAAGGTCATAAAGCTATATAGGATTAATGAGTCATATTAACATACAGCTAATTTCAAAAAAGAGGATAAAAATCCCTTAATGATACGTACCCCTTTGAACCAAAATTTATGTTAAGACATTGTGTAGCTAACGATTTAATAAAAGATTAATTTGTCTCTAACTCCGACGGCTTCTTATAATAATTAGAAATAATCCAAAATCATAGTTTTGAACATGAACTTGATCTTTGACCTTAACCTTTTTTTCTTTTTGGTGGACCAAGGACCCTCAAATCAAAAATCATAGATTCTCTATCTCTTAAAGTTTACTAGTTACAAATGCATATTGCTTATATCAAATGCATAATGCATATTGATATAACTGTCATATAGAGGACTCGGATCTCGTCGGTCAGAATTATTTTAAATTTCTCTCAATATCCGTAGAAAATATTGAGCATTTTGTAAAAAATATTTAGCATTTTGTAAAAGATATTGAGCATTTTGTAAAAATTATTGATCATTTTGTAGAAAATATTGAGCATTTAGTTAAAATTAATTTGTCTGTTATTTTTCATTTGCAAAAAATAGTGCTGACAATAAATTCAGTCTTCAGGGGAATGACTCTTACAAAGTTAACTGTTCGGTATAACCGTGTCAGTTTTAAAATTGACTTTTTTCTCAATCGATTTATAACTTTTGAACACCGGTATATTACTGCCACCTTTATTTAACATCGTAAAAACCAAAAAAAAAAAAATATATATAGAAAATATATATAGCATCTTTTGAAACAACGATACATTGCAAGAACAAACAAAAAGATAGAAGACAAAAATGTTAAAAACCAATTGTCAGAGAACAACTGAAGGTCTTTTCATATCAATTTCTGATTATATTTCCAGTTTTGAAGTTACTATTGGGGTCAAATCAGCTGATTCAGTCAATTTATGGTTCTATAAACTTTTGTGTGAAATAAGAGAGATGACTTGCTACATCCGGTCTCAGAATATAGCGCTATTCACACAGGTTACATAAATATAAATACTTTTCCCTGAAATAAGGAAGATAATTGCCAACATTCCGCTTAAAACATATCCTTCAAGTAACACTAGATAGCAGTATTCAAATTTATTAAAATTAATACGATTTCTATATATTTGTGTTTGTAATCAGTGAGAAAATTAGCCACTTTCAGTTATTTGAGATATTTTCTAGTTTCAAATGATAGGTTTATTTATGCATTTATATACAGAATATGTTTTAGGTATTTTCCCATGAAATATGTGAAAAAAAATGGCTACTCTCGGTAAACACTAGGTCACTTCCGATTCTCATTTTTTTTTAAGGTCACATATCACTCATCATTTTGCAAAAGACACTATGCCTTTATCATGTACCAATTTGAGGTAATAATCAAATAATCTTAAATTACAGCATTTCAGAGCCAATAACCCCTATCAGTTCTTTCAGACTAAATGTATTATAACTTCATCACAATAAAGCAAACATTTTCACAAGTGAGGTCTTTCCACTTGTCTTGGAAAAAAAATATGGTTTTGCTTTTATTATTATTAGTTTTCCTATTCTTTTTTTTCAGCCACTTTTATTTCTTGTGTGAATTAATGTTTCGCATGATGTCCCTTAGATGTATGGTATATGACATCGTACAGTGTAAGTGCCTTTGAAAATGACAGTGATAATACAATACTTTTTTGTAGGCGTTATCTCCCAGAACTCTGTTTTCCTTGTGACTGCACCTCCTCCAAAAAGTAGCAAATTATATCCTTTTTACATAAATGTATACGAACTATATATTTTTGAAATCAGTTGAAATAAACCTATCATTTGACGCCGGAAGTGACATTTTCTAAATCAAAATTGAAAACATGATATTGACTTTTGACTTTGACCTCAAATCATTTTTGTTAACTAATGACCTCAAAACAAAATGCCTTCGTGTGATTCATTTACATACATGCATTAATTGTGTCAAATACAGGAGGGGATAAATTGAAAAATTTGGGCAAACGCAATGCGTCCTTAGAAAATGGTAGTGTTTAGAAGACGCCTGCACGACTCAAATGAATTAATCAAATATATGAAAAATAGGTCAACAAAAACATAAATAAATAAACAATATTCGAAATCAAACCTAGTACGACTTCTCGCATTCGTTGCAAGTACGCTACCGCGTAACCACAGTGACGGTGTAATTTTTGATGTGGGCACATTAAAAAAAAATCCTAATAAAAACCAGGATGTTTCAATAATAGAAAATAAAAATGCCTGACTATAGTCTATCACTGTAATACTTGTTTTTAGTTGTGAAACTCTTTGATGACAATTAATGAAATCTGCGTACGTTTAGATTTCTACATAGGTCAAACTTCTTGGCAAGTACTATTGTTCGTGGGTTATAAATTTTCGTGGTTTTCGAATAATGCAAATTCTTTCAATTTCAGTCATAGAAAATCCCAAGAATTGGAAGACTACATACGGATACGGACATAAGATAACGTAATATGAAATAGATAAACAACTTCACACTGGATTTTACCCATTTAATCTTTTAAAAATCGAGACTGTATGACGCTTAACCTTTTAATTCTCGTGTAAAATAAGTTTTGATAGCTAAAAGTCAGATTTCCGGTGATAATATGGGATAATGAAGTATTTAATTTATTTGTTCATAATTCTCATACGAAAAAAAAATATAATATGTTAATTCATTTTGGAGCTGCTTTTGTTTTATATAAGATATTTTTGATATAGATAATTCAACCTATGCTAACATGGTATAATCAACCTATGTCAACATTTGAAAAATATATATTCACCGCAATCTATGCCTACAAACAGAATACAAATATACCAATAAAAAATTAATCACCTGTTTAATACAGTCAGTATCTTAAAGCATTTAAACTTACTCCTTCAGTTAAAAACAACAACATTTTTACTTATTATGAATTACTATTATACTAGTAGTATATTCATTTGGTCAATTAACTTTAGATGACTAAGGGTAAGTTCAGCCCTTCGATGGTGTAAATTTCCTTTAAAAAATTGTGTATGGTGTAATGGTGTATGGCATATGGTGCAATCATGGTAGAAGGTGTATGGTGATATGGTGTATGGTGTAAAGGGAATGGTGTAATAGTGTTATTTGCGATCGGGAATGATGTGAATGAGTGGTGTAAGACTTTAAAACTGTGCAAAATATTGTTAAAAACTGATTTTTAATATTTAATACATTAATTCACAATATTGTGATCAATATTTAATTTTAAAAATAACTAAATAATTTTGTAGTCCCACACTTTCTTTTGAATTTAATTGCATTATGGTGTTATTTGTAAGGTACATGGTGCAGATATTTTACGTGTATGTTGTAATGGCACATGGTATATAGTGTAATTGCACAAGGTGTGTGGTGTAATGGTGTATGGTGGATGGTGTAATAGTGTATGGTGTCAGAGGGAATTTTACATCATCTAAGGACTGTAGTCCGAGGTGATTTATTGAGAGTATAGCATATCACTTATTAAACTTTAATGAATGATTTTAGTAACGAACAACGAAGAACTGGGTCATGTAGGTCCACAACTTACACCATACAGCAGTTTGTGACACTTCGTTTACGCATCTTTGTCGACGTGATGGAATTTGACGCGACTGTCGTACAAGTGATATGTTTAGCGCTGTAAAAACAGGTTCAATCAACCATTTTCTAATTCTTCTTCTTTGACAACATAGTTGGTACGTTCGGAGGACGTATTTTTCAAGACTGTCGGCATTCCAATGGGAACAAATTGTGCCCCTCTACTTGCCGACTTGTTTCTTTATTATTATAAGGCTGATACCATGCAGCAACTTCTTAGAAAGAGCGATATCCTGTAACTCTATATAGCTACTTTCCGCTACATAGATGATGTTCCTGCACTAAATAATTCAACATTTGGTGACTATGTGGAACGCATCTATCCCATTGACCTAGAGATAAAGGATACTACAGATACAGTTAAGTCGGCCTCATATCTTGACTTACATCTAGAAATTGACAATGAGTGTCGGTTGAAAACAAAACTTTACGAAAAACAAAATGATTTCAGCTTTCCAATTGTGAACTTTCCATTTCTAAGTAGCAATATTCCAGCAGCTCCTGCATACGGGGTATATATATCCCAATTGATACGATATTCCCGTGCTTGCATTTCCTATCATGATTTTCTTGGTAGAGGGTTGCTGCTCACAAGGAAACTATTAAACCAAGAGTTCAAAATGGTGAAGTTGAATCATCCCTTCGTAAATTTAACGGACGCCATCACGAGTTGGTTGACCGATATGGAATAACCGTTTCACAAATGATATCGGATATGTTCCTTATGTCGTAACTTCAATCCCCTTCCCTTTCATGAATGTGACCTACCAAAATAGACTATTTACCGGAATAGTTATCCCATAAGCAACACGACGGGTGCTACATGTGGAGCAGAATTTACTTACCCTACCGGAGCACCTTACATCATCCCTAGTTTGTGGTGGGGTTCATGTTTTTTGTTCATTAGTTTTCTATGTTGTGTCATGTATACTATAATTGTTTGTCTTTTTTATTTTTAGCCATGGCGTTGTCAGTTTATTTTCGATTATAAATGAGTTTGACTGTATCTTTCCTCCCTCTTTTAAAACAGCTGTACAATTTAAAAAAATAAACTAACATGCACATTGACATATTTATGTGTACTCAAATAAGTTCTAGAGAGTCATTCGAAATTGGTGTCATCCCAAAGTCCGAAATCATGTGTATCGGGTTATACGGGATGACGTCCCATGGCAAACGACATTCAAGATGCCCTGAATATGGAATAAATCTAATAGAATAGTTACGCAATAATTATAAAATTGAAATTGAAACGCTTCAATACTTACATGTTCGTAACGAATAACAGATCTAGAGTTTTCCTTAAATTTTCATTAATTTTGATTATAATGCAAATACACAAAGCTTGAAATCAAGAACGTTAAAAATCAAGCACTCTCTAGCTGTTATTCTCTAAGGAGGTTCGCTACTCTGTTTCAAAATAACAAGCTTTTCGGAAAAATGTAATAAATTTATAGAAATTAGATAAAGGAATTAAAAAAGCAGGAAAAATAGAATCCGTGTGTTTGTTTTTTTTTAGATATAAGCCATTCGAAATCTAATGGGATATGATATAGAGTTTTTATGCATTTAACATTAGAACCTTTTTTGCTTCAAAAGCTATGAAAAAATAACAAGGATTGTATGAGATTTTTAAAATGGCTTTTAAAAATATAAAATTAATAAGAAAGGAAAAAGCAATGGGTTAAGCGGGCCAAACCTATTAAGGCACTATACATGGATAAACCTATTAAATGTTTCTGACAATCTGACAAAAAATCAGAAACTGGATTCTTACTGACGGACATATTTTGTCGTCAAATCCTTTCGTACTGATATTGCATAAAACATACCTTCTGTATTCTTGACAAACTCCATGTTTGAGACTACTAATGTGTACAGCACAGAAAATAATAAAAACACTAAAACAGAATATCCATTCCATACTGTTAAGGAGAAAATGAAATTATAAATACGCATTAATTTCTAGGAAATAAACAATACATATATGTGTCATTATGTATATACGGAAATAATTCTATTTATAAATGTCAAATGTCAAATCAGCTATTGCTACTGTTATTTTCCCTTACCCTAGTAACTTTAAATTATCTGTCCCACTTTTGGTGTTGATTTAGATTGAATTTTAAACTTCAATGCTACTCATATACTAGAAACAGAAGAAATATGAAAAAATGGCCGAAACTTTCACTTACAAAAATGTACCCCGTTTGATAAAATAACAATTACATAAATGACATAGTCGTTACTCATATCATTTATTTGGGATGCAAAGCCAAACTGGCACAATCATCAAAGTCTGGGCATACGTATGAGAGGAAGAGATAGATATTGCCTCAAAAGATGTATGCCACAGACCCGTAAGAGAGTGCTGGAGATGTACTCCGGTATGTCACAAATCCCAACTTTATTATTGCCGACTTGTCAAAATAAAGAGATTCACCACGTAGACATGGCTTCTAAAATGGCCATAGAACGTATATCCTAGACCTGCTAGATTTTGCGTCAAAGGGTTGGATGGTACTCCTGTATTTCTTGGTCCAATTTTAATATTGTCGACTGGTTAAACTAAGAGATCCTCCGTGTGGGCGCTAAAACACGGCGTATAAATAGATAGACCTATAAAATATTATAAAGCGCTATAGTTTATACCCAAGAAACCGACAAATTTTCCAGTGTTCATGATTATATTACTATGCCTCGTTCACACTTATATTGAATTCGAATTGTTGGGGTTCAAAATTGCTGTTTAAAAAAATATTACATAAACACCCTACATGCTTAGTTGAGTTAGGCCCATTCGGGATATGATGGGGTTCAAAGTTGCTGTTAAGATATAAACTACATAGACATACAACTTTAATTCGGTAAGCCTCGCCAGCTCCGAATGGCAAATTTCATTACCGGATATTGCTCAAACGAAAGGTAACAATTTAGGGAAGTCCGGACTAAGATATTTTTTGGGGAGTTAGTCCAATTCGGGGATTGTTGGGGTTTAAAATTGCTGTTTAAAAAATACATAAACACCCTACATTCTTTCGATAAGCCTCACCAGATATGGCCCAGATAAAAGGTAATAACTAAAGAAATTTGAAGGCCCCACAGAAAGAAAATTCCGATGAGGAGGTTGGGGGTAGTTACGCAAATCCGGGAATTGTTGGGGTTTAAAATTGCTGTTCAAAAGAAAATTACGTAGACTTTCTACATTTTGTCGGTGGGCGTCGTCAGCTCCGTACGGCAAAATTCTTTACCGGACGTGACTTAAATGAAAGGTAATAACTTATGGAACGCGCCATTGAAATCTTCTCTTTATTTGGACTAAGGCCCATTCATAAATTGTTGAGGTTCGAAATTGCTAATAAAAAAATACGTAAACACCTTAAATCCTTTCGATAAATCTCGCAAACTTTGTATGGCCAAGTTTTTTTTTACCTGACATGGCTCAAACAAAAGGTTATGGTTTAGGGAAGTCCCACTGAAATCTTTTTTTGGGAGTAAGCCCTATTCGGGAATGATTGGGGTTCACAAAGGCTGTTAAGGAAATACATGGACGCCCTACATTCATTTGGTCATTATCGCCAGCTCCATACGACAAAGTTCTTAACCGGACATGGCACAAAAGGTAATAATTTGAGGAAATCACCACTAATTTTTTTTTTTTTGGGGGGGGGGGGGGAATTAGACCCATTCGGGAATTGTCAGGGATCAATTTTTCTGTTTTATTTATGTAGACACCCTGAATTCTTCCGATAAGCCTCACCAGCTCCGTACGGCAGAGTTCTTCACTGGACGTGGTTCAAACGAAAGTTTAAAATAACTGAGGTAAGGCCATACTGAAATATTTTCGTGGGAGTAAGGCCCAGTTGGTAATTGTTGGGGTTCAAAGTTGCTTTTAAAATATAAACCTCATTATTTCGGTAAGCCTTACATGCTCCGTACACTAAATTTCTTTACCAAAAATGGCTGAAATGATCGATAAATAATAACTCATAAAATGTCCTACCGAAAATATGTTGGGGGTTAGGGCAATTCGGGAATTGTTGTGGTTCAAAGTTGCTATTAAAAAAACGTGAACAACCTACATTCTTTCGATAAGTCTCGCCTTCTCCTTACGGGAAAGATCTGTACCTGACATGGCTCAAACGAAAGGTATAATTGATAAAGGGAATTTCCCACTGAAATCTTTTTTTGAGAGTAAGGCCCATTCGGGAATTGTTGGGGTTCAAATTGCTGTTAAAAAAATATTTGGACACCCTTCATTCTTCCAGTAAGGCTTGCAGGCTCCGTACGACAAAGTTCTTTACCGGATATGAAAATTAATGTAGAAAAAAAACAAAAAATGTCATTTTAATATTGGAAGGTAACCCAAAAATCTTAGTTTTACATCTGATAATTCGGTCATAGATATTGTTCAAGTATCTTGGGGTGTATTTTTTTTCACGAAATGGCATGTTTAAACACTGTAGAATATATATTATTATGATGTCGAAAAGTCATTATATAGGCCGAGTTCACTGGTAACGCTACAGTTCAATTCACGTGAACGCACTAGAGACATTTATCTAGTGCAAAATAACATAACTTATTGCTTGTTTTAAATTCATTTTTTCAATGGATACTCCTTGAAATATTTTTTTTAAACACAAATTAATAATATGAAAATGTTTTGTCGTTAGATATATATATATATATATAAGTAAAAAAAAAACATTGATAATATCTATGCACACGTACCGAAAAATTGCGTGCGGAAGAAGAATTCAGGAACGTTTTGCGACACTCCCAGCAAGAACCGGTAACTCTGTAAAATATCTCAGAAAAAAAACAATCTCTGTTCATTAACCTCAGTTTCAGGTGTAGAGATGTGATCTTTTTCTGTGACATGTGCTTTTCATCATCCACAAGAACTTGCGGTCATCCGATGTTCAGTACTTCAGTACTTTGATTTTTATGTCTAAAATTCACACTAGGTGAATCCAGGGGAGGGGCCCGCTCCCTCTTTATAGGGAAAATTTGGTTGAATTTATATAGGGAAATAATGAAGCATGACAGTTCCCTTATAAAAAAGTGTTGGACAGAGTCAAGTTCTGTTACTAAATGATATTTATTTGAAAGGGTAGGCTTTCTAGTTAAATTATTGATCTGACGTCAGAACATATAGTTAAATGAAAAAAATGTGAAGTTAGCAGCCGGTTCATTATTAGATATTCGATATTCAATATCCAACCGGCGGCTAGCAGTCGGTTGGATATTCAAAATTTTGTTGAAAATCATAAAAAAAGAAATACTTGATAACATTAAAAACATGATTTTCATAGTTAAGATGACTGATAAGATACGTAGGAAATATTAAAATGACCTCTTCAAGCTGTTGTATGTTCTCGTTGTCATCGAATATAAACCCTTTTCTAAGTTGCTAATTTGTCTTTATATAATATAGATTGTTGTCAATAAAAAAAACTGCAAAGATTTGCTTTTATACATGATAATTCTTAAAACAATAAGAAAAACCGCTAACTCTAGAAAACATTAAGAAATATAAAGAGAAATATTTATGGAATGCCCAAAAAAGAAATATATAGTGAAAACCTACCTGAGACCGCTTAAATGAGTGTGAGACCCCCCTGGTCTTTCAATGTCCATAAAATTTAATTAAATCATAGACTCCGTATATATAAATGTTGTATTAGAAGGATTGCCCATAATATTGTCATATTCGATATCTATGGAGGGCTTATATTGTCACTTTTCATCTAAAAATTATCAAAATTTTAGGACAAAGGGCACAGGGCAATGGTGATAGCTTACTGATCTCTCAATCTGCCTAATATTAAGCAGACATTTAGTCAACAGGTAGATACAAACGTGACTAAAAGGAATTTGGGTACACTTCCTGTCTTTCATGTTTACGGAGCGCCTAAAGTGCCAGTTGGATATTCAAAATATATAGTGAAAACCTACCTGAGACCGCTTAAATGAGTGTGAGACCCCCCTGGTCTTTCAATGTCCATACAATTTTATTAAATCATAGACTCTGTATATATAAAGGTTGTATTAGAAGGATTGCCCATAATATTGTCATATTCGATATCTATGGAGGGCGTATATTGTCACTTTTCATCTAAATATTATCAAAATTTTAGGACAAAGGGCACAGGGCAATGGTGATAGCTTACTGATCTCTCAATCTGCCTAATATTAAGCAGACATTTAGTCTACAGGTCGATACAAACGTGACTAAAAGGAATTTGGGTATACTTCCTGTCTTTCATGTTTACGGAGCGCCTAAAGTGCCAGTTGGATATTCAAAATATATAGTGAAAACCTACCTGAGACCGCTTAAATGAGTGTGAGACCCCCTCGTCTTTCAATGTCCATAAAATTTAATTAAATCATAGACTCTGTATATATAAAGGTTGTATTAGAAGGATTGCCCATAATATTGTCATATTCGATATCTATGGAGGGATTATATTGTCACTTTTCATCTAAAAATTATCAAAATTTTAGAACAAAGGGCACAGGGCAATGGTGATAGCTTACTGATCTCTCAATCTGCCTAATATTAAGCAGACATTTAGTCAACAGGTAGATACAAACGTGACTAAAAGGAATTTGGGTACACTTCCTGTCTTCTATGTTTACGGTACGCCCAAAGTGCCAGTTGGATATTCAAATTTTATATCAAAAACCTACCCGAGACCGCTTAAATGAGGTAGAGACCCCCCTGGTCTTTCAATGTCCATAAAATTTAATTAAATCATATACTCTGTATATATGAAGGTTGTATTAGAAGGACTGGTCATTTTATTGTCATATTCGATATCTATGGAGGGCTTATATTGTCACTTTTCATCTAAAAATTATCAAAATTTTAGGACAAAGGGCACAGGGCAATGGTGATAGCTTACTGATCTCTCAATCTGCCTAATATTAAACAGACATTTAGTCAACAGGTAGATACAAACGTGACTAAAAGGAATTTGGGTACACTTCCTGTCTTTCATGTTTACGGAGCGCCTAAAGTGCCAGTTGGATATTCAAAATATATAGTGAAAACCTACCTGAGACCGCTTAAATGAGTGTGAGACCCCCCTTGTCTTTCAATGTCCATAAAATTTAATTAAATCATAGACTCTGTATATATAAAGCTTGTATTTGAAGGATTGCCCATAATATTGTCATATTCGATATCTATGGAGAGCTTATATTGTCACTTTTCATCTAAAAATTATCAAAATTTTAAGACAAAGGGCACAGGGCAATGATGATAGCTTACTGATCTCTGAATCTGCCTAATATTAAGCAGACATTTAGTCAACAGGTAGATACAAACGTGACTAAAAGGAATTTGGGTACACTTCCTGTCTTTCATGTTTACGGAGCGCCTAAAGTGCCAGTTGGATATTCAAAATATATAGTGAAAACCTACCTGAGACCGCTTAAATGAGCTGAGACCCCCCTGGTCGTTCAATGTCTATAAAATTTAATTAAATCATAGACGCTGTGTATATAAAAGTTGTACTAGAAGGAGTTCCCAGAAGATTGTCATATTCGATATCTATGGAGGCCTTATATTGTCACTTTTCAGCTACATATTGTCAAAATTTTACATGCAGGACAAAGGACACTTGGCAATGGTAAGAATCCCCCAATCTCTCAATCTTTCTTATATTATGCAGATATTTAGTTAATAGGTAGACAAAAATTAAAACCTTATTCTGGTAGGGGGCAACAATCCCCATTTGGGTTTTGAGAGATTAAACAAGCAGCTGACCACCAACTTGGCAAAGAAAGGGACCGATTGAGCTCTTCAAATTGTGAGCTATTGGATGGAAAAAAACAGGCGTACCGGTATGATTTAATTTACCACGAATTTTGTATTCTTTGACGATAGGACCGAAAGATCAAAAACAGGGTCTAAAAACATTGAATTGGGGATAGTGGTTTTGGGTGACCTAAATTGATTTTATCTTGGATTGTTAGGATAAAGACATTGATTCAATAGCTAAAAAAAGATCGATCTTTTCAATTCAATTTTATTAAAAAACAAGTAGAAATGCATGTGATTTTTTTTTACCTTTTGATAGATGTATGCATATAGATTCAGAAAACCAACGCTTAGGGGCGTTCAAACAAACGCTTAGATGTGTTCGAACCATCGCTAAGGGGGGTCATGACAACGCTATAAATAAATGACGTTATAAAAATTACAGACACTAAACAGTGTGAGGCGCTCGCCAGGGAGTTGCAAGAGATCAAGCGGAAGATTCAAGCCAGTAACATGCAGCATCGCCTCGAGAAGATTGTACTCAATCTGGACCTTTCAAAATTGTTAAGCCTGTGGTTGAGGCTCAGCGAGAGGCAGCTTCAGCAATACCAAAACGATTGTATACCTTCCTGCAGCAGTGACAGTCCTCCCTCCTCCACCACTAAAGTTTGCCTACCCACTTCCCATTGCACCACCTAGAGACACCATCCTCGGACCTAAACATAGAAGACAGGAAGTGTACCAAAATTCCTTTTAGTCACGTTTGTATCTACCTATTAACTAAATGTCTGTAAAATATTAGAAAGATTGAGAGATCAGGGGGCTCTCACCATTACCCTGTGCCCTTTGTCCTAAAATTTTGACAGTTTTTGACTGAAAAGTGACAATCTTGGCCCTCCGTAGATATTGAAGATGACGTTTTTCTCCAAATTCCAACTTATACAACCTTCATATATACAGAGTCAATGATTTGGTTGAATTTTATGGACATTGAAAGACCAGGGGGGTCTCAACCTCATTTTAGCGGTTTCGGGTAGATTTTTGACATAAAATTTTAATATCCAACTGGGACTATGGGTAAACATAGAAGACAGGAAGTGTACCCAAATTCCTTTTAGTCACGTTTGTATCAAACTATTGACTAAATGTGTGAAAATATTAGAAAGATTGAGAGATCAGGGGGCTCTCACCATTACCCTGTGCCCTTTGTCCTAAAATTTTACACATTTTTTTACTGAAAAGTGACAATCTTAGCCCTCCGTAGATATTGAAGATGACGTTATTCTCAAAAATCCATCTAATACAACCTTCATATATACAGAGTCAATGATTTGGTTGAATTTTATGGACATTGAAAGACCAGGGGGTCTCAACCTCATTTAAGCGGTCTCGGGTAGGTTTTTGATATAAAATTTGAATATCCAACTGGCACTTTGGGCGTCCCGTAAACATAGAAGACAGGAAGTGTACCCAAATTCCTTTTAGTCACGTTTGTATCTACCTATTAACAAAATGTCTGTAAAATATTAGAAAGATTGAGAGATCAGGGGGCTCTCACCATTACCCTGTGCCCTTTGTTCTAAAATTTTGACAGTTTTTGACTGAAAAGTGACAATCTTGGCCCTCCGTAGATATTGAAGATGACGTTTTTCTTTAAATTCCATCTTATACAACCTTCATATATACAGAGTCAATGATTTGGTTGAATTTTATGGACATTGAAAGACCAGGGGGGTCTCAACCTCATTTAAGCGGTCTCGGGTAGATTTTTGACATAAAATTTGAATATCCAACTGGCACTTTGGGTAAACATAGAAGACAGGAAGTGTACCCAAATTCCTTTTAGTCCCGTTTGTATCTACCTATTAAATAAATGTCTGTAAAATATTAGAAAGATTGAGAGATCAGGGGGCTCTCACCATTACCCTGTGCCCTTTGTCCTAAAATTTTGACAGTTTTTGACTGAAAAGTGACAATCTTGGACCTCCGTAGATATTGAAAATGACGTTTTTCTCCAAATTCCATCTAATACAACCTTTATATATACAGAGTCAATGATTTGGTTGAATTTTATGGACATTGAAAGACCAGGGGGTCTCAACCTCATTTAAGCGGTCTCGGGTAGGTTTTTGATATAAAATTTGAATATCCAACTGGCACTTTGGGCGTACCGTAAACATAGAAGACAGAAAGTGTACCAAATTCCTTTTAGTCACGTTTGTATCTACCTATTAACTAAATGTCTGTAAAATATTAGAAAGAATGAGAGATCAGGGGGCTCTCACCATTACCCTGTGCCCTTTGTTCTAAAATTTTGACAGTTTTTGACTGAAAAGTGACAATCTTGGCCCTCCGTAGATATTGAAGATGACGTTTTTCTCCAAATTCCATCTAATACAACCTTCATATATACAGAGTCAATGATTTGGTTGAATTTTATGGACATTGAAAGACCAGGGGGGTCTCAACCTCATTTAAGCGGTCTCGGGTAGATTTTTGACATAAAATTTGAATATCCAACTGACACTTTGGGTAAACATAGAAGACAGGAAGTGTACCCTAATTCCTTTTAGTCATGGTTGTATCAAACTATTGACTAAATGTGTGAAAAATATTAGAAAGATTGAGAGATCAGGGGGCTCTTACCATTACCCTGTGCCCTTTGTCCTAAAATTTTACACATTTTTTTACTGAAAAGTGACAATCTTAGCCCTCCGTAGATATTGAAGATGACGTTATTCTCAAAAATCCATCTAATACAACCTTCATATATACAGAGTCAATGATTTGGTTGAATTTTATGGACATTGAAAGACCAGGGGGGTCTCAACCTCATTTAAGCGGTCTCGGGTAGGTTTTTAATATAAAATTTGAATATCCAACTGGCACTTTGGGCGTACCGTAAACATAGAAGACAGGAAGTGTACCCAAATTCCTTTTAGTCACGTTTGTATCTACCTATTAACTAAATGTCTGTAAAATATTAGAAAGATTGAGAGATCAGGGGGCTCTCACCATTACCGTGTGCCCTTTGTCCTAAAATTTTGACAGTTTTTAACTGAAAAGTGACAATCTTGGTCCTCCGTAGATATTGAAGATGACGTTTTTCTCCAAATTCCATCTAATACAACCTTCATATATACAGAGTCAATGATTTGGTTGAATTTTATGGACATTGAAAGACCAGGGGGGTCTCAACCTCATTTAAGCGGTCTCGGGTAGATTTTTGACATAAAATTTGAATATCCAACTGGCACTTTGGGTAAACATAGAAGACAGGAAGTGTACCCAAATTCCTTTTAGTCACGTTTGTATCTACCTATTAACTAAATGTCTGTAAAATATTAGAAAGATTGAGAGATCAGGGGGCTCTCACCATTACCCTGTGCCCTTTGTCCTAAAATTTTGACAGTTTTTGACTGAAAAGTGACAATCTTGGACCTCCGTAGATATTGAAGATGACGTTTTTCTCCAAATTCCATCTAATACAACCTTCATATATACAGTGTCAATGATTTGGTTGAATTTTATGGACATTGAAAGACCAGGGGGGTCTCAACCTCATTTAAGCGGTCTCGGGTAGATTTTTGACATAAAATTTGAATATCCAACTGGCACTTTGGGTAAACATAGAAGACAGGAAGCGTACCCAAATTCCTTTTAGTCACGTTTGTATCAAACTATTGACTAAATGTGTGAAAAATATTAGAAAGATTGAGAGATCAGGGGGCTCTTACCATTACCCTGTGCCCTTTGTCCTAAAATTTTACACATTTTTTTACTGAAAAGTGACAATCTTAGCCCTCCGTAGATATTGAAGATGACGTTATTCTCAAAAATCCATCTAATACAACCTTCATATATACAGAGTCAATGATATGGTTGAATTTTATGGACATTGAAAGACCAGGGGGGTCTCAACCTCATTTAAGCGGTCTCGGGTAGGTTTTTAATATAAAATTTGAATATCCAACTGGCACTTTGGGCGTACCGTAAACATAGAAGACAGGAAGTGTACCCAAATTCCTTTTAGTCACGTTTGTATCTACCTATTAACTAAATGTCTGTACAATATTAGAAAGATTGAGAGATCAGGGGGCTCTCATCATTACCCTGTGCCCTTTGTCCTAAAATTTTGACAGTTTTTGACTGAAAAGTGACAATCTTGGCCCTCCGTAGATATTGAAGATGACGTTTTTCTCCAAATTCCATCTAATACAACCTTCATATATACAGAGTCAATGATATGGTTGAATTTTATGGACATTGAAAGACCAGGGGGGTCTCAACCTCATTTTAGCGGTCTCGGGTAGATTTTTGACATAAAATTTGAATATCCAACTGGCACTTTATGTAAACAAAGAAGACAGGAAGTGTACCCAAATTCCTTTTAGTCACGTTTGTATCAAACTATTGACTAAATGTGTGAAAAATATTAGAAAGATTGCGAGATCAGGGGGCTCTTACCATTACCCTGTGCCCTTTGTCCTAAAATTTTACACCTTTTTTTTACTGAAAAGTGACAATCTTAGCCCTCCGTAGATATTGAAGATGACGTTATTCTCAAAAATCCATCTAATACAACCTTCATATATACAGAGTCAATGATTTGGTTGAATTTTATGGACATTGAAAGACTAGGGGGTCTCAACCTCATTTAAGCGGTCTCGGGTAGGTTTTTGATATAAAATTTGAATATCCAACTGACACTTTGGGCGTACCGTAAACATAGAAGACAGGAAGTGTACCCAAATTCCTTTTAGTCACGTTTGTATCTACTTATTAACTAAATGTCTGTAAAATATTAGAAAGATTGAGAGATCAGGGGGCTCTCACCATTACCCTGTGCCCTCTGTCCTCTCGAATCTGTCCTGAAATTTTGACAGTTTTTGACTGAATTTTTTTTTTTTTTTGGCTTTCCATATATATTTCTATTTATAGTTATTGATATGTCTAGAGTGATGGATTTTTCTTTTTGTCTTAAGAAATATTATACACAAAAGTACATCTTTGAAGTCGTTTAATTGACAAAACTCTATATTACATAAAGACAAAATATATAACATGGATAAGGGTTTACATGCGAGGACAACGAGAAATTACGAAAGCTTAAAAAGGTCATTTAACGATTTTCTACGTATCTTATCAGTCCTTTTAACTATGAAAATCATGCTTTTTATGTTATCAAGTATTTCATTTTCGTATAATTTTTCACTAGATTTTGAATATCAAACCGGCTGCTAGCAGCTGGTTGGATATTGAATATCGAATAACGAATAATGAACCGGCTGCTAACTTCACATACATCCTAAATTCTAGTCTTAACTCGATAAGGGGTCAACAGCGTAGTCATCGCTGGGGACGTCATCGCTGAGAACGTTAGTCCACGGAGAGGACGCTAAGGAAAGATAACTGTGTCTGTATTATATATTTGAAATGTGCCATAGTTATCTCGCTTTAAATTAGTTTGTTTGTCTGATTGACTGATCATAACAAAAACTTTAACATATTTAAAGTAACTTGCATGAATCGAAAAAGATGTTATGTAATATGAAAATTCAAAGAAAGAAAACATATATATACTTCGTTTAATTCTTAAAGTCTTCATCAAATCCTCTCATTGTTATAATAAATATTTGAATCCCAATATAATTTGTAAAAGTAACTTTTAAAAACGTTCATGGTGAATATATCTGAAAAATCTTATAGTATTTGCCTAATATAATTATCTTATATAAAGTACAAAAACGATCTGCGCGCTGATCTATTTATTCCAAAAAAGATCATTCATCATACAGGATAGTCAAAATAAATACGTTTGAAACATCCTGAGCTTGATTTAATATTTCAATTTCTACTAACTAATAGAAGAGGGGGGATAGGATCTTTATCGAGACTCCGGGATTGGGTGTTTTTAAGCCCGGGATTTCGGAATTGAGCCTTTCTGATATGCGGGAATTCTTTTTTCGAGTTGATGATTGGCACATCCAACGTCCCGAGCGTGGATTTATTCTAATGTTTGTAGTTAAACGAAATATTATGGTCATAGAAGACTGGCACATCCAAAGTCCTGAGCGTGAATGAATTCTGATGTCAAATAAATTGTCATATTATGGCCATAAAAGACTGGCACATCCAACGTCCTGAGCGTGGATTAATTCTAATATCAATTAAAAAGTAATATTATAACCATAGAATACTGGCACATCCAACGGCTTGAGCGTGGATAAATTCTAATATCAATTAAAAAGTAATATTATGACCGTAGAAGACTAGCACATCCAACGTCCCGAGCGTGGATCAATTATAATATCAACTCAAAAGAAATATTACGACTATAGAAGACTGGCACATCCAACGTCCTGAGCGTAGATTAATTCTGATGTTAACTAAATAGTCATATTATGGCCATAAAAGACTGACACATCCAACGTCCTGAGCGTGGATTAATTCTAATATCAATTATAAAGTAATATTATAACCATAGAAGACTGGCACATCCAACGTTTTGAGCGTGGATTAATTCTACTATCAATTAAAAAGTAATATTATGACCGTGGAAGACTGGCACATCCAACGTCCGGAGCGTGGATTAATTATAATATCCACTAAAAAGTAATATTACGACTATAGAAGACTGGCACATCCAACGTCCAGACTCCTGAGCGTGGATTAATTCTGATGTCAACTTAATAGACAAACAACTTAGGCTTGAATAACTGTATAGTTATTCGTGTAGTGATTTATTTTTTTTCCTTTTTGTCACTTATCACAGCTTCAGATTGAAACCGATTTTAATAATTTACGACGAAAAATATCTGCTCCAAAAAAATTATAACATTGCCTATTTTTTTTACAAAATTGCACACAAATCCCAAATTTTCAGCCTCAATTTTCTCGAAAACAAGCACGGGGACCTATGTTTTATTTCATAACTCGCGAAGGCCTACAACATATTTCAAAACTACAAAAATGACTTATATCGAAAGACTGTATCGGATGCCCTTGGTAGCGACTGACGTCTGACTAAATAGATGAATAGGGCTGAATATAAAAATGCTGCTTTCCTAAAGTAATGAAAATAGAGAAGTTCTCGCTCGGACACACACTCCATAATCTAGTATAATATAAGAGCATAAACCTTAATAGTATAATGAAACCTTAGTATTATAATGAAACATTGCATGTATGTTTCATTATAATACGTATATTTTATTGGCTAACAGTATTTTCGTGTCATTCTGAAATTAACCTTCATTTTCAAAATGAAATGTAATATTCTTGATAACACGATCTTCTTCAATAAAGTGCACAGTTAAATAAACATGTTTTCATTTTCGTGATGACGTCCGTACAAATTACGAAGGGATGATTTCAACTTCAACATTTGGAACTCTTAGTTTAATAGCTTCCTTCCTTCTATCAAGGAAAATCAAATCATAAAGGAATACAAGCATGGAAATGTCGTATAAATATGCATAGGTACTTGAGGACAGGACAATTTTCAGGTCCGTAGCCAGGAATTTACAAAGGGGGGTTCGTTGGACTCACAAACTCGACTTTAACAGTCACAATTCGAACTGAACATTGACTTTAACAGTGCTTATTTGTTTTCAAGGGGGGGGGGGTGTCCGAAACCCTCGAACCCAACCCCCCTGGCTACGGGTATGATTTTTTTAATCCCTCCCCCTTTTTCAAAATCCGTTATTTTTTTTATTTTTTTCTACTAACTTCAATTAATTTTGCGTTTTTTTTTATATAAATATATAACTGACCGCTTGGAATTGATAGTAAATAACAAATTACAATTTATTTGTAGTTTACAAGTTTGATCGTTTATATCAATATACAATGTTATTTCCATTGTTTTATGCAATGTAGGTCTACATATAATATTAATGCTGCAGCTGATTTAATAAGTTTATGTAAATAAATCGAAAAAAAACTTCGGTTTCTTAATAGTACAATCTGAATAAAATTCGGATCTATCATAATTTTCATTCGTATAGTTCTGGACAAAATATTCAATTTCATGATGTTTGATGTATAATGTGTCTCCCCCAGTTCCACATAGTGCTTTCCAATGGTAAGGGTTTTAATGGTAAATCAGTCAAAAGTGTTTTAATTAACCGCGTTTCCCACATTCTTAAACATGCACATGTGATGGTATAGTTACGTTTGATTTGTATACCGTTTTCATTTAATGACATTACTCCACGGAATGATTCTCAGTAAACGTCATTCTTCCAAAAAAAAATCTGCTCAAACCTTTGCTAATAACCATTTTAAACTTGCAGTGATAGGATGTGCAAATTATCTTATATCATGTACAGATGTCTTTATATTATGTGCTCACTTCTTTATATGATGTGAACGTATCCTTATGTTATGTGCTAACATTGTTATATGATGTGGTAATGTCATTATATTATGACAATGTAACATCATAGGGTGTGGTTCGGTTAACATCTTTATAGGGTGTCAAAACATCATTATGATGATGTCGAAACATCATTATGGTGATGTGCATTCATCGTCCTGATGGTCAATGAACATGATTACGATTGAAGCGATTACTCACTACGTCAGATCTGATTCCGATTTGCTTCTGCGGAGTAACAATTAACCAGGCTCAAATCTTTAGCTGTCGATTGGAAAATGGTTGAGATTTAAAAAGAAATAAACCTTGGCATTTTAGTACGTCGTGAAATTACAAACAACTTCCACACTTGAAGTACTAGATTCACTACTGACGCAATATTTTAAACTTATAATGCATTTAGAAACTTAATACGATTTTTTGTTATTACGAACAAAAGTATTGAAAATGTGTGTATATGCGTTTGTTTGTAATTGTCCGGTGGTGGCTTTTTTTTTTTGGGGGGGGGGGGGGGGGGAGAAGTGGGTTGAAATTTGTAGGTCTTTGGGGTATTTATTGACTGTTTTTCCTTCTTCAAGGTGTAGACTTGAAAAAAAATAAAAGAAATTCCACTTTTTCCTCACACGTCCCCACCTCCAATGAACGAAAATTACCATAATTGTGACTTATTTATTTATTTTAACATTCCGATGTATTGTTATCCGAAAGAGATTCTCCACTTATGTAGCTTTCGTTTTTGACCGGTAACCGATTTAATAGAGTGCAAAATAACATTCCTTATCGCTAGTTATAAATTTATTTCTTCAATGAATACTCATAAAAATATTTTGTTTAGATCACAGATTAATAATATATAATTTGGATCACTAGTGAGTCTACAATATAATAGTTATTACAGTGAGGTTGAATTCCCGAACTTTTGACAGAAAACAATATATCTCTGTACATTAACATTACTTTCAGGTACAGATATGATTTTTTGAAGTGCTTGTGACCATGATGCATCCACAAAAATTTGCGGTCATCCGATGATAAGAACTTCACTACTTTGATTATATATGTTCTTGTCTATACCAGTTTTCAAGAAAAGGTTTCTGTATAGATAAGTTATCAAGATAATAGCCAATAAAACAACAAAACTCTGAAAAGCCAAAATTGCCTAAAAAAGACCATTACTATAGAGTATACTCAGACACATTATATCTTTTTTTTAAATCTATCATACATAGTTTCCAGGATAAACGCAAAATATTAAAAGCCGTTGCCGTAAATCTACACTTTGAAAAATTCAAAACACAACTCAGTAAACAATAAATAAAGCAGTATGACATCAGACTCGGACTTCTCTTGAACTGAATTTTAATGTGCGTATTGTTATGCGCTTACTTTTCTACATTGGCTGGAGGTATAGGGGGAGGGTTGAGATCTCACAAACATGTTTAACCCCGCCGCAGGAGTCTCTGGCCTTTGTTAGTCTTGTATTTTTTAAATTTTAGTTTCTTGTGTAAAATTTGGAAATTAGTATGGCGTTCATTATCACTGAACTAGTATATATTTGTTAAGGGGCCAGCTGTGGTCGGGTTGTTGTCTCTTTGACACATTCCCCATTTCCATTTTCAATTTTATTAAGTTCATTTAGACACCTTCAAGCTTTGCTTACGCCGATCTGAAACGCTCAATTCAAGACCATTGAAATTCTCTGTTTTTGTCGGATTTATCCACAAACCTTCTTAAATATGAAGGCTGAAATTTTATCGGCTGATGTTATATTAACCAGGACAGAAAGTAAAAAGAAGTCTTGTCAGATCCATGTAACCAAAGGTTAGACAGATGATCTGTACATTATATATTAATCATGTATTAGACTGTAGTGTGGGAAGGAGCACGTGTACTTTTAAATGGACTTTAATAAAAAAAAAAAAACATGGTTATTTTTTTTTTAATTTCATAATTGTTTTATTTTTCCTTGATTTTAAGTGGAAAACAAATTATTTCGCTTCGCTTCCCTTCCCCCACCTCTTCAAACAAAAATGAGCGACCTACCACAAAACATTTTATATTGCGAGTTACTGCATGTGGTGGTGCTTTCGTAGTAGCATGTTCGCAAAGAGTGGGAGAGATCATTGGTACGACCCCCGGTCGGATCAAATCCAAAGACTTTCAAATTGATATTTGCTGCTTCCCTGCTATGCACGCGAAATTAGGAAAAAGAGCAAAGGCTGGTCGGCACGGAATCAGAAGAATTTGTCTGGGTAAGGTGAAATGCCTCCCTTCGAAAAATTACCTTGTGAACTAGCATGTTAAAAATGTCGGTCTAGTACAAAGCAGAGTTAAGATTCATATCACATTACAGCTATTTTCCTAAAGCATGTAGTTCAAAGGTTTGATTTGCTTTGTTTCTATTACTGTTTGCTCATGCATTCTAATTAAGTTTTACAATTCTAATCAACAGATAGGCTGGGTTTCACTTTTTATGATGTTATTGAATGCTTGAACAAACATTTATACAAACAAAGGAAGAAAGCCAACCAAACCTTTAAACTACATACATTGGGAAAATAGCTGTAACATGTTCTTGTACGAATACGCATATCAATTTGCCGCTGCACATCAAGCATCCATCCATAGATATCTATATTGAAGTTGTGAAATATATGCTCGCTGGTCGTGTGGTGTGAATAGTCGAACTACTGTATCACTAGTCTGTCGACAATTATGTGTGTTAGTTGGAATACCCCATGTTGCAGGTAAACTCGACGCCTATCTTAATTGACCAGAATTGTCAGTTTTCCAAACGAAGGTCGAGTGGTCTCTCTGGGAACTTCTGCTTCCTCCACTAATATAAACTCACCGCCACTAAATAGCATGAAAGTGTTGAAAGTGGCGTTAAATATTTATCAATCAACAAATTAATCAATCAATCATAAATATGGCCTCTAAATCTATATCTTTATTCACATAAAGTCAAAGTATGACATCAGTACAGAGATAACAATAATAACTTTACAATATATACAAAAAAAGAGGGAGAGGTTTCAAAAGTCTTTCGGCAGGAGGACAAACGCATGTGTTTATATATTTATTTATTTTTATAAATGAACAAAGCATCTTCAAGACTGGTTTTCCAGTACTCGACACAATATATTAAAAAAATTAAGATATATTTCTAATTCTCTTTCCAGATCTTCTGGTATAGTTCTGTTAAGTCCTGTAATATTTTACTCACTAAGGCATTTTTTTAGTCAATCAAAAGTAAAGAAAATCGAAAAGGTGACAAGTTTTCTCTTTGTCGAACACCATTGTCGCAAGCAAGCAGAGTATTCCGAATTATAATTACTAGAAGATGACAGCAAAATCGCGGAACAATTTGGCAAGTGTTGAAACAAAGAGTGTGAACAAAGTAATAAGGTTTTCACATTAAGGATTTGGACACGGTTAATGCATTTAATTTTTCTTCGTTAAAGAGGCGAAAACGAGGAACATAATGCAAAAGACGGGCATCACCCAATTCATCTCTGTTGGAAAATAAAAATATTAAATACCCTAAATTGAAAAAGTGTGGCAAAGTGTGATTTTCAGTGTATTTTTTCCCTTTTAACTAAATAACCGTATGAACTACGTAAAATCATTTGACATTACCGAAAACAATCAAAATGAGTACACAATGAAAAAAATCCCATCTAATCGGATGAAATATAAAATCCAAAAAACTTCACCAGGAATCAACCCCTCTGTATCTCAGAAACAGTTTAAGCCACTCCAAATCTGTTGACAGACTCAAGATGCAGAATATTATTAGCAATTACTCCAGTAAAATAAACAATCTGTATATACAAATATGTGAACATTACCCAACCTGACCATTTCGCATTTCGCGGGCAGTACGTGGACTAAGCTATGTCTCCGCATCATATAATAAAAATGGTCATTACAAGACAGTGTTGGCGTTCCATACAGTGGTGTGAGAGTTTTTGCTCTATGTTAAGGCCTTGTTGTGATTTTAAAATGAAGAACAACAGTAAAAGCGTACCGCTGTTCCTTTTATGTGAGATATATGCCCCGTGTTCATGATCTGATTTCTTGTCATGGATTGATTCCCTATCTGCACACATCTGCATGTGCCATGTCAGCAGTGTGTAGCTCACGATAAATATTTTAAATATTTTCTTTTGTTTTGTTTTGTGGTGGACATCTGTCTTATTGAGAGACAATTATTTCTACTCCAGTAACATGAATGTGAGGGGTGTCCATCCGATTTTCCACATAAAGAAACAGTGAATCCCGATATCTTTACAAATGTAATCATCCATTCCCGCATTCGCGATAACTCGAATTCCAATAAAAAATAAATCACCAAAGAAGGTACTTCCGCTTATAACTAACTGTATACACTGGGTAGATATCTAACGTTAATTCAACACTAACATAAAAATTGTTAACAGAACATGTATTATTATTGATACCCCCTCAGCATTCAGTCATAATATTTAAAACTACACAATGACAACTACGGCGATAAGGAGTGTACGGTGACTAGATTATGCGGGTTATGCTATAAAACCGTGCACTTTAATAAGGGCCCGGTCAGAAGGAACATACCTGAAAGAAGTACATATTTTAAAAAAATAGTTCCTATGCATAGCTGTATCTATATAAATAGGTACAATATCTGGTTAACGCATGTATCAAATGAAAGCTTAAGAAATATGGGATCACATGAGACCTTGTTGAAAGTTTATTATTGATAACAAAAATCTATGAAATTTAAATAAGAGGGCATGTTTTGCCTGCTTCCCAGATAGGTCAATATCCTTAATAGGCCTTGAGATGAGGAACTCAGATGACGTATTTAAAAAAATATTAGTCCGCCATACAATTGTGGATGATGTGATTTTATAAATGGACATTATTGAACAATAAGAACTGTTTTACAGAGCTGATGTGATGAGTGAGAAATATGTAAATTTGACCTTGACTAAATTATTAGAAAGGACAAATTTTTCATTGAATTTCATGATTATTATCTGGGATCATTTCATGAGGAGAGTGACATTTTTCACCATCCTTCGGGGTCCCGCAATTTGTAAAAAAAAAGTATTTTTACTTGCCATCCCGAAAATTTGCACAAAGCGTGATAGATATTTTTCGGAACCAAATTGTGTTCTTAAATTATCTTGACTTTTTATTACTTTAATTAACGTATTCCCAATCATTTATTTATTTAGTGTATTGATATATAATTGATATACTTATGATACAGAAAAACGCGTAAACATAGAAATTAGAAGATGACGGGGGGAAAACTGGATTTAGGGGGGAGGAGGAGGACAAAAAAATTATCCCTAGTACCTATGAAAATGTTCTTCATGTTTTCGATGAATGTATCTTACAACATTTATAAAAATTCTGGTTTCTATCATATATTTACATAGAAAGATATGTTTCTATGAATAGAAACTCTTATCAAAACCGTTTCGTTACTTAATACTTTTTGATATTGCAATAATCATGTTCAAGTAGAAATTTCTGTAATTAAAAGTTTCGCGTATAGATTTAGATAAGAACTATAGATCTAATTTGTTATTACCGTGAGAAATAATATAATTGCGAATTATCAAGATTGTGCTAGGCGAGATAACTCGACGATTAATAGTAGCAAATCGTTAATTTCTTTATTGAATAGAGCTAGTCACGGACCAATCAAATAATGTTTTATTGAACGTGCCAGTTGTGGACGTACTATCCGTTGACTGTCCTGATCGGTGATCATTAGGCTGTTGACCACTGTTGCTTAACTCTGTTCTATTCTGTATAGGTGTTTTCCTCCGTTATATATCGGAGCACTCTCATTTTTGGTATATACGGTTAGTTAAATGTTTTTAAATGCTTTAGTTTTATCAAGTTTTATTAGATATTTACACAGTATGGTATACAAAATGTATATACAGGTAAAGACTGAATTTTAAAAGCAAGTGCTTAAAATTTATTGCCATTTACACCATTTATTGATCTAGGCAGTCAGAAGTCTACTTCGTCAAAATTATCTCCCCATTACGCCAGTTCATTTTCACAATCGTAGAAATGGAAGCCATTGTAGGGATGACGCGCTACCAATATTGCTCTTGGAAACCGATAAATTTATCCACATTGCACCATTACGATCCTTATATGTCAGTTGTATTTTAAAAGACAAATGTATCAACTAGTTAATGAGCATCAGTTAATAATCTTGTCTGCATTGATTCAACTTTAAACTATTGTCTGATCGGTTGTCAGGTGGAATTTTCGAAAATTCATAAACATTTAAAAAAATTCTAATTAAATATTTCGTGGAAGGGCAGACTAGATTTTTTTAGTGTATGAGGACTATAAACCCTAGTAATCACACTAAAAAAATTAGAATTTTTCGAAGATATGCATTTTCATCATCCAACTTGAAAGACTGTCGTCAAGTACTTTCAGTAAAAAAATAGCTATTCGAACACACCTTCTCTGTTTTTGTGACTAATTAGATAGGTATTTCACTTGACCCATATATTTCATCTTTTAGTACTGTGATTTTTTTGTGTTATAAAGTCAACCTGTAGCTTTAATATATAAAAATGATAGAATCTGAAGCGAGACGATGTATGAAATATTCTTACTTTGTACGATATCAAGACAAAATACTCAACTCAAACACGCCCTAACATAAAAAGGTGCACTCGATTTTCTCTTTTCGATACAATTGTTACCCATTTTTTGGAATTTTTTCTTCAGTCACATAATGGAAGGGCAGACACGAAAATTACTGAACTAATAGATTGATATGTTTTCAGTCCGTGGTAATTTTTTCATAAAAATCGGAGGTTATGCATTTTCTTCATCCAACTTGAAAGATACCCATGTCGTCGACTTGATATCTAATTGTTCTGCTTAACTATGTACTAGATAAATTGAAAAATGATGCAATGGTGTTTTTAAAATAAAACACCTCGTAATTGAGAAGAAAATTGCAATTTTGTTTGTTTCTATTAACTTTTAAAATTTTTGTCACTATAGTACACAATACAGTAAACATTTATCGTCTTCTCTAACAAAGAGCTTCGATTCTTTTGTTCTATTTCAACCTGGTTTCCGATTGTAGGTTAACATTTATGATTTAAATACCTGAATAGGATGACATTGTTTCTACCTTAAGCTAATACACTAACTTCAATTCATAATTTGTCACCAGACGATCATGCACATCCGATATTTGATTCGACGAGGAAGTTAATCTAGCGAGAAGGTGTTCAATAATTGGAAGGCAATCGTATACGTACAGAAGAAAAAGAAGGTGCACCATAAATAAGGTAAACAATGGTTTAAAGAAGTACATTTGAAGTAGTTCAAATAATTACGACGTCTTGAAAAGCTATCATATTGTTTTGCTCTGACGCCTTTACAGCTGAAAGGTGTAACTGTAAGGCGTCAAAGCAAAACAATACAACAGGCTTTAAAGTCGTCATATTTATTTGAACAACTTTTGACAGTGTTGAGATTTTTTCTCGCACCTTCATAAATTTTATTAAATTTAAACTGTTAAATGATGAAAAATGCAGATACCTGTACTTAGTGTCTGTATTTGACCATACAGGTGTCAGACCACCATTTTGAAATTCTTATCTATCAGTGTATAGAAAGTGCGAATCCAGCTAGTTCATTTTCACTGTCATATGCGGGTATGTCTATTGTAGAATAAAGGATCATGGGAAAACTGTATTTGTTTACGTTTTGAAAATACCAAATTAATTGATTTGAAGGAAAGTTTTTACATATTTTCATTGTGATATGTCTTTATTATGTACAAACATAGCATTAAAGTTCAAATAAGTGTTATAAAAGCAACATAATATAGCATATCGATTTTTGAAAGCGATCCATTTTAACTATAGATGCGATGAATTATCACTGTTAGTGCAGTCATTTCTGATGTGGAATTTTCGAAGATGCGAGGAATTTTTATTGTAGAATTATGTGATAAATGCACTTGAAACAAATGAAAAAACTTAGTTGATGACTTTAGAATTTATGATAAATGTATTTTCAAATTGAAATACAAACTCCTCATTCATTCTTTACCAAATATATAGCTTTTCAAACTTGTAACAAAAACGCTTCTCAAAATGTCATATTGTATTCTTCAAATTACGTTTTTCCTTGATTTAAAAATAAAAATTAAAAGATAATTCTGTATTTTTTTGAAGTCAAAGATTGATATTGCGGAGTTTAAGTGCAGTCTGTGTAAAATAGAGACGAGTACATTTGAGGACGTTATCTTCCACGCAATAAATACACTTGCGAACAGAGAAATATGCATCTTGAAACGCAATGGTGACAGAAAAGCTTATAAAAGATTAACTTTCCCCAGTTGTACCCTCAACTGCTTCAATTTCCATATTCTGAAAAAGACAGTTTTGGTAGAACAAATGTTCTTGACTCGATTGTTGCTTGCATGATTTTAACTGTATAAGGTGAAACGGTATGTGACATAAATTATCCACAGTCATTAAAACATGAAATGTAAGGTGTGGGCGAACTTTTTTGTTTGCATTGGTACGTGAAGTAGAGCACCCTTGATACAAAAAAAATTATCCGCAATGAACAGCCCGATACCAGAGGAGGATTTAGGGGGACAGGGGGTTGCCCCCTTTTTGGGAAAACATTTGATTACTTTTATATGGAATCACTGGAGCGGGCCCCCTCTTAGGTAGCCATTGGACCCCTACTTATAAAAATTTCTAGATCCGCGAGTGGATACTACCACAGAGGTCAAACAATGCACATTTGGGTAATTATACACAACATGCATGCTACAATTCATATTTGATGATCTTAGACCCTTTGGACCTCTATGTGGGCTATTTCGGTAACTTGGTAAAAATCCCCAAACTGGATACAAGGTTAGATTCAGCATGTCAAAGAACCCCAAATATCCATAAGGTCTTTTGTCTATAAAAATGCATGCATGGGATACATTTGTTATTGAAGGCATGACTGTAACAATAGGATGAATATCTTATTCTGAGGTCTCATTGCGGGGGGGGGGGGGGGTGTCTGATCCCTGATCCCGCTTACTGCTTTATCAGATTCCCGTATCCCGCTTATACTATGCAGTTCTCATTTTTTAAAATTTTCCGTGTCCCGCTATACTTTATTTCTCGTTTTCACGACACAATCATTTGACTATCACGTGTCACGCTTATAAAACAATCGGCAATTCCGCGTCACGCTTATACCCCAACGCGACCCACTATTCTACTCTTTTCTGACTCATATTAAGCCCATTATAAATATATTGAAAAAGTTGTTTTTTTATCCCTTTTTATCCCGTCTCGTTTCGGGTTGAGCCACAGATAGATAAGATGTCATATGTGACAATGAGACAATTCTCAAAACGAGTCACAATTTATAAAAGTATACCTTTATACGTCAAAAGACGGTCTTCAACATGGAGTCTTGGCTCACACCGAACAGCAAGTTATAAAGGGCCCCAGTGTAAAACCTTTTAAACGGGAAAACCAACGATTCAATCTTTATCAAGATGTACGTAATTAGTGGTGAAGTGTCATGGAAATGGATAAAAAAAAATAAGGATATGGAAATGGATAAAAAAAAAAACAAGGATAAAGATCCCTATACGATTCATAAGAAATTTTAAAAAAGGAATACATTTGAAATAAATGTTATTTCTATTGAATTTATTTAGAGTGTTTTAAAACCAAACTTTCCTCCGCAAGTTAAATTTTATCAAATCCGTCTCTTACTTTATCTATTGTTTGAGCAAGTCGGCCAAAATAAGGCTTTACAGCTAATTTCCTAATGCATGTAAAGCAAAACTTTGGTTGACTTGATTGCTTAGTTTGTATAATTGTTTATACAAACTTTGTAAATAAGATTGACATCTTTAAACAATATGTATCGGCATAGTTTGACCTGTATTTATATAATTATTATATTTGAATTAAATTGGGTGTTATCATAATGATTGTACAAAAAAAAAACAAAGCAAGCAAGCTAACTAAAGTCTTGCTTTACATGCTTAAAAAATACGCTGTAATAGATAACAAAAATAAATATATCATACAGTGAAAATGCGCCGCATATACAATACTAATGAATCGCTCTACAGTGAAAATGAAAGAATAGTATATTATTCGACAGTAAACATGACTCGCATAAAGAAAGCATCATAGTGGAATTCAGTTCAATATGAAGAAACTGAATGACAAAACCTATTCTACGTTATACAACTTTAATAATTGTGTTGAAATGAATATTTTTTCTGCAACAACATCTTACCTGTTAGTTATAAAACACCTGCACGATCTGTTCGTGAAATGTCCTAAATATTCACCTATTTTGGTATATATTTCACAGCTATTTGGATTTAGGCGCGAAAAAACCCCGTTCGCATCTCTTACTTTGTTTTATTAGTATAATGTGTTTCTTAACATATACTTTTTAACTCATTTTCTTCATTTTCTTCAAAAAAGTCGTCTGTTTATTTACCATTCTACATCAAAAATTTCTGGCATATACAGTGAAAATGATATTTTAGGATCCGCACTTTACATACACTGATCTATACTAAATTATACAATTTTCCTATCTTTCTTAGGCCAAAGCAAAAAGTATGTGTGTTTCCTATTACCATACCTTCCGTATTTTTTAAGCTCAATAAGAGTCAACCTTTAAAGTGGTTTGGTAATTTTTCAATAAGCACTGTAAAAATCAAAATCAAAATTCAAATTGTAAAAGTCAAATGTCCCTCTTAAAGACTCAATGTAAATAAAAATGGTATATGTCTTATAGTCCTTGATATGTGAATTATTTTTCTGTTTATTTCTGACACTTTTACTTATTTTGCTGGTTATTTTTCTTATTAGATCACCTTGCTCGAAGGGCCAAGTGAGCTTTTCTATTCACTTTGCGTCCGTCGTCGTCCTTCGTCGTTAACTTTTACAAAAATCTTCTCATCTAAAACTCCTGGAAAAAAGGAGTTGGTCCAGTAAGATCCCTTTTTGGTCCGAAAATAAAGGAGTTTTACACAATTGTTTAAATGTAAACTTTATGCTATCTATTGGAAAGTAGAATACTTCTGTCACATAGATATGGACTGTTTTTTTACAAAACAATTCAAATATCGGGTACTAGCATCATTAAGTCATGCTTAGTCATGAACTATTCACAATTTTAACCTAATTTAATCAACCAAAGAAGACAATTAAGTGTTTAAAAAGTGTCCAAAATCGTTCATCAGATGAAACTGAAATGTGAGACCAAAATTGGCACATACCAGACCTACCCAACTTGGCCACAATCGCCATTAAGGTTTCTATTTAAAAAAAGGTGTCTCTGACATGATCCGCTTTCCAACCAAGATGGTCGACATGGCTAACAATAGAACATAGGGGTAAATGCAGTTTTTTTGTTTTATATCTCTGTAACCAAAGCATTTAGAGAAAATCTGATTACTAGGTACAATGTTACTTTGTATACCCTCATTTTCCAGTGCCATATAACTATGCCGATCATCATCTTGAACGGATTCTTATGTGACCTACCTGTTGTATATGATTGTTAATTATTTATCGTCTTGAGCATGCATGAAATATTTGCCCACTAGCAACCAACAATCTATGATAAAATATGTCGTTTTACAGAGAAACTTAGGTTACAACTCCCTCGGAAAAGTAACCCTGTTCGGTGAGAGCCAAGGCTCCGCGTTGAAGACCGTACTTTGACCTACAATGGTTTACTCTTACACATTGTGACTTAGATGGAGAGTTGTCTCATTGGAACTCATACCAAAGAAAGACTCTTATTTCTACTTAGATGGAATTTGATGTTTTACCTTTCCTTTTGGCCAAAACACCTCTTCAATTGTTTCGGTTCTTGACTTTCAAATATTAGAAAATGTTCAGCGTTCCGTAGGTAAATGCTTTTAATTTACTTAAAATTTACAGCGTTTTACATTGTCCTAGTTTTTCGAGAGCACCATTGGTGTATGTCCAAAATGGCAAAATCCATCATGCAGAGATTGTAGCACTGTCTCTCTTTACACGCCCCATTCTGATTGGACGTAGCTGCATACTTGTACTAAAGTTTGCTCAAAGTTAATTGTGGAACGATTACTTAAAATGCGCAAATAACAAATACGGAACTATCTCTTGATACAAAAATATCCCGTTTCCTTTAAGTCGCTATTTAAACATAGAGGCAGATTTAGTGGACCGCCCACCCCTAACAGAGCTATATGTATGATAAATGCATTATCCATTTTACCAGCATCGGTCCAAACGTTTAGGCCCCTGCATTTTCAAATTCATGGATCCGCACCTGAAAAATATACCATTATTGAAGCCACTTGTGGAGGTATTCAAGTAAAAAAATAGTGACAATATTTATATTTCCATTCCAAATTACAGTATATATTTATTTTGTTTCGTTCCGTTCAGCTTTTATTCCGTTTCGCAGTTTACATGAACCCCTCTTTTTGCCCCTTTTTCTAATTAAAGCTATCTTCATAAGAAATTTAAAAAAATCAAACTTCCAAAAGGCGAAATAATCAAAACTGTACGTTAAGTTTAGTATTTTCTAAGGTTGGTCAAATATCTGAGCTATCAAATTTAAAAATGACATTTAGAATTTTAATTATTTGGTGAAAATTTCTAAATTTGAAAACTTTTTAAAAGTTTAGAATTTAAAAATTTTTAAACTTTGATCAAAATTCAAAAATCTAAAATTTGAAAACTTTTTAAAATTTTGAAATGATAGATGTTACAGCCGTCGTATTTCCTTCTATACAGAGTTACTCATAGCAAGGTATGTTGATATTCTTCGACATTGGTTTAACATACATGTAAACAATAAATATAAAATGGCGATATGTTTTATTGTAAACTATTTAATTACATTAGATGTATGTTTCATTATAATACGTTATTCTGATTGGCTAACTGCACATCACGTGTTATTCCTTAAGCAGTTGTATCACACAATAAAACTTATCATTCATGATGACACGAGGTCCCATTACAAGTGCACAGGTAAATTAAATAAAAACTTGATGTAAATCGTGTTTTCATGATCCTAGCTAAAAAATGTAATTATAAGTATTGAATGCTTCTTTTTGTAACTTCATAGGGTTGTAAAGCGTTGACCGTGCGCACATTTTCAGAATGAAGCGCTTCCGCGCTTCATACAAAATGCACTTCGGTCAACGCTTTTACACCCCAATAAAGTTACAAAAAGAAGCATTCAATTCTTAAATAATAACTGTGTTAAGACAATAAGAGAGATAAATATTCACTACCTATAGGTAGGTACAAAATAATTTAAAATTTAATTATTGAGTCACATACTGATCAAGCTGATTGTACATTATAGTAAAATGACATGATAAAAATAGACATACAACAATCAATACCTAGCCATTGAGTTGGCTTATGAGACACGTATTAACAAAACATATCACATTTATTTTCAAAAATTCCTAAATTTCATATGAATTCATCATTTTAACTTATTTCTGATCATCATCTAGAATAGCAAAATTAAAAGAGAGTGTTTTTCAGTTTCAACACAATTGTTTGTACAATAGTTATCAAAGGTACCAGGATTATAATTTAGTATGCCAGACGCGCGTTTTGTCTACATAAGACTCATCAGTGACGCTCATATCAAAATATGTATAAAGCCAAAACAAGTACGCAGTTGAAGTGCATTAAGGACCCAGAATTTTAAAAAGTTGTGCCAAATTTACAAATCACATAAAGGCTGTTATTAACTGGAACTGCTGAGACAAATTAAACCAAACTTTTAAAATCACTATCATCATAGGGTTATCTAGTATAAAAAATGTGTCTGATGTCCCACCTAACAACTAATATAGCCAACATGACTAAAAAAAGAACATAGGGGTAAAATGCATTTTTTTTTGCTTGTATCTCTGAAACTGAATAATTGAGAGCAAATTTGAGAGGGGCAAAAATGTTCATCAGTTTAAAATCTTTCTGTCCTAGGTGTTCTGATGATTCAGACAATCTTTTGTTGGGTTGCTGCCCCTGAATTGACAATTGTAAGGACATTTTGCAGTTTTCGGTTATCATCTTGAATATTATAGACTGAGATAAACTGTTAATAGCAATTATGTACAGCAAATCAAAATCTACAATTAAAGTCAACATGACCAAAAAGGTCAATTGACCCGTAAGGAGTTATTGCCCTTTATAGTATTTGTAATCTTTTACAGAAATCTTCTACTCTGAAACTTAACCTGACAAATTTAACCAAACTTGACCACAATCATTATAAGGGTATCAAGTTTTAAAAAAGTATCCAATGACCGAGCTTACCACAAACATGGCACACATGGCTAAACATAAATCATTAAAGTTTTTTGTATCAATTTTTAGTTTTCAGGTCTGTGTGTCTAACAGTCCTTCTGTTCGTCCATTTGTCCTGCTTCATGAAAAATTTTGATCAAGGTAGTTTTTGATGAAGTTGAAGTCCAATCAAATTAAAAATTAGCGCATATGTTCCCTATGATATGCTCTTTCTAATTGTAATGCCAAATAAGAGTACATAATTTCACAGTCCACTGAACATAGAAAATGAAAGTACGAGTGGGGCATCCGTGTACTATGGACACATTCTTGTTAGACCTCTAATCTTATGGGTGTTCAAAAATTATTCAAGATATAATGATTGCCTTGATAGAGGGTCGCTGCTCACAAGAAAGCTATTAAACCAAGAGTTTCAAATGGTGAAGTTAAAATCATTCTTTTGTAAATTTTAGAGACGCCATCATGAGTAGGTTGACCGTTATGGAATATCACTTTCACATATGATATGTTCATCATGTAATAACTATAATCATGTCCCCTTTTCACACATATGACCTAACACATTAGACTTGTGACTAGGTTTGTACTAACATGAGGGACACTATAGGTGATATGTGTGGAGCAGAATCTACTTACCATTACGGAGTTCCTCATGTGTTACGATCCACTACCGTTCTCTTCACCCTTGGCAGATTGAACCAACATTTGTGAAAACAATGTTGCGCCATCTATCGGAAGATTAAAGTCACGACAATTCCGAATACATTATTCTTGACCAATGGTAGCACTTGAACTCTTCAATTTGGAGGTAAAAACACGGTAGCGTCTAGAACCTACACACTTGATAAAGCCGGAAACGAAAATATACGTCGACATTCATGCATCTGTGCATGAAACATACACAGGAACTTCTTATTGATTAAAAACATTCAAGTTGTCACTAAATATAGTCGTATGTTTATAGAATGTAAAGACTTGTTGCACAATAAACACGTGACAATTGTTTACAAACACTTTCTACATTTACACGTGATCATGTAATAGGCGCTTTTTGATTGGATGCAGCGAGTTTCGACTGCAACCAATAAAAATCCTTACCTTGTGTCTCCGAAATTTTATCTCAATCCGACAAGGGTGAAGAGAACGGGAGTGGATCGTAACCATTGGCTAGCGAAGATGGGAGTTCCTTAGTTCACCCCAAGTTTTTGGTGGGTTTGTGTTATTTTGCGTACTATTGTTTGTCTGTCTTTTTCTTTTTAAGCCACGGAGTTGTCAGTTTGTTTTCGATTTATGAGTTTGAATGTCACTCTGGTATCTTTTCTCCCTCCTTTTTTAATGAAGTTAAAAATTCGGTAACAAATATTAAGAACAGAAAACTGGCATCCATTCCTAATGTATTTAAGTTACAAATACACACTGTAACTGTAGAGCTTACATAACAAAGATCAATTGTAAATGTCCCTATTATTGTGTTTCACACGAATGCAGCAAGTCCTCAATAACATAACATTAAAACAATCAATAAAACGGGAAAAAATAAAATTATGTATACTATATAGCATATAAACATATCAAACTCAAAATTGTTAACTTTTTTCCTAACAGTTGCACTTGGGTATTACCCTGTTTCTGTCCTGTTGACGGACGTCACCATGTTGTAAGGCATATGATTCCCGCAAATGTTTATCATCATAAAATTTTAATAATGTTTATATCATTACCAAAAATAGAAACGACAAAAACACTCATCTCTTTCATAGATTACACCTGTAGCATTATTATGGTCCCAATACAAGTTATCATTTCATCCTGAATTAGAGTAATTTCTGCCAATTTGATTGGGATATTGTCTTAATAAATTTCATTATAATTTTTGTTTACGTCAATTTGAATCATCTCCCTTATACCATTGACCTAATAATTTTAATATTTGTTGGTTGCTTTATCGTCCCAATATTTTTCATTTATCACAGTTTTAGATTAAATATTTAAGTGTACTTGGTTGGTTTTATCCTAATAATTGAATTTGAATATAATAATATTTGAATAACAAATTCAGGATAAATTCGTAACACCGTGTGCAATTCTCCTAATACGGAATTATTTTGGGTCAATAAAACTCATTTCGGCTCTTTCTTCGCCTCGCCCGACTAAAATGTAATCGTTCTAAACATGCATGAAATATTTGCCACTGGACGTTAAGCAACCAACAATCAATCAAATTATCGTATTAAAACTATTTCACACTGTGTAACTAATACCAATTTCTTTTTTGCAGCAGTATCAGCTTTCAGAATGTTTTCAAATCAGCTTTGACATGGATATTTACATTTTTTTCTTGGTAAGAAGACTTTTGTTAGGGATAATTGTATAAATACAGTAGAATTTGAATAAAAAAGTAACCTGCGAGAATGCGACCCTGCGAAAAAGGCAATAGAAAAAAATGGACACATGGGTAAATAATTAGGTAATGCATGCAAAAGACAAATTGATAGATCAAAATTTTTGCAAACAGAAGTGATTTATAATCTTGTTTATTATTCATTGGATGAGTGGTTAAATGAAAGCTAGTTTATCAAATCCGACATAATATTCATTAAAGTAAGACTTGAAAAGTTAAAATTGAGAATGGAAATTTGGGAATAATGTCAAATAGACAACTATCCGACCAAAGGGTAAACAACAGTAGAAGGCACACAATGGGTCTTCAACTCAGCCAAAACATCCGGCACCCGGAGGTGTTATTCAGCTGTCCCCTAAATATATTGTGTACAGTAAACTTAAACGCCACACTAAACTCCAAAACATATAAATGAGCTAAGAATTAAAAAAAATACTATAGACTAACAAATGCCAGAGACTTGGGACAGGCGCGAAAATGCAGCGGGGTTAAACATTGTTTTGTGATATTTCAACCCTCCCATATAATCTCTAGCCAATTTAGAATTAAAAAAAACCACATAGCATCAGCACATTAAAATTCAGTTAAAAATAAGTCTGAGTCCTATGTTAATACATGTTTAGAACACAATGCATTATGCTTATTTTATCTGGGTATATATGTATGTTAACTAACACTCTCTTTTTACTTCATTAAATTTCAGGCTATGTCCATATTGAAGGTTTCCGGTGCTGTGTTTAGATTTCAGTGTCCTGTTCAGTCACACTGGACACATAGAGCTGGAACTATTTGTGGCTCTAAAAGCAGTTACTTTTGCTTGTATGATATCAATGAAAACAATTTTACTGAATTTTGTAGAAAAAATCCAGATTTTGAAAAACCAGGTAATACTAATTATTTTCTAAATACATACCAACTTAACTGTCTATGTCTTTAAAATAGCTAAGAGGGTCGTAATGGGTGTACCTTCATGACGAAAAAAGGTAAAAATTCTTGCTTAATGACGTTAGCGGTAGTTTTTGGTGTATGACGATAAAATGTACACTTTCTTTCAGACGATAAAAACATCGACTGATTTTGACGAATCACGTTAATTTTTTTTTCAAAAAAACAAACAGTAATTATTTGAAACCTTTGACGAATCACGATTAGGACAATTATTTTGACGAATCACGGTAAAATATTTACCAATTTGACGTTAATAGCCGAAAATGACCATTTGACGCCTGACGTGAAAGGGCATTACTACCTCCAGCTAACTGTACATCCACTGACATACTCTAAAAAATGTTCTAACATCTAAAATAAAAAGTCACCCGCAAATGGGTCAGAAATTAAAGGGTGTTGATATTTTGTTAGGGTCATAAAGGTTGGGCTAAATGGTCAATCTAATTAGTACATATAGTGAGATGCAATAATAGTAGTAATTCAGTTGTAAGAAAATTGTTCATAAAGGGGTAGCCCCTATAAGGCCCTTATTTGGCCCAAAAATTACTGCAAATTTAAAAGTTATCATATGTATTCTTAAATAACTGAAAACCGTACTACAGTACAAGGTACTCAGAGAAACAAAACAAGTTCGACATTGAACAAGTTTCCATGGCAACAATTCATGATTTATTTTGCATATTTTGTAAAATTTCGTGATTTTCCTTGTTATTCATCAAATGTTATGCATATTTTAGATTGAAAAAGTATGTGCGCACCCAAGAAACAACTTTATATTTGGTGGGATCATGTCAATAGTAATAATAAAGCTTCTGTTAAATTATTTTGTTGTTTCTTGCCTGCGCACGATGTTTCCATAACAGAAATATAGATGGAAAACTGCATAAAATCTGTATTTTTCATCGTTTTCTTTTAATTAGTACATATTATGACGTAATGGTGACGTCATCAGGTAAAAATCTTGATGTTTTTCTTTAATATTTCTTGAACCTATGCATTTCTAAACATAATGTGCCAATTTGAAATAGATATCAAACATTTAATTTTTGTGGGCTAAATCCAGGCCTTAATGCCCCTACTCCTTTCCAAATAATTCTAATATTTCTATATAAGAACATTTATACAATTGAAAGACAAAATTAAATTAAAAACTGAAATTGCATGTATTTGCTTTAACATCCTCTTTTCTCTTAATAGTGATTAAAGTACCAGGCTTATGATTTAATACGCTAGACGCGCGTTTCGTCTACATAAGACTCATCCGTGACGCTCAGATCAAAATAGTTAGAAAGCCAAAAAAGTACAAAGTTGAAGAGCATTGATAACCCAAATTAAAATAAAAGTTGTTCCAAATAAGAAAGGATAAGAAAATACTTAGTATCTAAATCATTCATACGTTTGCAAACGTTCGTTTGTTTGTTCGTCCGTGTGTATCGCTTCAGGTTAAAGTTTTTGGTCAAGGTAGTTTTTGATGAAGTTGAAGTCCTACATTATCAACTTGAAACTTAGTACAGATGTTCCCTCTGATATGATCCTTCTTATTTTAATGCCAAATTAGAGTTTTTACTCCAATTACAACATGGTATTCATAAAACAACGGTATGGCTAATCCTGATTGGTCGATATGTGTACCCTTTATAATTTATTATTAGATACTTCTTGCACTCTGCATAAACTCAAAGGCAAAATGATATATCTTTCCTTAGTCCCAACGGAACACAGATGTGTCTTTTCAAAACAAGGATGAGACGCATATTTTTTTTAAATGTTAATTTGACAGGCAAAGGAGATAAGTACAAATTACGTTAAGAAAAGACATTGGAACCTATATTTTTTGGACCAAAAAGTACTTTCCAAATAAACTATCATTAAATAATACCGTTTTTTGTCGAGCCTGCGACTTTTCGGAAAGCTCGACATAGAGATAGTTATCCGGTTGCGGCGGAGGCAGAGTAAGCTAACTTCGTTTTTAAGAAGGTGCAATACCTGGATGCTTCATACTTTGTATATACATGTACATGTCTCATGTTACAAAGTTTCCATTTCTGTCACATTTTCATGGTTCAGTATCTACTTGAAAAAAAAAGTTAAGATTATTTGTAATGTTAATTTCTCTCTTATAATGAGTAATCGGATAAACATATTTAGTATGTGCGAACCTTGAAATACCTCACTTGACTTCGACCTCATTTCATGGATCAGTGAACAAGGTTAAGTTTTGGTTGTCAAGTCCATATCTCGGATACTATAAGCAATAGGTCTAGTATATTGAGGTTATGGAAGGACTGTAATATGTATATGTCTAACTGGCAGGTGTCATCTGACCTCATTTTCTTGGTTCAGTGATTATAGTAAAGTTTTAGTGTTTTGGTCTGTTATTATTAAACTATAAGCAATAAGTCAACTATATTTGTTGTATGGAAGACTTGTAGACTGAACATGTCTTTCTGTCATTGTTATCTGACATTGCCCTCATTTTAATTGATAAAGTATTACCTGCCCGGGAAACCCATAACACACGTGGTTAAATATATCATTTTGGTTTCTCAAATATCATGAATATGGTATTTGAACAATTGTTTTCCAGTAAATTTGTGTTTGATATAATTTGTATTTGCATTTAGGAAAAAAGCTAATTGTTGCTGGGTCAACTCAAGGCACACTGCAAGGGTCTAATTGTAGTAATGATTTCTACCAACCTTTAAAATTCTGGACCAATGAAAGCCATAGCTGTGTTTTAGCAAAATCGTACTGCAACGAAGAAGGACAAGTTGTTTATAGAAATGAGACAAATAAAGTAGATAGATCATGCCGATGTGATTATACGAGAGGATATGATTTTATTATCAGACCAAAACATCGATGTTATTGTGTACCTTCCGAGGAAGATTGTTCCTGTCATCTGAAGATATGTCCATCTAACTATAATTTCTCACAAGGTAAGTAGGTAAATAAATTCTTAAGTTTTAAAGAGCATTTTTGCCTAATATTTCGACATAATTCACAGAGGATGACTAATTGAACATAATCGCATGCTTTTGAGGCAGGTTACTCAATCTCATTTGTTAAATCTGATTGAGAAAACAGGGTAATTTTCCTTTAGAAAAAACTACCTAAAACAAATTAACAAAGATGGTATGTATATTTAAAACTAGTAAATTTTCATGTTTATTGATGTACATGTATGCCAAGATCACTACTCGGTCAGCATATTAAATTATGTGTACGTTGCATGGTCCTCATGTCTGTCAGACAGTTTTCGATTGACTTTCGTCTCATTTCATTGATCAGTGAACACGGTTAAATTTCCGAGGTCAAGTCCATATATCAGATATTATAAGCATAGGTCTACTATATGTAGTATATGGAATAATAGTAATATGAACATGTCCAACTGTCAGGTGTCATCTGACCTTCGCTGCATTGTCATTATTCTGTAGTAAAGGTTAAGTTTTTAGGTTCTGGTCTGTTTGCACTAAAAGATTGGCCTTTTAAAGCATGCATGAACTTATTAGTTGTTGTCTTGCATCCAGGACGTAGGTCTACAAAGATATGTTGTTTCCGTTGTTGGCGGTGGCTGCAGCGACAGCGGTGGTGGAATCAACAATATAGCAGTTTGTGATTAGGTCTAGTTTATTGTGAACCACTAGTGGTAGGTCAATGATATTTGGTATGAAGTTGTACTAGCATTGGCACATTTCATTACCATAAAGCTTTTTTGGACATGCCCCCTATTCATTGTCTATTGCCGTTGAAACTTCTGTTAGTTTACATGTTCTAGTTTGTGGCTGTGTCCACATTGACCTTAACTCGGTGTTGTGTAAGTGTAACTCACACGTAAACCTAACAAAATTACGTTCCCATTGATAAAATTCAATGTTTACATGTAGTGTAAAACATGTTTTGTCTACATGCAGTCGATACTCGATGTAGGCCTTGTGTAGCTTAAGTGTACACAAAACTAGGCATTTAAAACATTAGTTTCATCGTGTATATTTAAGGAAAAAACAATTTTTGAATAAAATTGTTATTAAAAGAGCATTTGCATTAATCAATAACACGTATATGAGGAAAGGATAAATTAAGTCAAGTTGGTCCCGATGAAAATATTATATAATGCATTTTATTTTAATTGAGATCGGGGTAAAATCATTATGGTAAACAAATCTGTTCGATACGTATACGTCGATCCGTGCACGTATCCTGATACGTGAATAATGCAAATGCTCTATTGGTCGGTCAGTCATTGTTCGTTGACTATTGGTCGGTCATTTAAAAACGTATCTACCGCATCGTATACGTTGACGTATCCGCATCTGCAGATTTATCAAAAATCATTATGTGATCCCGAGCTTAAGAGTACTTCACATTCGAAACAATCAAATCATATTCACTTTCAAAATTTGCCATATTGGTGTTTTGTAAAAATAATAACAAGGGGGCTATCAACTACTTTTGCATGCCCTTTAAAAGGAGCCAATGTAGGGCAGGTACACGAATATCGTACACAATCCTTTAATAATCTAGTTTAAGAATATATAAGATCTTACATGAATACACACACAAAAAATCAAATGCACTACTTATATACATATAAGGAACTTTGAATAGTGTTAATTTGTGACGTTATCATAAGAGGTAATAGAAACACGAGTTGTCTTCAGATAAATAACAATTTGGTTCTGCGTGAGCACAAGTTAGCACACAAATAAACAATTTTACCGTATTTACTCCTATCATGCCTGTAAACTTTTCCAACTATCCGAAAAATCGTTAAAATTCGGATTATATGTTCCACAAAAACTCGATATTTTCTATTTTTTTGTTAATTTTTGCATTAGAAATTAATTAGATGATCATTTGCATTATTGAAAGTACATAAAATTAAAGCTCGGGATCACATAATGTGTTTTTGGTATATCTGCAGATGCGGATACGTCAACGTATATGATACGGTTGATACGTCTCTAAATGACCGACCTCTATTTATAACAATTATTAATAAAGTTCTTTACAGAAATATTTGTCTAAGCTTGATATATATATTTTTTAAACTTAACGTAGCTTTATGAAGCCCTTATCAAGACTCAAAGCAGCATCATTGCCGAACACATAATTCATTTGAAAATTTAAGGTCTTTCCGAATCGACTTGACTTGCACAGAAATGTTTGCCACTGGTCTTTACTGAAACAACGATTCACTCATAAATGCGTTACTTAAAAGTGAGGTAAATGTATTGTTTGTCTAGTACATGTATCTCGGATCCGTTAAATTACCCTTAAAACTAAAAAAAAACCGAAACATTACCCCCTCCCTTTGCCAAATACTCCTTGGAGAAGAAATACCATTTGAAACAAACAGAAAAGATAGGAATATAGTGATCCCTTATATATCATTCCTTCTTCTCCTTCAATCTCTGTACCGATGTAATGCATTGGCTTTATGAGAATAATAATATATATTCTTCGCCTGTAAGCACGCTGCTGCAGCCTTTGTTTTCTAATGCTTACTCGAGACAGTTTTATTATTTTTAAACTACTGCAAATCATCAAAATGGCTTGCATAAAGAAGCAACCACTTAACCTTAAAAAAAAGGGGGAGGGGTGTTTTGTTAATTTATCTGAGCCAGAAATTTTTCCTCGCAAACGTTTTATTCCGTTTTTTTTTCGATGCTATTTATCAATTTTTTTTTCAACATGTACATGTACATTTTTTTACTGTACATGGCGTTTGGTGTGAACGCGGCCTGTGAATCGGTCAGTTTATGGGGAACCACTAGCATGACTAGTGGTGAGTTAGCATGGTTAGTGATAATTAGTATGCATTTGTATAAGCATTTGCATATCTCATTTCCATGGAGATTATTTGGCCCCGCCCCCTCATACATGGTTTATTGACTTTGAAACCTTTGCTTAGTTTTCATGTATTTGATTGTGATTAGTTCAGTTTACATGAAACTATTAGTTGGTGGTCAACGATATTTGGTATACAGTTGTATTAGCATTGACACATCGCATTTCAATAAAGATTATTTGGCCCCGCTCCCTCATTTATGGTCTATTGACTTTGAAATTTTGATTAGTTTTAATGTATTAGTTTGTGTTTAGATTTGTTTAAAGGAAACTTATTATTATAAGTCTTTTTATGCAGTCGTATTACATTGGTACAAATCATTTCCATGAAGATTGTTTAGCCATGTACCTTCAGTCATTGTTCGTCGACTTTGAATATTTGCCAAACGTACATGTTAAAGTGTTGACATTTTAATTTCAACCTTTGCATTATCGCAAATTAGAAAGGCGAGACATATATCTGTGTTAACAGTTTGTTTGTGTAATATTTTCAGATTATGAGTGTCTAAAAGTGACAGAAAGGAATACAAGGTTTAATTGCGAATCAATACATTCTGTCGTGTAAGTATTTATTGTTTCTAACTAGTACTGTAGAAGCTATGGACACATAAGGATTACTTTTCTTGGCCATATTAGTCTTTCGCAGTAGTCATCAACTGCATTTACTCTTTGGTCTATCTAGACCATTTAAAAGAAAATAACTTTTCTCTTCCTAACTCTTCTGAAACAACTAAGATCATCCCAGGTTTAGATTGGGTTGGTGTTGCTCAGAACTGAAAATAATTTTACAAGTTAGAAGCAACAATTTTTTTTTTTAATTCGGACAGTTATTATTTTATCAATTAATAAAATACTACTAGTGCCTATAATTGTATATAATTTCCTTTTACATTACTATTACAGTGACCATATACTTTTAGAAATTCTTTAAGAGATTTTCTTAATTACAATGTTCATAGTAGATATATATATATATGTTTAAATATACTTTTTCACTTTTTTGGTCTTTTGGAAAATGTTGTTTGTGCTGTTTTTAGACCCTTCTACAACGAAATTTGTTTGACATGCACACGTATAAAAATTGCGGTTTTTATCCAACGCAATCATAGGTTTGAACGTAGTTTTCAATTTAGACTCGTATATATATATATATATATATATATATATATATATATATATATATATATATATATATATATATATATAAAGTGCCTAGAAAATCAACCTAACGATGTTAGAGTAGATTTGATTCGTAACTTCCTCCCCGGCGCCGGGGCTGGAACCTGTACTTTTTATTTCTAACTTCTACGACAACACCGCCTAGCATTGCGTATAGTTCGCTTTTGTGTGCGTTACATTTAAATGTTGTGTTTCTGCTGTGTCGTTCTTCTCTTATATTTGATGCGTTTCCCTCAGTTTTAGTTTGTAACCCGGACTTGTTTTTTTCTTAATCGATTTATGAGTTTTGAGCAGCGGTATACTACTGTTGCCTTTATTGAACAAGTTCGAAAAATAGTGTGAATCTAATATTGTTATAAAGAGTTCTGCTCTTGGGAAACATTAACTGTATGCAACAGTGTATCGTTAACATTCTCATGTGTTCAATTTTGACGAGTTCGAAAATCAATGCCGATCAATAACTTTTAATGAGTTATACCCTTGGAAACATTAATTTTATGGAAAATTTCATCGTCAGCGCTTGTCAGATTTTTTATGAAACTTGTACAGTGTTATATCATAGGTTTGTATCAGTTATATCTTGGAGAAGTTTGAAAATCCGAAATGCTATTTTTTTAAAGGAGTTACTACAATGTACTAGTATCCCCCTTAGAAATATTGATTATATTAAAAATATCAGTATTTTATGCGCTTTTATGTTTATAATTATCGCCAGAATTCTTACAGAATTCATTATCACTGGACTAGTATATATTTGTTTAGGGGCCAGCTGAAGGACGCCTCCGGGTGCGGGAATTTCTCGCTACATTGAAGACCTGTTGGTGACCCTCTGCTGTTGTTTTTTATTTGGGCGGGTTGTTGTCTCTTTGACACATTCCCCATTTCCATTCTCAATTTTATTAGAAACTTAAAACAGTTTTATATCAGTAATGTCTTTTTTGAGATTCAAAATTAGTACATTAATTATATTGAAAATTGCCCTACGAGCGCTCCAATGTGTACAATTCTTGCCAGATTTTTATGAAATTGATATTATATGTTTATACCATCACTGTTTTGAAGAGTTAGAAGATCAGTGCTGTCAGATCTGTTCTTTTATTCACAATTTGTTTTACTCTCTAGACATAACTTGATTATGAGCTTGGCAATTTGTATAGTCACAACTTCTTGTTGTTCAAAACGTCTAGATTTGTGTTGGTTTAATTGTTGTCATTAGGATTCTCTCTTAATCAATTTATTTAATTTAATTTCATAACATGTTATTCGATGTAATTGATTTTTATTTGTATTTTCTTGTCAGGTTACCCAAAAATCCTGAAATATCATTATCTACTACCAGCTCATTATTGGAGTCTTATGTACTAGGTAGGTTGATAGTATATACATTTTCTACATGTAATATTGATAATACAACTTAACTTGTTAAGGAAAATATCAGATATACACGAGATTAACAAATAACCTGTCTTTTTAAATAGTTAATATATTAAGTTTTTATTTAATTTACAATTATCCATTAACATTGATTCGATATTTCAGTTATCTTGATCTTTAATATACATTCGCATCTAATCAATAAACTTTACCTCTTATTCGAGTGTCACTGATGAGTAATTTGTAGACGAAACGCGTCTGGCGTTAATATAAAATTTAAATCCTGGTATCTATGATGAGTTAACTTAAAATAAGTCAGACCGTACGCACACGGTCCGACCATATGAGTATTATAAAAATATGACTTTCTTTTTTTTTTACTATGTACCAACAACTCAGGTACTATTTTAGAATATGAAAAAAATGAGCTAAATAACTCATCGATCAGTACAACAAAATGTATTTCAATTTTTGTAAAGATCTTCATCTTAATAATCTTATGTTTAAGTAAAAAACGGCTATTGATATGGGGATGTACGGCGGGTGTGCAGGCGGACGGCTGTCAAACAGTGTCGTCCATATACATGAAAACGCTCTAAAGAATTTTTTTTCAAATTAGATATGTTGATTCCTGTGACTTTATGAGAGTCAAGTTTAATTTTCACGATTTGAGCTTTTCTCGTTATTCAGTTAAAGCCCTTTCCCAAGAATTATATTTTTGATGAAGTAATCCGTTTGTGTACAAAGGGAAATAACTCATTTTATATTTATTTATTTTTTAAAGACATTGTATTAATGATAAATGATATTTTGGATTATTTTCTTTTGTTTGTAAAATTGTTTGAAGAATTTTGTGATAGGTTTGTTTGTTATTCTGTAAAAACTAGTTGTATCTGTATAAACTAATTTTCTTAGTTCTATATTATATTTATAACAAAAATATGAAGTGAACTCCTTTAATTAAATAATTATCCATTTTTATTATAGGACATATTTCATTACATATCAAGATGTTACATTGATAGATAAGTTGTAGACCTGTATTAGTTTGTGACAAATGAAAGAAAAGTTATTTGGAACTCTTAACTATATTTGACTATAATTTAAAAATAGATATACTGTACATTGTGTTACATCATGTTACAATTTTAGAAAACTATCTGTTCAAATGGAAATAATCCTTCAAATTTGCAAATATCGTGTTCGTTATAATTAGATCAAGGAAATAAAACATCATATGATTATAATTGGAGTGACAGATTTGTTTAAAAAATTTCTGTTTCCTGATCTATGGGACTGTATAAATAAAGTTTGAATTTAACTGGCCATTTTTGACATTTTTAAGATAATTACAGATAAGTTTTATAGATTTTTGAGAGAGTTATTATATTAATGATAAATAAAATTATATGTTTTTCAACTCTTCTTTTGTATATTCATGCCCGCCCCGTAATAGGTAACTGTCCAATTTGTATGTTTAAGTCATTTGACTGCAGTCATTTTGTGTCACAAACCTTTTCTGATCAAATATTCAATCACAATCCAAATACAAATAGTTTAAATTAAAAGTTGTGTCCATACTTGTTTAACTGTTCTAGATAAGACCTCTGCAGGACAATCACGTTTGCTGCCAATCGATTACAACTTGTTTATATGTTGTTCACACGCTTCAAAACTGAGCATGCATATATATATATATCCGATGGATACATCTGTTGTAGAGTTGTCACTGACTCAGACGTACTTATAAATATAATTATTTTCTGTGACTGTATATTACATTAATTTGTAGGATCCTTTACTATAGATAATTTAGCTGATCTGTAACAATTACATCTTCATGCCTTATATATCATGTACTGTAGTACGCCGCTAGATTAAAACTGACGAGGAAAGGTAACACACGGCCAGCGAAAGCTCTATTATTGTAGAGCCCAGGTGGTCGTGTGGTCTAGCGGGACGGCTGCAGTGCATGCGATTTGGTGTCACGATATCACACGAATCCCGGCGAGGGAAGAACCAAAAATTTGCGAAAGCAAATTTACAGATCTAACATTGTTGGGTTGATGTTTAGACGAGTTGTATATATGTATATATATATAAAAGTATGAAATTGCAACTAGACCATGCACATTTGATGAGACACTTGAACTGACCGACTTCTTCTACACAAGGGAAATTTCCCTAAAATATGTAAATTTTACATGAATTGATTTTTACATGAATTTCAAACAATCTTTGACATTCTTGTAAATATCACGTGCAAATATAAATTGAGGAAACAGGAAATTCAAATAAATTTTCAAAATAGAGTAATGCAAATAACATCTGAATCTTCAAATTTAATAAAAAAGAATTATTTTTCGTGCAATTCCCAAGTCGCGTGAAATTTATGTGATATGTCCGCATGATTTATACAAGCTTAACAGGAAGTTAATGTCAGACATACATATTCACCTTACCATGATTCCCTTTATCGAAAATAATTGACCTACACTGGGAAATGTCCCTCACGTAAATGTATGTGATGCAGTGTCCACTAAAAAAAGCAAAATTTGGGACTCACTGTAACTATTATTTTTTTTAGCATATAAAAATGCACGTGTTGCAGTTCAAGGAGTTGTAAAGTGGACGCTAGCAGCATCAATACGTAAGTCAAAGATTTAAACGAATTTGTTTTTCACCTTTTTATCTAAACCACTGTTTCACAATCAAACAATAACTATTAATATGACATTTTGAATTTCTTATAGTTCTTGTTTGAATATGTTATTTTTGTTGGTTAGTTGTTTTGTTTTACTTTGGTATTTATTTAACATTAGTTTTAACGGATTAGTTGCCGTTCTGGTGACGATTTTGTTATGTATTTTTTTTCTGAAATGCATTTTTTCTCTTGTCCTCTAACTGAGATAAAGCTGGCATTGTTGAGATCTTAGACAACTATTTTAATCTGGATATAGCTGTTTCCTTATCAAAAGTCAGTAAGTGCTTTAGTGCAATTTTATTTATGTACCTTTTGTGATTTAGCTACTTCTGTATAAAGTGGTAATTTTAGTCGATGTCTGTTAAACATGAATGATAAAGTGATCATTATTGGACTGGCTATCTAGTATGTAATATTTTATACACTTTTCAATGCATGATGTATCCGGTCGTTCCGGCCCCAAACCGATCCGGCCCCAAGTCGATCCGGCCCAAGTCGATCCGTCCCACGTCGATGCGGTCCCAAGTCGATCCGGCTCAATAATAAAATATGAATAAACTATATTGATTTTGGAGGAATTTGTGACACATCTTAACAGTATAAATGGAATTTTCAAAAAAGTGTCTGATGATGGATGACAAAAGGTAGGTGAAGATTGGAGTACCAGTTAAAGAACTATTTTAAATCGAATTACGCTGCTACATTAGTATATGTTTTTTGTCATATTGTCATATCATTGAACTTGATGCAGATGATCAACATATACCTCTTTTAGTTTCAGTATTGGCTGTTCTAGGCATATTCTGTTTCTTCAGAAAGAAATGTAAAGACACAGGTTTGTACTTTTATCTTTTTTTAACACAACATATTATCAAAATGATTATCACATTCATAGAAATAAAACACATTTTATGCAATAAAGATATGAATGTATGTGCTTTGCCTCCAATTTCACCCATTCAACAAAAATCGCTGTGAAAAGTTTTCTTTGAGACTCAACAATTTGAGATTATACATGAGGGGGAGGGTTGAGATCTCATAAACATGTTTAACCCCGCCGCATGTTTGCGCCTGTCCCAAGTCAGGAGCCTCTGGCCTTTGTTAGTCTTGTATTTTTTTAATTTTAGTTTCTTGTGTACAATTTGGAAATTAGTATGGCGTTCATTATCACTGAACAAGTATATATTTGTTTAGGGGCAAGCTGAAGGACGCCTCCGGGTGCGGGAATTTCTCGCTACATTGAGGACCTGTTGGTGACCTTCTGCTGTTGTTTTTTATATGGTAGGGTTGTTATCTCTCTGACACATTCCCTATTTCGATATTCAATTTTATAAACGTCTATTACAAAGTCCAGCACAAAATCTAATTCATAACAAAGTGAAGATGGGTTGATCAAGTTTTGTAAAGGATGTACGTCTGAATGTTGTCAAGAAAAGAATGGAAAGAACAAATTTGAGATGATGGGTTGATGTTAATGTTAGTTTGACACGTAATCTTGGAATACTGAGAAAAAGAACACTCAATCTTTAACTTCATGGAAACATTAAAACCACATTAAGGAAGACAATGCATATCATTGGTTCGTTGACATTGTGTATTCTGCAACTTGAAGCTGATATGTAACTCTATCTTTTGGGGTCTTCTATTAAAGAGTTCAATAAAGGGAGATAATTATATGCCACAATTTAATAGAAAAAATGAGAAATTGCATGCAGAGAATCCCTAAGTTACCTTGACCTTGGGTTCTCGATGTTACTCTAAATATATATTGATGAGGTGTTGTACTTTCTGGATATATTTTTTTTAATCAATTATGTAGTCGTAGATTTAAGAAGAATATCATTGAAATTATGGAGAATGGAGATATAAAATTCGTATTCGTTATAAAAGCCTTTGATCAATGATTATCAAAAAAAAAAATATTGGAAAAAAAGCAAAAAATAATTAAATTGAGGCAAACAGTTTCTGTTGAATTTTTGACACTTTTCTTAATGCAACATTTTAGAGATGATTTTTTTTTTAGATTTCATCAAATTGCAAACTCCCGTAGAAATTGGTCTGAATATTTTGCATTGTTTCATTTGACCCACAAAATGGGGTTTTATAAAATGTAGTTTCAATCAATTTTAGGGAGAAAGCAAGATGGTTTGTGATATTCCCTCATAAATATACACAAACTGTACGCTATATACTGTTATATCTCATCGAATGAAGCATGCACTGGAAAAAGTTAAATCCAAGGAGTTGCCGTCATGCAACGTTCACATGAAGCCATCCTTTTAAAATGATCAAGTGAAACAAATGTTTCAAACATTCACTTCTTTAAAATGGAATATTCAGCATGGACTCATTTCAAATTGTTCTAGATATAGGAAGAAATAATACAAAACATCTGTTATTCGATAATCAAAGATGTGTATTGAAGCATAGATGCAATTTAGGTACTCATCATTACAGATTCCTTGATCGTTTTGGAAGTTGGTTCATTTTTTTTTATTTCTGTCGCGACTGCGACTTTTAGTTCAAAAGCAGGACATAAGGATCATACATTTCATCGTCATCGTCGTTATCGCCGCTTACGTCCACACATGTCACTCTATGGCTAAAGCTTTTAAAATTTTAATAACTTTCTTAAAATATCAACGAGTTCTATCAAACTTGGACAGAAACTTGATTATGATCATAAAATAGTATCCAGAAGAAAATTTTGTGGCGTCAGATAGCTTTTAGTTTTACATAGACTTCTATTTTAAATTGTGCACAAAGTAACAAAGACAAGAGTAACAAGTTTGAGCTTTCTAAAAAGCTATGGACTGCTTTGCACTATTATCATTTATGGTAATATGTGTGCGTGTGGTTGTTGATTTAGTATTGTAATGTGGTATTTTAAGATATTGATTGATATAAAATGGATTTTCTTTAAAATTGTGTGTTATACACACTGACACATGATTTTAAAAGTTTTGAATTACTTGTTGAAAATGTTTAAAAAATATAATTTACACGACTCTTGTGGTGTGTCTCTCTAAAGGTGTGCCTAGATTGTCAAGAGTTATAAAATGAAGATACTAGTAATGCATTTTTGTGAAAATTGTATAGGAACATTGTTTTGCCAAACAAATCGTGCATATTGCAGATTAACAAAGAATTAACCCGCATTAATAATTGATATTTAAATATTGATATTATCTGTGACATATATGCATAAAAAATGAACATGAATTAATGACAGTTGATCGAAACTGAAATAAAAATAGTTAATTTTCCGGCATTTGATATCTAATCCTGAATGAGTAAAGTCTGTAATATTTATCTCAGCCGAACCATAATGCAACCAATCAAAACAGTAATAAATTCAAGATGGCGTAGATGTCGACTGATAATAGCTCCGCACCGTAGTGCGAAGCAAAAAGAAATGACAAATTAGTTTTTTTGTGCTGGAACTTAGCCACAGAACTAATGGCAATAAACTGAAAAAAAAAGAAAATAAACTGTATAATGTATATTACGTTAGTAGAGATTGACGAAAACCTTGCTACTTGGAAAGCCATTGAACAATCGACTTCTGAAAAACAAATTGAAGAAATTGATATTGATATTGAAGCACAAGAGTTAGAACAAGGTAAAATATGTTTGCACTATAAAGTTTACAATTTTGAAAAAAATATAAATTTTACAAAAAAATCAATATTACCCGGTTACTCTGAAGTTCTTTAATAGTAGTGAAATAAGAAAGTTGTTCAATTATTCCATGCGTCTGACACACTATTTCGGATTTACATTCATCAAGAACTAATGTTCATAGCCCAAAAAATAAAAATAAAAGAGTTATTTGTTATAATCCTTGTTTTCTTTACATAGTAATTTTTTTCTGGTGTCATAATTACGTTTCATTCACATATATATATTACTGTAGTACTCCGCTAGATTAAAACTGACGTGGAAAAGTAACACATGCCAACCGAAAGCTCTTTTATTTGAGAGCCCATGTGGTCGTGTGGTCTAGCGGGACGGCTGCAGTGCAGGCGATTTGGTGTCACGATATCACAGTAGCATGGGATCGAATCCCGGCGAGGGAAGAACCAAAAATTTGCGAAAGCAAATTTACAGATCTAACATTTTTGGGTTGATGTTTAGACGAGTTGTATATATATATATATATCAGTCTAAAGATTTGCACAACGGTACTGATATAAGATGTTATAATACGAAAATGTTGTTATTAAATCGTGCTGACAAATATTTCGGCCCAACAAATGGCCTTCTTCAAGTGTCACAAGTTTTAACAATACTGATACATAATGTATAAGGTGTAAAAATAGATCAGTAATAATACAGGTAAGTTTTGGTAGATTGATTTTAATCCAAAAGCCTGAATATCATAATATAAACAAAACACTATAAATCAATATACGTGACTGTGTATATTAACAATAAAAATGAGTGAAAAAACAAAAACGCTAGTATTTCTTATTGATGCCGTTTGGATGATGTACATTAAGTTCCTTTATCCAAAAGCTTTCCCGAACCTGTCGCTGGGCATCACTCCAGTGAATATTCTGTTCAATCACTAGAATTTTCATGCGGTTAAAGTCATCAGGTTTGTGACCCGACTGTCTGAAGTGCTGAGAAACTGGGAGAAGTGGCTTCTTAGAGATATCACTCCTATGGCCATTGAGGCGTTTGTGGAAAGGCTGCTTTGACTCACCAACATATTGGAGGCCACAAACCGAACATTCTAGTATGTAAATAACATTCATACTTTTGCAGGTAACATTGCAAAATATCTTATAGTTGTTTTCGGTTGCCTTACTGTGAAATGTTGATGAATGCTGCATCTGTAGGCAGCATTTGCAGCGTTTTTCTTCACACGAACGACATTCTCCAGAAGTACTTCTATTATCAGACACTTCAGCCCGCACCAGCATGTTCCGCAGACTACTAGGTTGCCTAAAAGCTATCATTGGAGGCTCGGGAAAAATCTTGGATAGTTTGGAATTCTTTTCAACTGATTTCCAATGCTCACGAATGACACCAAAGCTGTTTTTGAGAGATGGGTGGTAAGTAAGAACACATGGAGTCCTTTTATTTTTCTTTTTAACTTTGTATTCCAATAGTTCACTCCTGGGAATTGATTCCGCTTTCTGAAAGCTTTTTTTGATATTTCTGTGTTTGTAGCCCCTTTTCTTCAAGCGAGTTTCAAGTTGACGTAGTTGTCTTTTAGTTGTTTCTGTGTTGGAACATATTCTCTTGACTCTAAGTGCCTGACTGTATGGAATGCTCTTGGTAAGATGAGCAGGATGGCAACTTTTAGGGGACAAATATTGATGAGTGTCAGTGGGTTTAGAATATAAATCTGTAGATATGATGCCCTCTGTGAGCGAACTTGAAGTATCGAGGAAGGCGATTTTGGATTTAGACTTCTCATGAGTAAATTTGATACTAGGATGTATGTTGTTGGCATGAGTGATAAAAGTATCTAAATCCTCGTCGCTTTTATTCCATTTCATATCCACATCATCTATAAATCTAAACCAGGAAAGCGGTTTTTCGATGGAAGTTTCAAGGAGTTGTTTCTCTAATTTGCCCATAAATATGTTGGCATATGACGGAGCCATTTTGGTGCCCATGGCAGTTCCATTTACTTGCAAATAATGATCTCCATCAAAAGTGAAGTTGTTTTTCTTAAGTACCAGCGTGAGCATTTTCACCAGGCATTCGGTAGGTGGATATTTCACTGGTCTGGAATTCCACACTTCTTTACATGCATCGATGCCATCTGCATGTGGAATATTGGTGTAGAGGGAGGTGACATCCATGGAAACAAGAGTCGTGTCGGAGGGGAGTGGATTTAAGGCCTGCATTTTTCTTAGATAATCGGTTGTATCTTTGATGTGCATAGTATCGCCTATTCTAGACGATCCGGTACATAGTAAATTTGCTGGTTGGTCGTTTTTATAGACTTTTATATATATATATATATATACAACTCGTCTAGCGGCGTACTACAGTACATGATATATAAGGCATGAAGATGTTATTGTTACAGATCAGCTGAATTATCTACAGTAAAGGATCCTACAAATTAATGTAATATACAGTCACAGAAAATAATTATATTCATAAGTACGTCTGAGTCAGTGACAACTCTACAACAGATGTATCCATCCGATCGCCATCAATGATGGTGATACATGGCTGTGTACATAATGAATATACAACTCGTCTAAACATCAACCCAACAATGTTAGATCTGTAATATATATATATATATAAAACATAATGAAAAGAATATCTTACTAAATTGTTACTTTCGAAGTGCTTTTAACATGTTTAAGATGTACCTTTATCAATAGTGGATATATCTAAGAACACTTGAATTAGGCTAAGGATGTTTTACCACTTAAACAAGTGACATATGCTCATAAGAGACCTACAAGAATAACAAATCCATTTTAGGTCAACTTTGCGTGAGGAACTTCAAACTTTAGTTTGTATGCCCACGCCGTAGTGGTGGGGGCATTAAGTTATATCCTTGATTGACACGTATCGGTACGTCCAAAAATTGTTTTCTTTTGCCGCCACCAAATATTATGAAACCTGTAAATATTGCTTTTTACTACAATATTTACTGTTCCGGAGTTTTGCCCCTTTACAAATGGCAAAAATACACGAAATGTTAAATTTGGGTAGCTTCATTCTACGGTTCTTTAGTTCAATATGTACCTTTATAACGTTACCTGTAAAAGGGACACATTCCATATTTATTTTTGATAATTTATCTTTTTATCATTGGGGAATTTTATTTCAAAAACATATCGATACAAAAGCATCCACTACTTAGCAAATAATACATGTGGGAACGAACAGTTTATCAGCAGCGGCATAACATTTTCACTAATAACTTGACACTTTAAGATCACCAATTATAATCTAAATAGTTTATATATATATATAGTAGGATGTGTCATGTAAATCAATGTTAATAGCTTAAAGATGTATTGATAATAATATCATTTTTATGAGCTTATTTTTAGTGAAACATAATCATTTTTTATAATTTAATTTTTGGGGACAATAAGTAAGAAAACAATATAATTTACGTCATTACATAGCTTTTAGGTTTACATAGACTTATACCTTAAATTGTACACAAGTAACAAAGACCTGGACAAAAACATTTCAAAATGTTTTTGGCACATAGCGACATAATAAATATATGTAGTAATATAGGCATAGCAATGAGTTTAAACAAACGTATCCTAAACAGTATTTTGTACATTGTATTTTGTAGAGGTTGATGAAAACATTGTTACTGAAAAAGCCATTGAACAATCGAGTTCAAAAAAGCAAATTGAAGGAATTGATATTGAAAAACAAAAGTTATTACTAGGTAAAATATATTTGCACTAGATTCTTCACTATTTTATCTAAACATCATACAGAAAAATTGTAATTGTTTGATGCTAACAACCTACATATTATTTATGTTCACGTTTAGGTTGGGTGTGCAGTATGTCGAGTTTTAATCCTGTATTTGTGAATCGATGTTTTGCATTGCATAAATTATGTAAAAATGGAATACATAAAAATGGAATATATCTCAGATTAAAGATCCAATATGATGTCAGTTTATTTGAATATTAATGTAGGTTTGGTATCACCTACACAGTTGTAAATGCCTTAGGGTTCACAAATTTAAGTCCTTATCTAAAAGTCTAAAATGCAAACAAATCTAATTTGGGCATGTCATTCAATAGTAGACTATGACAGATTAGATCACTTATTTGGGTTAAGGCTAAAATGATAGTATTTATTATCAGTTAGTACATGTATGAGTGTTTCTATAAAAAAAAGTGTAGCTGCAAATCTACATAGTGCAAGGCATCTAGATGCAGTTAACATGGTCAATTTGAAAACTAAATAATCAAATACCTATTCTCACCTGTATGTAAAACAGAGTAAATTCAGTTGTATCCTAAACAACTGAACCTTTTAAATTGGCAAGAATCATTTAGTAGATGGTAAAATTGTTTTGGAATGATTTTGTTTGGATGTATTGACCTAGGTAAGATTCGTCAACAAAATATATAAATATTAAAGTACCAAAAAAATGTACCGTAAAAAGAAATTTCACCATTCTATCTGAAAAAAAGGTCGGTAAAATAATTCAACCCTCATTTCAATATTACAAAAAGAGTTAGGTCGAGGGAACTATGTAACAGGCAAACAAACTAATTTTGATCAGGATCTCAGGATCAAAGCCATACTTTAAAGAACAAAAAACCCTCACCAAATATAGTATCCTTAAAATGTACTCAACAAGCGCATCTCATCTTCAAAAGACTCATTTGTGAAAAAAAAAGTAAAGGTATACAGGCTTTGTCAAATAGAGTTGAGAGAATCAATACCTTCATCAGATCAACTACAATTTCTAGTATTGGAAAATCTGTGTTACACTCATATTGCTTGTTGGGTATGTTGTATTCCACAAAACACAACATTTTCATTGTGTTTATATTATCATTATAAGTACCCTACTGGCGAAGTCGAAGGGGACTTTAGGTTTTCAATCTGCCCGTCTGTCTGTCCATTCGTCAGTTTGGCAAATCAATTTCCCACACATATTTTTAATTGTAATTGAAAAAATGGATTTGATATTTAGTGTATTTTATTTATCATGACATGTTACATATCAAGTTGGAATTGTGTTCCGGTCTGATGATTTTGTGCAGAGTTAATGTCCTTTGAATTTCAATTAAATATACAATTTTCCGCACTTTTTTCGTCATGCTTGAATATATAGATATAAAAATAAGTATATAGTTTACACAATGAATTAAAGACCAAATTAGCATTTTGTTCCACAACAATGATTTTTTAACTGGAAGGAGCCTATGTATTGCCATGCAATACTCTCAGGATGGTTGTTATTCTTCTAGACCCGTAATTATTACTTTTCCTTTACAGAACTGCAAGAAGAAACGCTATTGAATTGGTCCAACGAACTTGCTAAGTTTGTTGTAACAAAAGCCTCGCAATACATATATCAGGGTATCAAGACGGACCAACTAGTTGCTATTATAGGATCCTCAGGGACGGGTAAATCAGCATGTGCCAAACACATAGCATTCAGATTAAAGAACGAATATGGTTATACAATTGTGTCTCCAAGGCAGCCTTCAGATATTAAACAATATTTTTTACCAGGTACAAAACAAGTATTCATAATTGATGATTTCATTACGGAAAATGCCTTTGATGAGGCTGAGGCAGTTTCATGGGGTGAAGGTCCATTCATTTATAAGATTCTAAGTACCAATGATCAAACTAAATTGATACTAACTTGCAGAAAACATCTATGGAATCCAGAAATATGCGAACGCTTAAGATTGTCAGCTTCCACATTCGATTTGCATACAGCTAAGATGAGGTTATCTCTGTTAGAAAGACGGACCATCTGTGAGAAATATCTCGAAAAAAGTGACATAGATGCTTTAAATAAAAAAATAATAATGATGTATCCTTTTCTGCCCTCCTTATGTTCGATCTTTTTATTCGAAGAAGTTGGTAAGGTAGAGGATTTTTTCACCTTTCCCATTCAATTCATCGAAGAGGAAATAGATGATTACAAAACGAAATCACCAGTATGTCATATTTCTTTAGCTGTGCTCGCTATCAAACAAAAAATCATTCAAGAATCATTTCTCGATGGAAATGATCATGATGACCTGTTGATAATAAACTTGATTCGGGAATCTGGATCTCAAGTACGTCTCCCGAACGAACTTATTGTCAGTCAACTCAAGGCTTTGACAGACTCGTACGTTAAGGTTGATAAAGGCTGTTTCGAATTTATCCATGAAACGATGCAAGACATAGTTCTTTATTGCATTGCAAAAACATTTCTGAAGTCAGTGCTTATGTACAGTAAAAGCGATGTGATTAAAGGAAAAGTAGAATTGGCATGCATAAAGAAAGATAAGACTGGTACTGTAATTGAAGTTGGATCAGAATATGAAGATGAATATTTTTCACGTCTTGCAAGAGACCTTAGCAATGGACAGTTTGCGGATGTTTTTGAAAATAATCAAAATGCCTTTCCGTTATTCAGACAGAAACTTTTAACATACTTAAAAAAATGTAAACGGGATATTCATTTCAAAAGTGATTCAAACGGTTCAGCCGCTCTTCACGTTCTTTCATTGTTGGGTTATAGAGATTATGCTTCTTATTTTATTTCCTTGGACACAGGAATGACTAATAAGATCGATGCAAAGGGGAACACACCTTTGCATTTAGCATCCATGAGTGGTCACCTTTCTGTACTTAAACTGCTAGTAGGAAATGGTGGGAATGTTCAAATGTTAAACAAGGAAGAATTATCGCCTTTTTTCTATGCATGTGAAAATAATTCGATTTCTGTGGTTCATTATTTGTTAAATTCAGAGAAGGACTTTGTTGAGATCAACAAAAAGTATATGAAGAGGGAAAACAAAAGTGTTCTTCACATAGCCTGTCTAAAAGGTTATATCGAAATTGTAAAAATACTGCTGGACCATCGTGCTACTGTTGACATACCCGACGCAGGAGAATTAACACCGTTACATTTGGCATGCTCAAATGGACAGTATAAGACAGCTGAGTTGTTACTAAACTCTGGAGCTAACGTTAATGCATTGGACAAACTAGAAAGGACGCCTGTATATCATGCATGCACAGTGGATTATAAAGATATTGTAGAACTTCTTATTAAAAGAAAGGCAAACATAAATAAAAGCACATTAAACGGTTCTACACCTTTGCATGCGGCCTGTGAGCATGAGATTGTAGACATTGTGAATATTTTATTGAAAAATGGTGCAAAGGTAGATGTTCAAGACAGAGAAGTGGGTGCGCCTCTTCATTTAGCATGTAGAAAAGGAAACGACCGTATCGTACAACTTCTAATTGACAACAGAGCTTCCATTAATTTGAAAACAAAAAAAAATAAGATGAGACCCTTTCATGAAGCTTGCAGATACGGACATCGTAATGTTGTTGATATTCTTTTGGAGAATGGGGTCAAATATGAAAAGCAAAATGCGCAGGGAAGGACAGGGCTTTTCTTCAGTTGGGCAAACGGACACAATCATATAGTCGAGATAATTCTAAGTCGTAAGACTGACGTAAATCGTGTTGATTAGGACAGGATAACACCTCTTCATATTGCTTGTATGAAGAGTCATGAAGATGTTGTTAACACGTTGATCAAGTTCAAGGCGAATGTAAATGTAACAGACATTCGAGGCGAAACATCGCTTTATAAAGCAACGGTAATATTGAAATAGTTAAGATATTGCTCGATAGAGAAGCAGATGTGAAGATATGTAGTTTCGCTGGGCTGTTGCCTGTAGCCATTGCAAAGAAAAGAGGGTTCGATGACATAGTTGCTCTATTGGACAATAAACATAACTGAAAACAATTAATTGCATAATAGATGATTTTTTTCTCTCGATAAATTGAATTAATGTTTAACTCGATTTAGAGAAAATAGATAGTTTGAGTAAATGTCAAGAAAAAAAGCATCTAACTGATAAGATATTATATCATCTAGATAAAGATTTCAACAAGTTCATATCATGATGTTGTTGAGCTCGAAAAACAAACTTAACTCGAATATAACGATAAAACTCTACTTTCGCCAAAAAAAAGCTCTCAGTGACGGAAAGTATGCTGAGGGTATTTAATAAAAAAAAAAATTCACTAAACGTTTGTGTCACTAAAGTTTAAAATTCGAATCATTTACTAGAATTGGCTGTTATCTTAGATAAGGTTGGAGGGTTTCATTGGTTTCCTCATTGATTTTCTCAACCAATGAAATAAATGGCCACCATCTATTATATCACAGTGTTCTGAAAGTGTTGGAAGACATCAAGAACCAATGAATTTTATAATTTTAATATTGTGCTTTAACAAACAGTACACAAAGATAAAAACAAACAATACAGAAAATTCAAAAATAATCATTTGTTCATTCTTGCTCTAAACTAAAAATTATACAATTAATATATACATAGGTGTTCTTTACAAAGTCAGATCATATGCAGCAACTGGACAACATTAATCAATTATAAACGTTATCAAAATGTTTATTTAGAAAAGGAGACTGAATGCTATTGTCTACATGTGTTGGCCGTTGGCCTTCTAAATAATGCAAATAGCTGAATGCGAAGGCAGTGGTATAACGACAATAACCTTTTAGTCACCGAGGTAAATCTTTTCAAACTAATAAATGTGCCATGGGGCAGTTGTAATTCATGATCATTTATAGAATTGTTATGTATTATAAATAGATCTAAATAACAGGATCATCCATTACTAAGCACATGAATTAAATTCATTCTTCACAGTTTATGAGACATCAAAGTTTCCAATTTCATTAACATTGACGATTATTGCTCCCGTTTGAGATCAGAGAGCGATAAGACACGAAAAGTGAAAAAGTCGGATTACGATCCTCAATTATCTGGAATGTCCCATCATTGTCTGAAAGCAGTCGTTTAAGTTCGTAAAAGATTGCTACGGGTCGGGTGTGATCCGGATAGTTCAGCGAAGCACCCGACAGTTAGGCGTGTCACGTAACATTTGGGGAAACTAAGTCGATGTTGTCTAGTCGGATTAGAAGCGTGACTATGTCGTGACAGATTATGATGTATCTGATCAACATCTTGACAATGTTCAGTGTTTTCTGTCCAGTGGAACGGAAATGATCGGGACAAATTTTTCAATGCTGTTTTTCTGCCGATTGAGTCCAGATTGCATCCAGATCTCGTCGATTGCGAACCGTTTTTGCCGAAACCGTTCCGGAACAGTCCCGTTATTAGTACGAAATTCGTCAATGATACCTACGTCAGAGTGCCGACAATTACAGAATACAATACGACTGACACCCAATAAAGCCGTTTGCAACACGATAGGGCGGACCGTGAAAGGATTATGTTTCGACAGTATATGATCATGCCAAGTATGCCGACAGTTTTCGAACAGATAACTTCCGTCAACGTCGGTTCACTGTCTGGTCACTGTCTGGTCTCTGTCGGATTACATTCGATAGAGTCCGGACGCAGTCATGACTGAATCATTCTAATTTTACCATACGCAAGATACAAATTGGAATAGAAGCGAATTGAGAACGGGATTATCGGGACAAATTCGCTTGGAAACGGTTGAATATCGACGCTTCCTGAACAATATCTGATTGTTGTAGTGATTAAGTTTTTTTTTACAAATTTTAATCAAAGTTTGAATGTCCATGCCCGATTCAAAAGATCTTGATCAGACTTTTGATTTTTTTTATCGGAAATTGTCCTGTCATGGACGGCAATTAAAATTCTGAATGTGACCCCGGGTCAATATGTAGAGCGATTTAAATCGGTTAAATGGGCTATAATGTTTACGCTTAAACTTCCCATAGTAGTATTCTTTCGCTTGAATTTTTTAGGCCCACCAGATACAAAGATTAACATATATTTGAGTTGTGTCTTCTGTACTATTATTGTCTGTTTGTTTGGTTTTTTTAGTTGTTTTTTTTTAGCCATGGCGTTGTCAGTTTATTTCCTATCTATGAGTTTGATTGTTCCTCTGGTTTCTTTCGATCCTCTTTTCAATGGTATTGATCATTTAACAGTTTATACTTAAATTAAAGGGGAATCTAATCCGGAAATTTTTTCTAACCACCAGCAAAATATCAACACACTTTTCTTTTGTTAATTTGCAGAACTTTTGAAGTAGAAATTGTAATTGTAATTTCCTCCGTTTAAACGGGCAGTGCTTTAGAATTAAATTAGTTTTCCTTGGTGGTTTCATCACATGTAACGCAGATGGCGTCCGGTTTTCCCGCTTCAAAATTATGTTCGCGTGGCTTAAGTTTTATGCAATATTTCAGCACGACACATATGCAATAATTCATGATCAGCGTGACACCGGCAATCTGAACAGTAGAAATTGTGATGGTAAAATTTACTTCTGGTTAAAGTTTATTTGGCTTTATATACAGTCCGCCAAAAGTTAAGTACCACCGAAATATAACTGACAATATTTTTTTAACTATTGCAAAAAATATATTAATTTTTGGTGTTATGAATTACCTTTAACATACACTAAAAAATTCATTACGACCAAAAAGAATTGAATTCCAATAAACCAGTCAAGCAACCTTTTAATAAAGATCATCTGTGCGTTTACAAATACACTGTTTCTCCAGATGGTCGTGTTAGTGTTCGTACATTGGTCCGTCGACTTCATAGAGGCAAACGAAGAGCAAGTCGTTGTGTATAGATACATGTACCTTCAAGCAGGCACTCTACTTTCAGGTTTAAATGGGATAATGACCATCTATGCTTGAACATAAGAACCTGACAAAACACTCATTGGTCAGATTTGAGTCAGTTTCCTTTACTGCCAGTAGACGCCATAATACGAATTTCGCAGGGGAAAAAACGGCCTATGACCAAAAACAATGTTTGCACAAGGACTGCATTCATTGCTGGTTGTGTTCCAGTACAGGGTTGCTACTCATACCGTTAAAAGCTGGGTATGCATATTCTGCAGGGTAACATAAACGGACAGACATACAGAGATTTTGTGACTTAACACATTGTAATCTGTCATTTTAATTATCCCCCACTTGCGTCAACAGTTACATTGTCAAGACCCTTGTACCTTAATAACAACGCTATACCACACAGAGCAAGAGTTTTTACCGAGTCCAAAGAGCAACCAGCCATTTACACTAATTTTTGGCCTTCATTGACTCCATACATAAACCCTATCAAACATGTCTGAGATGCCATTGTCGGAAATCTCAATCGCAGAGATTCACCTTTACAAAAGTTTGTCGATTTAAAAATGGCATTTGTTGTTTAATGCAACAGAATTCCCAAACTAAAGTTTTGAAGGCTTGTACCGAGAAAGATACGTCGTGTTATGAAACTGTACCGGAAATGAGGTTGTTACACATGCTATTGACTCAAATATTGACATTGAATTTGCCGAACATACCAAAGATTATGTGTAGAAAATTTTAATGATATTGGGTGATTAATTGTTGTAAAAAAATAAAATCACAGTGAAACTTAAATTCAATTTCTAAATTGTGTAATTTACACTAATTCTATGAACGAAAAACCTACATGCATAGAACCTTCATAAGTGACCACAATTATATTTGTGGTTTGTTTATGGTATACATTAGCAAAATTGCTATATGATTGTTTTCTATTTTTCGAGGAATAATTGATTTTTTTAAATTTGAAAAAAAATCGATGCAATAAAAGTAGGTGGTGCTTATCTTTTGGCGGACTGCATATTTCAAGAGTTTTTTGTTCGAATAATGTTTGTTTCATATCAAATATAATATATAGCATCGGCGTTGTTGTTCATCCGTCAACATTATAAAGTGTTTGGTATTTATTAACCCAAATAATTTTCACGGGGTTCAGAATTTTTGTGATTTTATTTTTTCAAACTAAAAGACACATTAAAAGAGTTGTTATTGCTTTGTTTCATAAAAACAAAACGACCAACGTAGATACAAGTATTTTGTCTTAGGGAGGGGTAAATCACACTTTGTAAAAATCACACTGGTTTCAACAACAAAATATCTCAAACTTATATTACCAGGTTGCTTGATTTCATGATTGACAACATATATTTGTTACCTTTAGAAAACGTTTTTTTTACCAACAGATTATCAGCATTCCCATGGAAACCAGCTGTGTACCTCTTCTTGCCGAATTGTTCCTTTATTCTTATGAGGCTGAACTCATACTGGCAAAAAAAGAAAAGAAATAAACAGTACTACCCTTTAGCTTTACCTTGCACTATAAAGATGATGTTCTTCCACAAAATAAATTTGGTGACTATGTTGAACGCATCACTTCCTCGAACTAGAGATGACGGATTCAACAGAAACAGTTAATATATATAAAAAAAGAAGATTTGATATGATTGCCAATTCGACAACTCTCCACAAGTGACCAAATGACACAAAAATTAAAAACTATAGGTTACCGTATTGACTTTAACAATGAGCAAAATCTAATACCGTATAGTCAGCTAATTAAAAAAAAAGTAAAATCACAAAAATACTGAACTCCTGGGAAAATTCAAAGCGGAAAGTCCCCATGCAATCAAATGGCAAAATCAAATGATAGAACATATCCAACGAATGGACAACAACTGTCATATAATCTACTCCGAAATGACAAATGTAAAACAAATCAAACGGGGAAAATAACGGTCTAGTTTATGTACAAAAAAATGAACAAAAACAAATATTTTACACCTGAAAAAACGACAACCCCTGAATTACAAATACAGACACATGTAAACACACTGTGAAGAGATTCCAACCGTCCCCTCACCTGGAACAGTGGTGTAAAAGTACAACATACAATTGTTAGAATAAACTGTAAACATCAGTTGAAAATTTAACTCATCAGATAGCCTCAAATAGAAATACTACACTGAGTGGACATGACCGGGTACTTTCAACAACAAAAAGACACAGATACATTTATGTCTGCCTTATATCTTGACTTACATCCCAATTGTTAACTTTCCATTTGTATGTAACAACATTGAAGCAGCTTCTGAATACGGTATTCAATTATCTCCCAATTGATACGATATTCCGATGCTTGTATTTTCTATCATGATTTATTTAATAGAGATTTTCTGCTCACAAAGTAGCTATTAAACAAAGAGTTACCAATAGTACAGTTAAAGTCATTCTTTCGTATATTTTACGGGCGAAGTGTTTGACCGTTATTGATTATCCGTTTCACAGATGATAGTGGATGTGATCATTATCTTGTAGCAACAATCCCATTCCCTTTTCCGAATTAGACTTATTACCGGGTTGGTACTAACATGAGCAACACGAGGGATGCCACATACATCTATGGAGCAAAATCTGCTTTCAGAGCACCCCCAGTTTCGGTGGAGCTCATGTTGCTTAGTCTATATTTGTATATGTTGTGTTTTTGTACCTTTTTGTCTGTTTTTCTTTTCTGTTTTAGCCATTACGTTGTCAGTTTGTTTTCGATTGATGAAATTGAATGTCCCTCTGGTATCGTTCACCCCTCTCATTAATAGTTCCACTTTTACATCTCTTAATTCTTAATGATAACGTAGTTATAAGAACCCAAGACATTTCACAACGCAAAAAAAATAAAACAGGTAACCAACAGCACGTCATTACATGATTTATGTACAAAACAATAAGAGAAAAACAAATATGATGGTCAGATATTAACGAAAACTACTAAATAACTGGCTTTTGATATGTATATACTGACGGCCTATTGGAATGTAAACACATGCATTATATTGTTATATTTACTCTCAAAGCTGTGACACAAGGTATTAAGAAAACCCTTATACAAATGAATCCGGACGTTGACGCGTTCGAAGCGATAATCAGGACAACATTTGTGATGACAACAATTTCAAATGCCTCTCTAGAACTTATTTGAGTATATATTATTATGTTAATGTGCATGAAAAAGATATCTATTTTAAAATTATACAGTTGTTGCAAGTTTTAGATAATATATAGAATGTTTGATAAAACTGCTAGATACAATACGCACAGTCATGGTGCAATTTCGTACCTTTTATGAGGTAAACAATGCATAATATCTTTTAGCACATAACTTTTGCGTATAAATACATAAAACAGTAATTAATAACTACACGTTGAATTACTACGTGCCTTCATGCAAATGTTCCTTAGAACCTAGAATAAACGCAATATCATACTCATATTTTTTTTCTTGTACTGTACCGTTCGTTTCATCAAATGTGTCGAGTTAGTTGCTCGTTTTTAAATAATCACTGCACAATTCGTTGTCAAAAACCGTCACAAATCCCTTTACTTTTTAATAAATTCTTTAAGGCATCGGCGACCTTTTTCTGTATTTTATTGTATATTTCTATCTGTAAACTTGACCATAAAATATCAGTCATCAGAAGCCAAAATTGCAATATATATAAACAGCGTACATCTCACAGGAGTTTTTATATTGTAAATAAGGACTTTCAACGTTATTACAGATGAAATAAAGTTTTTAAAAATATAGTACAGTCAATAAAACTTCAATGACTTTTACTTTTCACAATTTAATGCTCTTCCATGGCAAATGCTGAGGTTGGTCCAAGTTCGAATTAACGAAAGCAGCCATGGTAGCTCGTTGAACTTTTATTGCCGAATGCATTATATGGTATTCCAACTGGTTTTTTTGTTGTTGTTGTTGTTTATTTTTACAATGTAAATGTGTTATGATGGCCAATGAGACAACTATCCACCAAAGTGGGTATCAGCAATAATATTATAGTCCAACGTATGGCATTCAACAATGAAGAAAACCTATACCGCATAGTCGGCTATAAAAAGCACCGATACAAAAAAAAAATAGATTTAAAACGAGAAAACAAACAGCCTATTGGAAACTAATGAAATATTTATTAACGAAAAACAAATGACAGATCTATGAAAAAAATGTATTACAGGCTCCTTACGTTATACGGGCATATACAGATACAGAATGCGGTTTACTATTCATGTGACCCTCAACCTTCTCCCTAATCTAGGACAATGGTGTAGCAGCACCACATGATAAAAAAAAATAACTGTACAGTTGCAATTGGCTCAACTAAAAACATCGCTACAAGGCACAAAAACAATACACATAAAGTACCGAAATATGAGTAAGTGTAGTAACTGATAGTTATTTCGAATCCAATTATAACTAAAAAGTAAATCAAGTTATTTAGGACTAAGTATCAGTCAGTATATAATGGCTATTGGTACTTTATTGAACGGAACGAAACGGAACAGTATTTCATTTAAGGTATCCATAGGGAGCGTCTATCAAGATTTCAAAAAATCTTTAAAACAAAAACAAAAACTTAACGATACCGTAAATGAAATTACGTTCCGTTGCACCTTAAAAAAACAACAATATATCTAGTGATGTTTTGATTATTCAAAAACAATGTCAATGGCTATTTCGGCAAAATCACCGTAAAAATAGGATATGATATCTCGTTTTAAATAAGAATTCGACAGGAATAGCAAAATTTTCATGACAGATCTTTTCTTTTATTTATCAAAGAATTTGATAAAGTCTAGTATTCTCATCTAAGTGTGTTTACACCACTGTCTTAATCTAAGCATGCAGATGATGGACTTGCTTAACCTGACCGCATTTTGTACCGGTGACCCCAAAGGGTGCATGGGGAATATAGATATGGTCTCTTTGGTCTTCTTCCGACCGGCAGTACATTCAAACCTTTGATGAAATCGGGTGTCCATTTAGCTGTGATGAGTGTCTTCTAAAATAAGCAGCCCCGATAACTTGCATTGAGAGTGCAATCCCTCTGCATGTTAAGAACCATTCGACAACTCTTTGAGGAGCTCATATGTGTCATTTTGAAGGACAATTCAATCCCAAGCACACACAGCCCCTTTCCACCACCACAACCACCACCATCACCATCTCATCCCGTTCAACCTTTATCATAGGACACTGATATTGTATCTTTTGGTAATTTATTATGTACAATGCATATCAAATTCAGATATCAATACCAGAAACAACAATCAATCATATTGCACTTGCATCATTCAACCAACTTTAAAAACGTTTCTATCCTACTTTTCAAGTTAAAATTAAGTATGCAGGAACCTGGGCTTCATATTTTAACGCTGTTTTTCTTATCGTGCTGTCAGCTTTTTTTTTTATAAATGGCACATGTTTAGAAACTCACAAAACTGTGTATGTTTCTAAATGCTTATAGTTACTTTTTTTGGTAACATTGAATTTTGTATTTTACCAGAAACATTATGATCACACTTTATTTTCAAATGATAGTTCCATCGCACTAAACAAACCCGGTTATCAAAAATATCTATCGCATAAGGAATACGGTTCATAACCTATTACAAGGTCTATGAAGAGTCATTTCTTTTTCATATTGGTGCTTTCCGTCGGGTTTCCTGAGATAGGAATGTTAAACACATAAGTCAAAATAGGTCACCTCATGGCCTTCAACAATTAGCAAAGCCCATACCGCATAGTCAGATATAAAAGGCATCGAATGACAAATAAAGAACAAATCAATCGAGAAAACATTCGGCCTAATTTATGCAGAAAATAAAAAACGAAAAACAAATATATACATGTAACCACTGAATTACACGTTCCTGACTTCGGACAGAATGTGGCCGGCTTAAACATCTTAGCGGGCACACAACCTCCGTCTAACCTGGTATATTGTTATAACAGTTCATCGTATGTCGTCTGGCAAACGTAAGAAATGATATTAAACTCGAAATCGGACGCATGTATCCTTATGTTCTGTCTGTGATATTTGCATTTGTCGACTTATTTTATTTTCCAACCAATTTACACTTTCGTATGGGTTACACTAATGACTGGACCGAATGACTGGACCGAATGACAGGACCAAATGAAAAATGCTAATAACTTTTTCATTTCGCAAAGGATTGATCTGAAATTTGAAATATAATAAGATTTCATCATTTGATAAATAGATTTAAGAAAAAATTATAAATGTTTTGTAAGAAACTTTAGAAAACGTGACATGACCAACTCTGAAAATGACAGGACCAACATCGAGAATGACAGGACCAAATCAAATTGCAAATTTCAAAGGAATTATTTGAGATTTGAAATATAAAATGGTATGTCATATTTTGAAACCAAAATGTTATAAAAATTATAGATTTATTTTCAAAAACTTTCGAAAACGTGACATGACCATCGCTGATTGACAGGACCAACATCGACAATGACCGGACCAGATGAAATTGCTAATTTCTCTTTTATTTCTCAAAATATTTTTCTGAAATTTGAAATATAATAAGATTTCATCATTTATCAAATAAATTTTAAAAACAATACACAAAAAATATGTAAGAAACTTTAGAAAACGTGACAGGACCAACTTCGACAATAACAGGACCAAATAAAAATGCTAATAACTATTTTATTTTACAAAAGAATTATCTCAGATTTGAAACATAAAATGAAAAGTCACATTTTGAAACATTTATGTTATAAAAAATAAAGATTTATTTTCAAAAACTTTCAAAATCGTGACATGATCCCATCGCTGACTGACATGACCAAGCTCGACAATGACCTGAACAAATGAAATTGCTAATTATTCTTTTATTTCGCTTAATATTTCTCTGAAAATTAAAATATGTGAAGGTTATACCATTTTATACATAATATAAGAAAAAGGTATAAAAAGCTTGCTGACATGTAATCTGGTTAACGTTGTCAATAACAGGACAATCCTCGACAATTAATGACAGGACCAAATAAAAATGCTAATTATGCATAACATTTGTCAGAATATTCCTCTCAAATTTGAAATAATGACAATTAAGACCATTTTGCACATCATATAAGAAAAATATAGAAAAAAAACGTATTGAAAGCTTGCGGTTGTGAAACCTGACCAACATCGGCTATGATCTGGCCAATGATTTTACTGAAATTGTTCAATTCTGATCCATAATTAGTAAGATATATCTTATAAATTCAGGAAAATATATTCTATGCACTGCATGAAATGATGCATTTAATATAAAATTAAATGCATATGTTATGCATATTAAATTTCAAATTACAAAAAATATTATGCATTTACTTTGCTGGAAAATTTCTAATTTAATATAAATTTAAACTAAATTTAATATTGCAAATAAATTCCCAAATTTCAACCTAGTTTAAAGGTATTTTTAAATCTAAATAAATTTCAAATTTAAAGAATTTAAGTATAGACTAAATTTGAATAAATTTCTAATTTAAAGAAATGTTTATGTAAATTAAATTTGAATAAATTTGAGATTTAAAGAATTTTTAATATAAATTAAATTTGAATAAATTTCAAATTTAAAAAAGTTTTGATATAATTTAAATTTGAATAAATTTGAGATTTAAAGATCTTTTAATATAAATTAAATTTCAATAAATTTCAAATTTAAAGAATTTTAAATATAAATTAAATTTGATTAATTATCTAATTTAATTACATGTAAATTCAAATAAATTTCTTGTTTATGACTTATTTAAATTAGAACTTCCATCAAATTTAATGCAATTTAAAGTCAATATAATCCTGTATAACTACTTACAAAACAATAGTGCAAATGAATAATAAAGAAAATGCAGAATTTTTCCCTCTGCTTTTAAAAAAATTTTTTTTTGGAAAAGGGATGTTGGGGATTTGTTTTTACTTTAACCCAAATATCTGTTTGGAAATATCTAATTATTAAATAAAAAAAAACAAAAATTAGGAAAAACAGGAATTTTCAATGGTGATAACTTTGTAGCTACTGTACATATAAAATTGATCTTCCAACTTTTCTGATCCATGTTTACAAAGTATTAGACTTCAAAGGCATGGATTGCTGCTCTGTGTATTTACAGTAGAATAATATTTGTGGTTTCAAATGGCAATGTGCAAATGTATAATTTGTCAGTAACATTGAAGACTGTATTTTTAAGATGAAACTTAAACAATAATCCAACATGTCACTCATTTGCAAAGCTCAATACCATTTTGTAAATATGCCTTTACCTATATGTAAAGAATGGCAATGCATCTAAATTTATATAAGAACTTGAAGAGTTAGAATCTAAGACATACAAAAAACACAAACACCGGATATAAACTATAGGACAAGGCTATCTCTATGTGTGATTTGGATTTTGACAATGGCAGTAATATACAATACAGGAGATAACAAAATCTTTTGGACAAAGCATAACCATACATAACAATTTCTAGCATTTTTTTATTGTCATCCTGTCTTGGGCATAGTTATTTCCATCACTTCTAATCGGGTCAGAATAATAAAAAAAAAAACAATTTTGAGTTATCTCCCTTTGTATATACTTCAATAAAAGAAACAAAGTATCTAACAAATTAATTTTATTCAGATACTGACAAATTAGAGTTGTTTTGGTGATAAATTAAAATAAAATGTCAAAAAGTTTGTTATACAATTTTAAAAACATTTAAAACAAATAAAAAAACACTTTTGTTTAAAAAAAAGTCAAGTTCTACATCATAGAACCTCATCAAATTCAAACTAATTAATAAAATAATGGTTATTGACAAATCAACATGCTTACTTGTATAGATTATTTAAGAAAAATAACAATTGGGTAATAACAAATAGCAAACATAGGCACCTTTAAATTTCAAGTTTGGCATCATAAAAATATTAATGAATAATCTTCCCTGCTAGCATTATTTGTCAATTTTAAAAACTTCAAAAAGCAAAAACCAAAAAACATAATATTATTTACATGATTAACATAATTCGTAAATTCACAAGAGTGCACACACTGAAATGTCTCGCCTTCTTTACTTATTGATATTATGTTGATAGTCCTAAGTATAAAGCTTTATTAAAAATTGTCACATAAACTTAACATTAACCAAGATAACTAAAGAGCAATGAACCATGAAAATGAGGTCAAGGTCAGATGAACCATGCCAGGCAGACATGTACAGCTAACAATGCTTCCATACAACAAATATAGTTGACCTAATACTTATAGTTTTAAAAAAATAGACCAAAACACAAGAACTTAACACTGAGCAATGAACCGTGAAAATGAGGTCGAGGTCAAATAAAACCTGCGCGACTGAGTGAGATATAGATCATAAAATATTTCCATACACCAAATATAGTTGACCTATGGCATATAGTATTAGATAAAAAGACCAAAACTCAAAAACTTAACTTTGACCACTCAACCATGAAAATGAGGTCAAGGTCAGATGACATCTGCCCGCTAGACATGTACACCTTACAATCATTCCATACAACAAATATAGTAGATCTATTGCATAAAGTATGAGAAAAACAGACCAAAACACAAAAACTCAACTATAACCACTGAACCATGAAAATGAGGTCAAGGTCAGATGACACCTGCCAGTTGGACATGTACACCTTACAGTCCTTCCATACACCAAATATACTAGCCCTATTGCTTATAGTATCTGAGATATGGACTTGACCACCAAAACTTAACCTTGTTCACTGATCCATGAAATGAGGTCATGGTCAAGTGAAAACCGTCTGACGGGCATGAGGACCTTGCAAGGTACGCACGTACCAAATATAATTATTCTATTACTTATAATAAGAGAGAATTCAACATTACAAAAAATCTTTTCTTGTTTTTCAACTTCTTTTTCTGCATTCAAAGAAACGTCTATTCCTAATCGTTTTACAGCTTTTAATGTAAATGACATGTTTTGGTGTTTGGTACATAAACATGTGTCTCTTCTTATAAATGATGTCAGAAGAATATTCTTTGGACGAAGTCGTGTAAAGGTGGTAAATGACAGCTTCACTGTGGGATGCTCCATCATAAATTTATGGTACAAGTTTGAAAGGTAGTCTGTCAAGATTCTTTTCTGAACTTTCTTAGCATCTGTTTTAACATAGTCTGCCTTCCCTGGCATAACTCTAGAGTTTTCATCCCTCTGTAGAAATCTTGTTACATTGTATCTATGCTTTCCCATCTCTCGAATTCGATAAAACCTTTTGATATTGATGTCTTTAGTTGCTACTTTTGCTAGTTTATTTCTACTGAGTCCTATTCTTTGTGCTAGTGTCTTAATCATCCTGTACTTTTTCATGGTTTTACCCGAGACAATGTTTCTTACTATCCTAGTTCTCATTCTTGCCTGAGTCGATTTTCCCTCTCCTGCTGATCTAATTTCATTACAAATTGTATTAGCGAAAAGTAATTCTTTTCTGACACTGCTTCTCTGTTCAGCTGATAAGTTCATTTCATCGAGTTGTTGTTCAGTTTTGGATCTTGGTGTACTTGTGTTTTTGTCAGTTTTTTTTTCGTTTCACTCGTTGCAAAGAGCGAGCAGTTGTTCTGTACTTCCTCTTTAAATGTTCATGCTTGGCTTGTAGACTTTTCATTTCGGCCTTTATTTTAGTTAATTCTTTGCTTATTCTCATTTTCGGACCATTGGCTTTCTTCTGGAATCTCATTTGGACCAGCAGTCTATTTTCAGTAGGAATGACAGACGATGTTCCACTTTCATATCCACTTGTGGAGGGTTCAATCTGCTGGTTATTGGCATGGATTAATTCTAATACTTCTTTTTTTCTTGCTCTATAATGTTTTAGATAATCTCTGTTATATTCGTTTCTTTGCCTCCTCTTTCTTTGAGATAATTGACTACTAGGTACATAATTTTGTTTCCGTCTCTCTCTTTCCTTTTGAAGATAAGCTTCATTGTTTTTTTCTTTCAGGCGCTGTCTGTATTCTCTCTGAATCTGGGCCCTCGATTTGACCATTCCTGTAAATGAAAGATAATTGTATGTAGATACGGGTTCAATGATATACCTAAAAAGCTTTCGGGGAAGTCGTTGAAGTCTTTAGAAATATTTATTTAGTAAACATTTAAATTTGAATACAAAATTTCATAAGAGGTAAGCTAAAAATTATTTTGAAATGTTCGTTACTAGAGACGAAATGTACGTTACCACTACATATGTGGGAATTGTCCTACATTTTGAATGCACAAACTTAAACGTGACGATTGGAAACGTAGTATTGTCATCACATTAGTAATTTCTTCAAGAAATTGCATTCAAGTTGCATGCATTCTTTTGAAGCAGGTAAGTTATCATAGACGTGATAATTTTCAATATAAATACATTAGAAAACGTCTGTTTCTGTAGGATTCAACTTTTTATTAATTTGTTATGTACTTTTATTTATTCAACTGACATACAATTATGCAATGAAAAGTGATAAATAGACATAGTGATAGTCCTAAGACAACATTAAAGAACTATTTCAATGTGTATAAATTGTAAAAAGTTCGTTACTTTATATAACGAACATGTCACAACTACAATGTCATTGATTAACACATTTTAAGACATCCATGTCAATTACGATGTATGACCATATTGTTTGGGTTATTATGTAAACACGGTGATATAATATTTCATAGTTGTGTATTTCATAATAAGAAATGCGTGATAATATAAAATGTAAACGTACCTTATAAATGTGGATCCTTCTCCTGTCAAAAGTGTATAAAGGAATGAAACTGTTTCTCGTTTTAAATAAATGGCGGCAGTCAACTCATCCAGCATCCCATACTTTTATGTAAAGCTATCACGTTTTGAGTCTGTTTCGTATCCTAGGTAACGAATTTGTCAGTAACGTACATTTCAAGTATACTGAAGACCTTCAATTTAAGAAACCAATAGAGTTTATTGAATCGAAAAGGTTTATTTTTCTAGAAAGGATAATATACAGAATTACCCAGTGCTAATCGGAATATACTGAGATTTAACTAAGAGAAGTTTTTAGCAGTAACGAACATGTCATAACTACGTTTTTACATCTAATATCTTCCCTTCCGACATTCCCAGAATCTGTAAACTGTACAATACAGAAAATTATATCTGTCTTGATTTGGGTAACTTTATCAACAATGTTTTATTCCCTGTTTCAGCTCATGTTTGATCATGTATATATATATATATTAAAAATTTCGACGTATTTAAGTTGGCGTAATGAACATGTACCTGCTTTTTGTGACAACCCTTAAGGAGAATGCTGTCATGCGTTTTCGGGAGATTGACGAATGAAAGTTTTTTCCCTGAAAGATATCACCAATTCCTCAACGCTGTGTAACTGTGAGGGATAAAGAAATGCACAAAGAGGCAACTTTCTAGTGATCAACACCTTATTTAAGATTTGGCGACAGTAACGAACATTTCAATTTGTTGATTCCGTTACCGAAAATTAAAAAAAAATTAAAAAAATTCTGATAACATTTTTTAATTAAAAGAGTGTTGGTCCACATGGATTAAAAATATACAGCAAATAAATCTGATACTCATACAGGAATTCGTACACACACCGGCGACAGCACATGCACCCTCTTATTGAAAATGCGTGTAAACGTTGGTTAAAAGTTTTGCGACAGGAGACCTTTGGGAATTCATAAACTTAGTATTTTTTTTGTTTAATGATATAATCAAGATTGTTGCATGCCGTTCAAATGTTATAGATTAGGAGGCACATTGCTTTGTACATTAATTATGTCAAAAAGTGATTATATGCAAAGAATAAGAGAAAAAAAATACTTGTTGAATGCAGTAATAATAAATAACGAATTTACAAACTTTTTAGAAATGATGTCCAAATTGGCCATCAAGATCAAAATTGATAGAACAAAATCATATACCGATACTGTACTTTTTTCATGTATCAAACTGATAAAAAAAAATACTACCGAGAAGAAAGGCCAATGCTTTGTATTGTACTAACGGGATAAAAATAACGAATAATATGTTTTTAACAATAAAAAAATTGGTGTGGACTTTAACGGTGCTTTTTTGTGGACTTTAACGGAACTTGGTATTGTGGACTTTAACGGCGTTTTCTTGTGGACTTTAGCGGAGGTAATTTTGTGGACTTTAGCGGAAAGTTTGTGGACTTTAGCGGCGTTGTGGACTTTAGCGGAAATTTGTTTTGGACTTTAGCGGAAATTTGTTTTGGACTTTAGCGGTGTTGTGGACTTTAGAGGAATTGTGGACTTTAACGGTGCCACAATGCATGCATATGTAGTTCCTAAAATTTTATACTATATTCATTTAAATCTGAATTGCCCGGCATAGTTTTCTCGTTTGAATTGTTTTACATTGTCTTATCGGGCCTTTTATAGCCGACTATGCGGTATGGGCTTTGCTCATTGTTGAAGGCTGTACGGTTACCTATAGATGCTAATATTTGTGTCATTTTGGACTTTTGTGGATAGTTGTCTCATTGGTAATTATACCACATCTCCTTTTTTATATAGTCTTTCTAAAACATTCGATGAACATCTTTTCATTTTCATTCGTCCAAATTTTAGATACATGGCGTAAACACATACTACATGTAGTTAATTAATAAAAAAAAAACACACTTCTTTCTGCTATTTGCACCCGCGCGCCTTGTTCGCCATGGGACATGACTATGTGATAATCATATATAGGCGGTATGATATAACTTATAAATTTTTGTGAACGGGATGACGATCGGAATTCATTTTTGTTAACTTCGGAAATTAGTACATACATGTTCATGTAAAAAAAAAAAAAGTTCTTATTAATAATCGTGTCAAAAATATCGCTCTAATATATATCTTGCCAACCTGGCAGTCAGCACTGTTCTTCTTTATAATTCTTAAATGTATCACCCTACGCGACATGCGTTGCGGTAGACATAAAACTTTTTCATGGGCGTCCGAACGTGTCCGTGTTTCTGTCCAGCCACCTCTCATGTAAAATTCTTGTCAATTGTGAATCAAACTTATATCAGAGATGAACCGTTACAAATGGCTCGGACCAGTATTGAATTTCAACATTTTTTAAAATATTCGATCTCTCTTTTCCACCGATTATTATTACTATTATCATCATTATTATTATAAACCTCTACTGTTTGCTATTTGTATACACATGTTATAAATTGTCATAATAATTGTTGTTCCCTGCAAATAGGCTGCTGTCGTTTTCATCTGGCGCAGAAATAACTGGTGTGTGTGTTGGCATTGTCCCACGTTAGGGCGATGGTTGGGATCCCGCTAACATGTTTAACCCCGAAACATTATGTAATGTGCCTGTCCCAAGTCAGGAGCTTGTTATTCAATGGTTGTCGTTTGTTTATGTGTTTCATATTTGTTTTTCGTTCATTTATTGTACAAAAATTAAGCCGTACGTTTTCTCGTTTGAATTTTTTTACATTGTCAGATAGGGACCTTTTTTAAGCTGATTATGAGGTATCGACTTTGCTCATTGTCGAGGGCCAAATAGTTACCCATAGTTGTTAATTTCTGTGTCATTTTTGTCTTTTGTGGGGAGTTGTTTCATTGGCAACCATACCACATCTAAATTTTTTTTTATAATCCTGCTCGGAAGCCTACTTTCACCTCCTCTTGAGTATGTTACAACAGTTATATACATGTTATGATTGACAATTTATAACTTATATACTGGCTAACGGAAGAGATTTATAATGATCAAAACGACCCTGTAAGTAACATGTACACAAACAACGCAAATGAAACACAAATTCGGCAAAACAGAAATTAAAAAAAATCAGCGCAAAAGAAATGCAGATCAGACCTGTGCAAATGATGAGTAATCAATGATAGCGTTAAATTAGAATTTGAATGTTATGGTCCCATATCATGGTTTAAAAGAATTAGGGACCAAAAACTGGCCATAATAAGCAAAACAACGTTTTTCTGGTTTCCGGACAATAACTTGTGTAAAAGTGTATTGATATCTATAAAATTATACTACAAATATTTGCACAACGGAGGGAGGGTTTGGTTTTATTTTGTTGGTTATAGCTCAAACCGTTCAGGAGTAAAGTGCAAACCAAAATGTAAACACAATACACGGATGCCCAACTCGCACTATCATTATCTATTTTCAGTAGATAGTGAAATTGGGGCCAAAACTCTAATTTGGCATTAAAATAACAAATATCATAGTATATGGAAAATGTGTACTTAGTTTCGAGTTGATTGGACTTCAACTTCATAAAAAAACTACCTTGACCAAAAACTTTAACCTAAAGCGGGACAGACGGACGACGAACAGACGAACGGACGCACAAAGCAGAAAACATAATGCCCCTCTGCTAGCGTTGGTGAAGAATACAAATGGGTATTTTTAATGATTTTCGGAATATCATGCAGTATACTAGTAATAATATCTATAATTTAAAGCACAAGATTCATAAGACCCAGAGGCCCCCTCCCCCTTTTTGTGGGAACAAAATGGTTGATTGTATAGGGAATCACTGAATCATGACTGGAGCGCCCCCTTTTAGGTCAGTCGACGGGACCTTCCTTATGAAAAATTATGCATGGATCCGCCACTGAGGTTTCATTCCACAAAAGAAAGGTTGGGTCGATTTAGGGGTTAAGGATATATTGCTTAAAATTGTTATAATAATAGAGGCCAAAACAAGACTTTTTGAATACTTTGTAAAACCTAGATAGTTATTAATCAAAGAAACAAAAACCCTTTACTTCTCCGAAGTTATTCCAACTGAAAATGTCAGTTTAGTTGTATACATAGAGATGAACGCGTTACGGACATAATTTTGCATTTACCAACCAATACATGTTGAGTTGTACTATTCATATTATTTCACTAACTGTTTTTCAATTTTCACTGAAGTTATATTAAATATATATATATGTTCGTGTTTCTAAATTCATGTCTTTATTGTGTAAAGATGTTTAGTAACTTTTTATCACAGTAGTATTGTCAGTTAAAATATTTTGGTTAATCTTTGGTGATGTATTTTTTCCCTTAAGTTAAAGGTATATTAGAGTAATATGATCTCTTTTTAAAAATGCATCAATATACTTTTCTATTGAACCGTCTAAAATATATTATAAGCTTATATTTTACATTCACCTTTTAAATAATTTCAATACATCAGTTTTATTTAAAATTAAAGATAATTCTTTTTCTGAACACCCCCCCCCCCCCCCCCCCCCCCCAACCCAAACCCTTTTTCTTTATTTTATATGTTGTATCGAAAAGAAAGGATCTGAATCAGAATTTACATCTATTTTTATCTGTGATCGTGTTTCATTGAATGCAGCTGTGTACCTAGTTGCATGAGGTTGATATAAATGACATGTTAATTTGAAGTTATGCAGTTACTGATAAGTTTCCTTGTCAGTTTTACTGGATAATTTAAGAGTGTTCAGACTGGAGCGTTGTCAATGTGCACAACTTGTGTTTTTTAATTATAAAATTTCAATAGCAAGGTCAACATTCCAAAACTGAATGATTACCTTTGGAAGACAAAAGTTTAGTCGGAAGAATAGCCTGCTACAATGTACAATACTGTACAGATGCTCGAAAAGCATCTTTAACTGTTGTTTTTGGGAGAGGAGTCGTCAAAATTATAAAAGAGGATGTTTCAAATTCAGAGGCGGATTTAGAGGGGACCAGGGAGCCCCCCGGGTTTCTGGGGGAAGTTTTGTTGATTATATAGGGAATCACTGAAGCATGACCAGAGCGGACACCCCCCTCTTAGGCAGTCAGTGTGCCCCTCCCCCCCCCCCCCCCACTTATAACATTTCTGGATCCGTTAGTTAAATTCCCTATTCTCATACTATATATTTTTCTTATCATGGAACTTAATGCATTAATTCCCAGGGGAAGGCTATAGGGATAGCTTGAATAGGTCTTTCAAGCTTCATTAATATACGAACAGGGTGGGAAATTTAAAACGGTCAGGGTTATTTCTAATTAAGTGTCTGATGCTAGTATTTATCGTGTTGCGGTTAAAACCACATTTGCAAATGTGTCAGATGTTTCATTATTTGTAAATTTGCACCCATTTGACATCAAAAATAGACTGTAGGAATTCGAAAGTGTCGATAAGCTTTGTTTTAAAAATGTTTTAAGAGGGAATGGCAATGTAGCGCAAATCAGATCATTATATAGGTGTAAGTCTCCATTTTGGTATATAAATATCTGGAAATATACATGGACATATATATCATGTTTAAACAAAAATATATATTAGAAAAGGGACAGGTTACAAGCAGATCCGGGTGGGAGGGGTGCCCCCCCCCCCCCCCCATTTCCTGAAGAAAAGGGTTGATTATATATATATAGAAAATCACTGAAGCATGACTAGATCGACCTCCCCCTTTTAGGTCAGTCATTGCCCCAACCCCCTATTGAAAAGTTCTGGATCGCCACTGCAGGTATATGGAGTCTGAATGGCTGACATCTACCTCCAAATAAATGAACAAATTAAATTCAAGATTAAACGGCCTTTTGGGAATAACTTTTTTGAAATGCCTATTTATTTTGATATTTATAAACATCATACAATAATATTTCAATAAAATCTTACTCGCAATAGGGATTCCTTGAAAATAAAGAGAAATTGTCTTTCAAATGACAGCACGCAGATCGACAGAATTTGATCGAAATTGTACATGTATCTATATACATGTATGTTTCTGTACGGCTTCGTTATCGATCCGTAACATACCACATCGTCTTGGTTATATGCATAATTGTGTAATTTATGTTTGCATTTTAACCCGTTTTGCAAAAAAGATTATCAGCTAATTAAACTACTTATTTGGGTTTTTTGGGCCGCTAATTTGGGCTTAAATTTTATTTAAAAATTACCAACTCGACTGCCAAAAAAAATGTATATATTATAGTCCAGGCAGGTTTCATATTAAAGAAAGCCCATACTCGAGTTCTTATCGATATTAAAGTCAAACATTGAGTAAGAAAAGAGAAGATAAATGTTTAAGTATCGAGTTAACAAAGTACTAGGTTCACATTGTCGATCGGACTCAATCAACACTGATCAATGAAGCCACCAGAAGATTGATTTGACTCGTTCAACGAAAATTTTCGGGTGTCTATCTTGCTTGACACTGATTCAAATTTCTATTCGATAACCTTTGAAAGTCAATAAAATTCGAATAGGGATCAAGAAGTAGAATCCATGCACTAGATATTCGTCGGGAAATGTTAGTATATGTATATAGTGAGAGATCAAGAAAGGTCATCATACAAATATTTGAGGTAAACGGACAGAAAGTCACAGGACAAAAGTCACAAGACAGAAAGTCATAAATTTGATCTATCTGGACAAACTAACAGTCACACTTACAATCAGTCACGCCGTTGCGGAGGAGGCATTAATTTTTAACCTTGTCCGTTCGTACGTATATACGTAAAAATGTACTAATCTTATCGGGGCCTTTTATAGCTGACTAGGCGGTATGGGTTTTGCTCATTGTTGAAGGT